>ML677335.1:50165282-50224898 GCA_007922305.1 Dermatemys mawii | reverse complement strand
ACACACACACACACACACCCCGAACCACAGGCAGGAGACAGCTGTTCCATGCGCTGAATAATTTTTTTTATACAGGAAAGCTCACTTCATGTGGTGGCATGGGAGTGGGGCACTCAGTGCTGGAAGGCCATGGTGGGGCTGCAGGGGCCCAATGCTGGTAGGCTCTGGTAGTGTTGTTTGGCTCCCGGAGGGGGTTAGTTTGTGCTTGGAGAGCCTACCATTCCAGGAATGAGGAGAGTGGAGATCGGTGAAAGGCCTTGAGCAGAAGTGAAGGGAGAGCTTGACTCCTGGCATTAGTCTCAACTTGTCTCTTCTTCTAGGGTCTGCAAAGTATTCCCAGTGGCCACAGGATATCGCTGGTTTAGCCAATCCTAAGTGATATCCTTATGGGAGTTAGATAGTTCTGTAATAATGATTTGCAGGAAGACACATTGGTTAACTCCAATTTACATGAAGTATGTAGATATCCAGCCAACCTGACCATAGCTTCCTCCTTTCCTGGTGCTTTCTTTAGATCGGGGTGGGCAAACTGCGGGCTGAATCCAGCCCACCAGCCATTTTAAGCCGGCCGTTGAGCGCTCGCTGTGGAGTGCGGCTTGCCCTGCTCCGGCACTCCAGATGGGGAGCAGGGTTGAGTGCAGCTCCCGGAAGCCATGGCATGGCCCCCTTCTGGATCTTGTGCGCTGTAATGGCCCCCTCAAGTGCTCCAAAGGGAGCTGCAGGGGCAGTGCCTGCAGGTGAGGCAGTGTGCAGAGCTGCCTGGCCGCGCCTCCATGTAGACACCAGAGAAGGAACATGCAGCTGCTTTTGGGAGCCGCTTGAGGTAAGCGCTGCCCAGAGCCTGCACCCCTGAGCCTATCTCCCCACTCCAACCCCCTACCCGACCCCTGATCCCCCTTCCACCCTCTGGAACCCTTGATCCAAGCCCAGAGCACCGTCATGCACCCCAAACACCTCATCTCCAGCCCCACCCCAGAGCCTGCACCCCTTTCTGCACCCCAATCCTGTGCCCCAGCCCAAAGCCCTCATCCCCAGCCCCACTCTGGAGCCTACATCCCCAGCTTGTGCCCTCATCCCTGCCCACACCCCACTCCTCTAGCCCAGAACCCCCTCCCACACCCTGAACTCCTCATTTCTGGCCCCACCCTGAACCAGAGCCCTCACTCCTCCCACACCTAATCCCAATTTTGTGAGAATTCGTGGCCTGCCATACAATTTCTATTCCCAGATGTGGCCCTCAAGCCAAAAAGTTTGCCTACCCCTGCTTTAGATTCATAAAGTCAAAACCTTCTGGGAGAGTTTTTCTAGGATGGTACCTTTTGCAGTGTTGATTGCAGTATCCAGTGGCTGGAAATGAAAGCAATTTAGAGAGCAAATAAGGTTCAGATTTTTCAACAGTAAGGGTATTTAACCAGTGGAACAGCTTTTGGGGGAAGCGTAGTGGATTGCTCCATCACTTGAAACCAGGATTGAATGACTTACTAAAAAAACTAGTTCCGTCCCCAAGTTATTGGGCTAGACAGAGGAATTGCTGGGTAAAATTCTGTGATCTGTGCTATGGCTGTCTAGGCTTTAAATCTGAGCCTGAGACACTGAAAGAAGCTAAGTGTGACTGGAAACCCTACTTGCCATAGGGTTCTCTGCTTTTTAGATGTCAGGACTAATGAAGTGCTCAACTCCCATTTGCTAACGTTCTGCTCCATGTTTGGATTTGTTTTGCCTCGTTTAATGTTCTCTTTGTTTCCAGTATCGAGTAGTTGTGCCAATGATGGGGGCTGTATCAGATCTGTGTGAAGCTCTTTCCAAACTCTCCAAGATACCTGCAGAAAATGTAAGACCAAGCACACACAATAATTTTGCTGATAAATGTGTTCGTTCTTTTTAAAGCATTTTATTATTGGAAAAACTTTTAAATGGACAATAAGCAAAGAGAAGCAAAATAGTAACTAAACATTAACTAATTGGATGGATACACAACTCCTTGCTTGCCTGAATTCTAAAAGGAAAGCCAGGACACAGGCAAGCACTGTTCACTTTGACACCTCCATTATAGTAATGACAGTAATAATGATTTTAAAAAAGTTGGTGAGGGAAGAGACAGAAAAATGACTGCCGCTATCATGCAACTCCTCTTAGTTTATCCTTTTTGCCCCTCATATTACTACTTTGAGAGTATCTATTCCTTAGAAACATCCTTAGTAGCAACAGGAAGTGAGATGTGCTTTATCTTGCTTAAGAAGTGATTGAGTTTATTACCCATTAAAATGTCAGGCTTGAAACCTATGGTTCATGGGAAGTTGTCTGGATTCCCATGTGTATGCCAGCTCAGAGGATCAGTTCAGTTAGTTGTTAGTTATTAAGTGTTCAGTTTTCTCTGGCTGACATCCCAGCCTTTTGGGCCTTGATGCACTGGGATGTATGATATCATCTTCACAGGACAGTGGTCACTGGGCTTGATATGAAGCTACTGAGAGCTGCAGGTACTCAATATCTCTGAAAAAACAGGCCCAATTGTTGTTCTCTGCCTCATTGATTAGATTAGGTTCAGTTAATAGTATATTAGTAGTATAGTATATTATAATAGTATAATAGAATGAGCCATAAGGTGTCACTATAGAGCCTCCATAAACACTTCAGTGATGTGTACATTAAAAATATCTGAGAGAAAAACGAGGAACTCATCTAGAATTGTGAATTATTTTAGTTTGTCTAACTATCTCTAACTTCACTCTTTTAGATGGTGGTGACAGATGTTTATAATCACCGATTCCATAAAATCTTCCAAATGGATGAAGGGTTAAGTCACATCATGCCAAAAGACAACATCTTTGTGTGAGTAACCATCTCTTTGGAAAATGCAGTGTTGAAAAGAATGTGCTAGGAGATGAGATTTTGGGATTCTGTATAAAAAGGCTGAAATGTTTTTTCCAACGCCCAGCCTCCCTGTAGGTTGTCCTTCATCTAGGTGCCTGCTCTTTGGCCCTATGCCTTTAATGAGGAGCTAGCTGGGCGGTCTAGGGGCACCGTTTTCATGCATGTCCCCTCAGCGGATATGCTTTATTTCCATTAGTGATCACAATGTGTTAAGTGCTTTCCTAACATAAGGAAAGTCAAGGTCTCTATTCTAAGGAGCTCTTAAGTCTGAGTGATTATTTCCTAGTCACTTTGTGCTTATGTTCTAAAATTTATAGGGATGCTGCCAACTTATTTTGATCTTCTGTTATTTATTTGTCTTGCAGTAGTGCCTTTTGAGGCTTCACCAGTTTTTGGCTCCCTTGTACTGGGTGCTGTACATATACAAAGTAAGAGACAATCCCTGCCCTGAGGAGATTACAGCCTAAATAGACAAAGAGTGGGAGAAAGGAAGTAGTATTACCCTCATTTTGTAGATGAAGAATTGAGGCAAGGAGAGAAAGCGACTAACCCAAGGTCACATAGGAAGTTAGAGGGAGACTTGGGAATTGAACCTAGAGTCCTTAAGGCAGTTCCTTATCCACAAGAATGCCCACCATTCTTCCTCGCTGTCTAAAAAAAATGTTTTAGTCTGAGGCGTTGTTTTAGAAAGCTGTTTTGTTGCCTTTGCTGGTGTAATGTCAGGTGTTTCCTCTGAAGCAGCTAATATGTCATTCAAGGATGAACGCTGCATGACATTGCAGTCTTGTGCTGTCCTGTCACTGTAGTTGTTGTGGCATTGTCATTGAGTAGTAGTACCAGAATTTCCAAAAAGCTCTCAGTATGTTATTTCCTGCAGCTATAATTGTGAACTTGGTCATTGTGGGACAAGTTACAATAATTTGGAAGAGCATTTGGATTCTATGTAGTCTGTTCCCTGTGATTGATGTGTTGTGGGATAGAAAGAGATGTCTGTAAGTTGTTAAGTGCCAAGTTATATAATCACCCAAACTACTAAAATGTATATTTTAGAAAAACAGAAAATAGTAATTATGTCTCTTAATACCAACTCAGGGATATCACTCCCACTGTTTGTGTCACATGGTCCTTTTTATGCCTCTAGACAGTGGTTCTAAACCTGAGGTCCGTGGACTATGTTTGAGATCCACAAAACTACAGCCAAGGTTCATTAGTCCCCAGATCAATACAGTCCTCTCTGTGTACTATAAATAACTGAAAAAGTTTATACATGGCAAAGGACTTTTGTCTAAGGGTGGGTAACCTCGTTTATTATGGATAAGCTAAATAGTTTATAAATGCAAAAAGTGAGTAATCTTAATGATATGCAGTGCTGTTGTAGCTATGTCAGTCCCAGGATATTAGACAGACAGTGTAGGTGAGGTAATAGCTTTTATTGAATCAACTTCAGTAACTAGTGCTAACTACTTATGCTAAACTGTTCAACCTTGCATTTAGCCGTGACATCTGAGTACCTTTCTCAGACCTGAGGAAAAGCTTTGTGTGTCTCGAAAGCTTCCCTCTCTCACCAGCTGAAGTTGGTTCAGTAAAAGATATTACCTCATTCATCTTGTCTCTCTAATCTTAACTAAGCCCTATGGGTGAGAGGGAGAGTATTTAAATCAGTTACATAAAAGAAGCCAATCTAAGAGTGGTCTTGTGACAAGTCGTTAATGCATATTAAGAATCTTAAATGCTATCCAAATCCCACAGTTTCTGTTTATCAACTTTAGCTTATCAGCTTCGAGTTGTGTCCCTTTGGGTGCTTCACTGCAGGTGTACATGTGCCTATTGAGCCCTTGACTGGAGATTTTTCTGTTAGCAGTGTTTGTTTGGCCTGCACATGCATCCTCTGCATCTTGATACCACACACCAAGACTATATAGAGATGTGTGGTTGAACTGCCTTCAGTTACTTCTCAGCTGCTTTAGCCTGAGATGGAGTCTTAGTGTGTCTGCTCTGAGCAGGCCTCAGCTCTTCCCTTGTGCAGTTTACCTATAGTTTTTGGATTAGGCAGTGTATTTAATTGTTAGTAGATATTACTTATAGCTAGCTAACTATAAACCGAGAGGATTGACTTGTTTCATCTCTCTCCTGTTCCTCCGGGAGCCTTATTCTCCTGGGAGGGCATGTCTGGCTTCCCAGGTTTCAAATGTTGCCTTTCTTGTTGAGATTCTGTGTCAGTAAGTGGTGGCCACTCCAAGTGTGTTGCAGGTCTGGGAGACATGAGACTCCCCCAGTCAATAACTTCTGCCTGCCCTTCAAATTTGGGCCAAGGAAGAACAGGGAAATTAAACTGAGGCTGCTGATGAGGACATGTTCCCTTCAACTCAGTTCTGTCATGTCAGGAGATCTCCACTGTACCCCTGTCTCTGAACAAATCCAGCACCCCTTCAATGGCGGTTGCAAGTTTCCCCTAAAAAGGGGAAGGCTATGGAAGCCTTTGGGAAAGCATCAAAAAAGAGGCACTTGGACTGTCATCATACAAAACTAGATCTTGTCCCTTGCTAGATCTACTGTCTCAGAAGCCTCGACCTCTTGGCTTGGTACCATAGAGATGAAAAACTCCTCTGGTACTGGAGGGCCGGCAAGTCCTGGAGCTCTAAGGAGAAACACAGCTCAGAGAGAACCCTAATACCATCTTTGAGAGACAAAGAGGGAAAGGATAAGCTCTCCAAAGTAGAATTGTCAGTTATAGTCTGCCGCTGGTACCTACCTACGAGGCCGGACGAACCACATCTCCAGATGCCAATGGCCCCTGGGATGGTAGGCTCCCAATCAGTGATACTGTCTATTTTGGCCAAATTGGTACTGATCCACTGCTCGATGCCACAAGAGTTAATGTACTCTAAGGGCTTGTCTGAGAGAGATGAACCACAGTCCCCACTGCTCATGGGTACCAAGTGTTTCTTGGTACTGAGACCTTGATCCTCAGGCTACCATCATCTTCTGGTACCATAGGACTCTTCACCCTGCCCGGGCCTCTTCCCCATCACTGGGAGGATATTGAGGAGAATAAGGGAGACTTCCGTTCAGTCTCTGTCTCTGTACAGGGTTCTCCTATGTATCTGTTTAGGAACCTGTTTTTTGACATTCACAGAAAAGATCTTTGTGCATGACAACAAGGCTGGTCTGGTCTCTGGACTGTACATTGCCAGCAATTTGCCAGATCCATAAGTAGCTAGACATTGTACAGTCATCAATACCCACCATTAATGAGGCGCTCCTGGACTCAGCTAAGGCTGTGTGGCAAATATCCACTACCATTGTAAAGGGACAGATAAATACCATGTTCCCCCTCAGAATTTTTGTTCTCCAGCCTTCTGCCTCACTTCCTGCTAGTGCATGCAATAAATGAGCAGTGTAAGCAACACTACTCCAGATCTACCCTGTAAATACCAAAAGAGGCTAGACCTTTTTGGATGGAAATCTTATTCATCCATGACCCTGCAATTTCAGATCACAAACGATCAGGCGATCATTACTAAATATAATTTTACAAGCTATAATAAATGTAATTAAATTTCTTCCACAAGGAAACATAGGGAACAATTTTAGTCCATCTTCTCACTTCTTTTCAAGTGTCTTTGGATGCTACAGAGACCATTACCAGGTCCATCTTCACTGCAGTTATTATACATGGGATGGTGATTTTGGTAGTTTATAATCCCTTCAGTAGAAGCAGGTGATTGTTTTTAAATTTTTGACCTACCGAAAGCTATTTCCATATAGCTAGATACCTATCACACAGGAAACACCTACGTTTTACTGTAGGCCAGGATCATTTTCAGTACTGAGTACTTCCTTTTGGCTTCTCTGTGGTTCCACGGGTGTTCTCAAAGGTGCTGGTGGTAGTGGCTGTTTACTTCTGTCGAGAAGTGTCATAAATATAAAGAGAAGGGTAACAACCTTTATGTATGCAGTAATATAAAATCCCTCCTGGCTAGAGATACAGAAAACTTACCTGTAATCAGTTCAGTAACCTAGTTGGCACCTGACCAGAAGGATCAATGGGAAAAAAGGATATTTTCAAATCTGGTAGGAAGATGTTTTGTGTGTACTTTCTGTGTATGCCCTCTCAGACAGACAGAGAGATTAGGGCAGGAAAAAAACATCTAGCAGTATCATGAAATGATACTTATAAAGTTACAGAAATTGTAAAGTAATAGCAAGGAAATGCATTAGTTTATGTTTTGTTTTAGCTTGTGAATTTTCTCTATGCTAAGAGGGAGTTTTATTCCTGTTTTTTGTAACTTGGAAGCTAAGCCTAGAGGAGAATCCTCTGTGTTTTAAATCTTTTTATTTGCCCTGTAAAATTACCTTCCATCCAGGTGTGATTCTTTTACTTTTTAAAAAAATAAAATTCTTCTTTTAAAAAACTAATTGATTTTTGGTGTCCTAAAGACCCAGAGGTTTGATCTGTGCTCACTTTGTAACCAATTGGTTAGTATATTATTCTCAAGCCTCCCCAGGAAGCGGGGTGAAGGGTTTTGGGGGGATATTTTGGAGGCAATAGGGCTCCAAGTGGCCCCTCCCTGAATCTTTGTCTAAATCACTTAGTGGTGACAGCAATACCGTCCAAGGACGAGGCAAGGAATTTGTGTCTTGTGGAAGTTTTTAATCTAAGCTGGTGAAATATAAGCTTAGGGGGTCTTTCATGTGGGTTCCCACATCTGTACCCCAGAGTTCAGAGTGGGGAGGAAACCCTGACAAGAAGCGATTCTAGTCTTCTTGTACCCTGATAAATTGCTGTTCAAAGGCTGATCTCATGAAGCAGTGCTGTCTTCTGCTTTCTCTTTTGTAGGAATTGGGTCTACATCTAAATGCAAGAAAATCCACAATTAGCCGGTATACGAAAAATATAGTTGATAGGAGCATACTTGAAGTCATTGGTAGCCAGGTCCTACCTTTCCCACAAAAAGGTTCATAACTTTGTCAGGTCTGGTCAGGACAGTTCAAGGAAGTCCTTGAACTACAATAAGGAACTTCCTGGGACACATGGCAGTTTGCTCCTTCGTGACTGACCAGGCAAAGCTATGCCTTTGCTACTTTCATGGCTGGCTCAGAATGACTTATTCACAGGACAGAGACACTTTGGACAGGCAGTCACAGTTCCCCTACAGGTGAGGAACTCCCTAGACTGGTGGAAAAGAATCAGCCCAGTGTTTGTGCAGGCATCCCTTTCATTCACTTAGCTCCAACAACAACCATGACAACAGATGCATCACTGTTGGGATAGGGTCACCTCAGTGCAGTCACAACTCCGGGGAGATGGCCACCTCAGGAAACTGGTCTTCATGTCAGGCTGCTAGAACTTGGGGCAATCAGGAACACTTGCTTTCATTTCTTACCCCTCATTGGGATTAAATCAGTCAGGATCATGATAGACAATGTGACCTGCATGTTCTTTATCAACAAGCAGGGAGGAGCAAGATCCCCCTCCCTGTGTGCCAAAACTGTGAAGCTGTGCAACTGCTGTATAACCCATCAGATACAATCTTTCAGCTGTCTGTCTTCCAGGCATTCTGAGCAATACAGCAAACATTCTCAGTAGGCGCATCTCCTAGGACTACAAATGGGAGTTGAATTTTCAGAGTTTCCAGTGTGTTTCAAAGGTAGGGATTTGCACAGGTGCATCTCTTTTTCCATATTCAAGAACAAGAAATGTCCTCTATTCTGCTCAAGAGGACCTCTAGCCACGATCCTTGGACGAAGGGTCTGCTCTCTGAATTTCCTCCAACACAGCTAATACTAAGGGTAATGAACAAGATCAGACAAGACAAAGCTATGGTTATCCTTACAGTACTGATCTAGCCGAGATATGCTTGGCACTCTTACCTACTCCACCTAGGTATCCAATCACCATTCAAACTTCTGGCCTTTTCCCATCTCCTCTCCCAGGGTGCAGATCATGTGTTTCACCCCATCGTAGGGGTTCTTTGCCTCAGAACATGGTTCCTCACTGGTTCTCAGGGTTAGAATCCTCCTACTCTGCAGAAGTGCAGCAGGTGTTACTGAACAATAGGAGTCAACCCAAATTACTTACCTCCAGAAATCTGAGATGCTACTACTAGTGTCATTGTCACCGACTTGTGCCTCAGTCCATATTGCAACATCATCTTGGATTACCTGTTGGGTCTAAAGAAATCAGGGTTGTCAGCTTGACTAAGGTTCAGTTGGCTGCAGTATCAGCTTTTAATCCTCCAACAGAAAGGGTATACATATTTACTCATCCTATATCATTAAGGTTTATTAAAGGTTTTGGGAATCTCTACTCCAACTTGGGATCCCATCCTGGTACTTAAATATCTCACAAGACCTGTATTTGAACCAGTGGCAACGTGCATAACTCATCTACGATGATGGCGTTTTTAGTAGCTATCGTGTTGGCCCATATGGTTGGTGAAATTAGGGCCTTGATGACAGGTCCCCCTTTACAATGTTCTTGAAGGGCAAGGTCTCTTTATGCCCATGCCCTAAATTCTTACCGAGGGTACTATTGGAATTTCATCTTAACTAGTCCATTTGTCTACTAGTGTGTTTGTTTAAAACTGCATAAGTTTCAACAAGACACCTGTTTTCATACCTTAGATATTAGAAGGGTGTTGGCTTTCTACCTAGATAGAATCAAACAATTTTGGAAGGCATCTATACTATTGGTTTCCATCACAGACAGATCTGGGATCTACTGTATCTTCCCAGAGAGGGTTGAGGTGTATCTCTGGGTGTAGTATTGCTTGTTACAATACAGCCTCCCGCCAGTGGTCTTCATCTCCCTCTCCCCCCTCTAGAGGTGATAGCTCATTCTACCAGATCACAGGCAATGTCCACAGAATTACTCAAGAATATTCCAGCATCTGAGATGTGTAGGGCTGCTACATGGGCTTCAGTACACATTTTTTAAACACTGTGCCTTAATCCATGCTGCCAGATCTAATGCATCAGTTGATGATGCAGTATTATCTTCAATTCTGGACTCAGTTCCAAATCTCCCTTCTCTCTTTGGGCTACTGCTCGGGAAGTGGAGAGGCGTACCCACAGGGACACTGCTAGAAGAAGAAGAGGTTTGAGATGTGTGTTCTTGTTGTGACATTTTTTTGTTGCCAGTCTGCCTGGGCCTCAGTCGATCAGGCTAAGACCCCAGGATTGTAGGGGTGGAGATGAAGAGAACACATCATGTGGCTGAATTTTAAAACTTTATTAATAAAATAAAATAATAAAAATACAGCGGAGAGTGCAGGAACTGCGTTCACGTCACTCAAAGGAAGAAAGAAGCGGTAGTGCTTAAACTCTGACCCACTTTGACACTCAGACACGCTGCCCCAAACTGGCCAGGCCTGGGGGTACCTTTAGAGGAGGAGAGAGAGAAAAATGGAGGGGAGGTTATCCTGTGCACAGGTTGTTCAGAGGTTCCTTGCCAAAAGCTTTAACTTGCTTTCACTTTTGGGAGGGTTTTTATGCTCTGGGGTCTCTTGGGGGCATCCCCTTCAGAGATCTTTGCTTGGTATTCCAGTCCAGACCATCTTTCTGTGGCTGTTTCAGCTTCCCCAAAATACACCGGCTTCAGAGATGCTACAATGGTTGTTGTGTTTCTCTTTGGCCTTTGCTGTCTCACCCTGTAGGTGTATGCGGCTGACTTCATTTTTACGGATGGTTGGAGTGGAATACAAGCTCCCCCCTTGTCTGGCAGGCAACTGGGAGGCAGATTCGTGCTGTGACCTTGGGCTGTTTGCGGTGAGCGTCTTATCTCGGGTCTAGCAGGAGCGCAGAATTAACCCGTTTTCTGCTTTTTTTTTCTTTCTCTGCTGTTCTTCTTCTTCCCGCTCTCTTGGCCTCTCATAACCTGCAAAGGAAACTTCCATTCCCATTCACACCTTTAACTTATCCTAAAATGCTTTGTGATGCCTACGACAGTGTTAGCAACATACAATGCTGATCTCTCCCTCTGTACCCCCGCCCCCGGGAACTTGAGGGAGGAGGTCATTGTGACATTCCCCCCCTTAATCAACATTTTTGTTGTGAGGAGTCGTCATGTAGGTTTTCACTCTTCCCCTGACACAGTGGCTAGGGTTACTGTTAGCCTTCTACACAGACAGCAATATGGCACAAACAGAATTGTTTGGGTGGCAACAATTGCGTACACTAGCCAGTAATGACTTTCGGCTTGCAGATGGTCTCTCGGGTATTTCTGAGAATTAATCAGTTCAAGATTTTCAAAAATGGGTGCCCTAAATATAGGCTCCCAAATCCATATTTTAAACCCTAAATAAAAGGCCTGAATTTCAAAAGTGCCAGCTGCCCAGCAGTTCCCATTAAATTCACTCTTTGGGGATGGGGGTGTAATTCTCGAAGAGTCTGGAATCGTTCAGGTTCCATGCATCTGTAAATTCTGTTGGTGGGGAAAGGAGGAGAGAGTGGCTTTAATCTGAGCCTGAAGGAGGTATAATTTTCACACAGCTCTATCTCTAGTCTCACACCAAAGATCAAATCTGTTATTTAGATTGTGAGCCCTTCCAGAAGGGACAATCCTTTCATAGCATCTGGAAAGTGCTTAATGCATTGTGGACAGTGCCAGAAATAAAATATATTTAATGTTACTAAATGTGCCTGTGAATATGGTTGTTATCTGAGAACACCAGGAATAATCATAGGGCTGTTGTGGTGGATATAACCCTGTGAGAGTTATCCTCCTGAACACTGAAATCACGGACCACATGTGTGCATTTGTTTTATGTAATCCAAGTTCATTGCTCAAGAAGTATTGAGTTCTAGGGTCCTTAGAAAACCTGGCCTGGCAGCTTTTTCTTTTCTTCTTATCTCAGTACTGCTTCATGAAGTCATTCCAAAAAGGGAACATTTTCCCTCCTAAATGATCAGTTCATTGTAACATCCATCCAGCATTGTTTTGATGAGGGAATCAATAAAGCAAATTGTTAGGTCTGTAGATACGGGAACAGAATCACTCTTGATGGGCTTGAGTTTTATGATTCTAGAGTTTTTAATTCAATAAATGTTGTTAACTAACACCCAATGTTCATTTTTCAGCTGGAAGCAGGAATCTATAGGAAACATAAAATAGCCTCCTGTGACACACTATACCCAAGTAACACCCTGTAACCTCATTTCACCCCTTTTATAGGGTTATGATATTTTGTACAAAGCATGCCTCATGAGTAGTCCATTTAAAAAGTCATAATTTGCTGAACATCATTGTCCTATAAAATTTGTGCATTAATGTTGTATATGGAGTTAGGAGATTTAGCTATATGTTTGTTACTGAAACATATTGAAAGACCCGAAAAATGCCCACAGACTAGCTCCTGAGAGATAACAGAGGACTGTAAACTGAGGCCTTGCATTTCATTCTCCAAACAGCACATACATAGAAGGTATGAGCAAGAAATTTGCAGTTCACCTGAGATACACGTCACACCTCAGGCTGAATGTCTTGCACCCCAGGAGGAGAATATTCTTTAAGGAGAGTAGGAGGGTATAAAATAAGAGACAATAGCTTCTTCATTACCTCTCCTTCCCCATCTCTCCTCATGGCAGCAAGAGCATTTGAAAGACAAAAGGGGAGGGATGGTCCCAGGCTGGAAGGAGATAGCCTGTTGAATATCCTTGGTTATGTTTAGGAATTAGATTGCAATATTATTTCCTTTTGTAACCAGTTCTGACTTTTATGCCTTTACCAGTTATAATCACTTAATATCTATCTTTCTATAGTTAATAAACTTGTTTTAATATTTTATTTAAACCAGTGTGTTTTGACTGAAGTATGTGGGGAATCTACTCAGCCTGGTGCATATTCATTACTCTTTGTTGGAGGTGTGGACTAGTTAATGGGAATGTCTCCCTGTGTAGAGTTCACAACTGGCTGGGAGAGCATTCATGTAATTCTGCTCGTTGTGCCTATATACGCTGATGGCTGTGTGTGAGAAAAACCTGAAGGGGCTGCTTTTCACTCGCAGAGCAATGTAAGAGGTATCCTGAGCTAGAGAGTTAAGGGATCACAGTGATTTCGCAGTTCAGATTGTACCTTGGGGATGTTACACCTCCCTTCAGTGAAAACCAGAGCCATGGCAGAGTGTGACAGTACAATTACAACTTTCATTGTGTTGTTTTTGTCAGCAGGTCTCTTAAGTGTCAGATGAGGGCTTTGACCAGCAAACATTGGAGCAGGTCTCGCTGTACACAGGCGCTGCTTTATGTACAGATACATTGCCAAACAGGCACTTTGGCAGGGAGAGCATTCAGAGGCTCATGGAGGTAGAGGATAGAAGACACTACGTTTCTTTTTCCACATATCTGTTTAACAAAGGATGTTTTGTGTTAGTGCTGGTGTTTTAATCCCAATTGTACTGCTCAAAACCACTGGTGTGTGGAAGAGAAAATGCTTGGTTTTTGAAAGATGCACTGGAAAGTATTTTTGAAATACTGCATAATGAGCCTTTTTTTTTTCTTGGTCCCATGGCTAAGGAAAATCTGAAAAGCTTTGTTTTGTTTTGGTCAAGTGATTATTTCTGTTTTTTACCTTAAAAATATCTGGAATATCAACTCTGATATTTCATGGATTTGCTGGCGTACTTCTGTGACATCTCAAGAGATGTACATTGTGAATTTTCAAACCTTAATTGAACTTTTGAGGATGTTGAATCTTTAATGAAAGCATCTTTTCTCCCAAGACTTCATTTGGTGTTTAAATTAAATAGGCCATAACAAAAACAAAACTAGAATTTTGGGCAAATGAACTAGAAGCCTTTTTCCTCTCAGTTGTTCAGCTTCCAGTTTATTGGTTCTTTTGATGTCATTGTTTCACTACTTCTCTCGTGACAATAGAGTCTTTCAGGTCAGGCAAGACCTAAATGCCTTATGTTTTTAAAAAGAAACGTCTAGCTTAAAACAAATGCAAGCTTAGTCTTCTGTATCCACCTTTAAAGTGGAAAGAAGGTACGAGTGCATTGTTTTCCTTTGCAGGTCAATTTTGTGAGGAAGGGGAGAGAGCGGCACTGTAATTCTCTGAAAGTAGCTTTTTTCACAGGTCTCCTTACTCATACACTCTCCCCTTTATGACAGTAGGTTTCAATGTATAATTGAGATAGTGCCATACTAAACCAATGATATAGAATCTGATAATTGGAGCATATAAACTGTAGACGGGGAGGTGCTTTTGGAAGCAAGAGCTGTGAGCTTAAATAAAACAGAACTTCTCATAAGGTCCTTGGAAACGCACAGAAGGGCCTTGTGGTCAAAGTGTTGCTCTGTGGGAGTATTTCCACTTCCCATAGCATTGTAAATTGTTCTCTGGAGGAATGTTATTCCTGCTGAAAGAATAGTGAGATCTCTGTGGCACGTGATCAGAATGTTACTGTATATAAAGGTGGTCTGCAAATCAATCTGACAAAATACCATCAAGTGTTTGTGCTGAATGCCCTCATTATCCAGGCTAAACAGAAGAGGGCATTCAGTACATAACCAGAACACTTACTATCTTTTTTTCTTAGGTCTCATGATGTCCAGCCCCACTAGGGCTTCCGGCTCCCGCTCCGATGTAACGCCCCAGCATGTACCATGCTGGTGATGTCACATCACCCAGGGATCCTGCTGGAGCATGGAGCCGGCCTACAAGGGGTAGGTAAGTGACTTTTTTAAAAGTACATTGCACAGTTTTGCAAAGTCTTATTGTTTTTGGTTTGGAGTTTTTTGTTTAATTTAAATTCGTCTTAGGTCATGGGACCTAAAACGAAAGCTTTTCAGGTGATTAATATTCTGAATATCCCCGTTTTTGTAGCCTGGCTAATGGGGGCATTCAGTATATTTTATTGTTAAAGTTGATGCAGTTTTGCTGAATTGATTTGCAGGTCACCTTTAACTTACACAAATGTGCACATTTTATAAAATATGTTTGCCATATCATGAACTACTTTATTCTGCTTTGTCTCTTACCAATGCTGTGATTTTTATTCCAAAAAGTTCCTGGTTTCTAAAATGTTGATTTGCTTCTGACCTACTACCAAGAGTAAGGAGATAGCAATTTTCAGTCTGGATCAGACAGGTCAGCTAATCCAGCTAATCCAGTGTCTTTTCTCTAGCAGTAGCTTATACCCAAATGTTTCTAAGGAAGGTGAGAGAAATTCCACAGGAGGTAGTTCTGGCAAGTTTTTCCTAACCTTCTCAGTTAGCAATTGACTCATTTCCTGAAATGAGGTTTTAGATCCTTTCCAAAACTAATCTGTATGTTAAATATTTGCTATAATAACTTTAGATATTCTTGTTACAGTAATAAATGTCTAAAAAAATTTTAATTTTGTCAAGCTCTTGGCCTCTGTAATATCCTGTGACGATCAATTCCTGTGATGATCAGTTCCACAGTATCCATTGCACTTCCTGTAATTAGTTTTGAATTTGTCACTTTTCAATTTCACTGACTGTCCCCTTGTATCATGAGAGAGGGTGAATAAAAGCTCCCGACCTTCCTCTCTAGATCACACATTATTTTGTTTACCTTTATAGTATCCTCCTATAGGATACTAATCCTGGTCTTTGCAATCTCTTCATAGGAGACTTTATTCAGGTCCCTAGTCAGTCTCATTACTCTTCTCTGCCCCCTCTAATTCTGCAGTATCCTTTGTGAGATACAGTAATGCTATTTTCCTTATTATTCTTTATTCCATTCCATAAAACACTAGTTGGTTTTTTTTAGCCATTGCTGCACATTGAGCTGTCTACAGTGATACCCAGTCCCTTTGCTGGGTTGATGTCGTTATTTAGAACCTTTCAAGATGTATGAACAATTCATATTTTTCTCTACAATGAGTATATACTGACATCATCTTGTCCATTCACCTAATTATGCTGGGTACCTCTAAAGGTCCTAACTCTCCTTTGTTCTTGATTAAACTAAATAATTTTGTCATGTGCAAATTTTGCTACTTTGATGCTTGCCCCTTTTTTCCAGATCATTAGCTAATAAGTATATTAAACATGGGTGTGCTACCTTGTGGAACCCAGTGTTAACCTTTGCCAGGATGTAAACTGGGCTTTTATTCTTTTTCTGTTTTCCTTTTTTTAGATAGTTTTTGACCCATAAATGATATTCTGCCTTTTTTTTATCATGACTATTTGTTTCTTTAGTAGCTTTTGTGAGGATCTTTGTGAAAGGCCTTTTGAAAGTCTCAGTAAATTGTTTGCCTCTATCCACTTGTTTATTGACTGATAGATTAGTGAGACTTGATTTTCCATTGCAGCAACTTTTGCTGATTATACCCTGTCATAGTGTGCTCTTCCTAGTGTCGTACTATATTTTTAAATTATCATTAGACCAAATTACTAGGTACCAGAAGGAAGGTGTTCTGGCACATAATTCCCTATATGATTCTTAGTGCCTCTTTAAAATATAGATACAGCACTTGCTACTGTCCAGTCCATTGAATTTTTGAGATTTAGCAGTGATGGTCCCTTCTAAAGAATTGGCAAATGCTAATTTAAAGATCTATCTGATCTATCAGCTGCCTTTAACACCATGGGAGATAAGTATTGCTGACACGTCTGTAGTTCCTAGTAGGAGAAGGTGGAGCTGCTCCTGAGTGGCTCTACTTGTTTATTCCAGTGGGTAGTTTTGGGTAGTTGCTTTTAAGGCTCTTTACTGCAAAGTACTATGAAGTTCTTCGAGAGAGATGTCCTTGGGGGTGCTCCACTCCACGTGTTTGTGTGTCCCAGCACCTTCGCTCAGAGATTTTTACAGCAGTACTCATACCAGTCATCCATGCACAGAGCCTGCCCCTCTGCTCTGAGTGTACCTTAATAGTATGCATACGCAACCGCTCCCCTCAGCTCCTTCTCCACCACCTGTGGCCTGAGACAGAGCTCAGCAGACTCATTAGAGATTTTCTCCCCCTTGTTACAATTACCTTTCTAGTTAGTTTGTTACCAGTAGTACTTAGTTAACTTTTTTCTATTTTTTTCTCTCTCAAAAAATATATATAATTTTTTTTCCTCTTCATTCCTGTCAGCAGCAAGCTGCTTCCGACATGCCTGGCTCCCCAGGCTGTAAGCACTGTTCTACCTGCAGTGATGTCATCCCTCTGTCCGATGGCCATTCAAAATGCATAAAATGTTTGGGGGAGTCCCACATCCCCCCAAAATGTGCCCACTGCAGCAAGCTTAAATCTAGGGCACGGAAGGACAGGGAGCTGAGACTAAAACTGCTCCTCCTTCAAAAATCCTTACGGTCAGCGTCAGACCCGGGGGCTGATTCCAGCTCCACTTCATGCCGCAGCCCCCCCGCCTCAAAGAAGGACAAAAAGACTTCAAAAAACCAGCACCTTCTCTCACATGCAAAGAGAACTTAATGGAAGAAGATTTCCCCAGGCAGGTCTACAGTCTCCCTCCTGGCGCTTCCCCGGCTGAACACTTTTGATGCACTGGGCGAAACCCATTTGCTGCGGTACTGTGAAGCTCCAGTGCCGAGGTTTCAGGCTTCCAGTTGCCTACCACTCATATGGCACCGTTGGGCACTGCGATGGAAGTGTGCCTACACATGCTGACATGCCTAACCCCCCACGGGCTGTTACTGCTTTCCCGGCACCGACACCTGCTGAGCTGGCTGGCAGTGACACAATGCTTAGGAAACTAGTGCAGGGGAACTTTTCTTCACTGCAGATTCGTCTTGCACAACCATCACCTCACAGAAAAGCTCTAGCACTGCAATTTACACAGTCAAGGGACCTGCTGGTGCCACCTATCCTGCAGTCACCCCTGCCTACTTCTCTCCAAATGCCTTAATGCCTACTTCTCTCCAAATGCTCAGTAAGGGTCTGGACAGCCTTCTTCCAGTGATGAGGAAGCTGGACTACAGGGAGAATTTTCACCATATCTGATCTCCGAACCTCAGACCCCAATCAATAGCAGTCATAGAAAAAGTACCTCTTCCTTCTCTCAGGATCCTGCCCCATGGTGTATAAACCCCTGGACGGCACCACCTATGCTCTTCCCATCACAGTGGCAATATTGGGCCCCATGGGCATCTTATCCTTGAGACCACACTCGCTATGCCCCCTTAACCAGGCACGACACCTGGCCAGCACTGCCAGCTGACGAACCTGTTACTGACATAAGACACCATGCAGAACTATCACAACTGCAGGATCTGTCACTCCCTGCCTCTAACCCAGTAGACCCAGTTGTTACGCCTGATGAAGCCTTACTTCCTCCTCCTCCCCCAATATCTTCGGATGACTTCTCAAAATTTCAAGACCTTTTCAAAAGAGTTGCCAGTGAATTAAATATTAACTTGGAAGAGGTTCCTGAGCAGAAGCATGAGTTAATAGGTATATCTCCGTATATATATTTTATCTCATAGAAGTGGAAAGACTGTAAAAGGTCATCGAGTCCAATCCCCTGCCTACACTAGCAGGACCAAGTACTGTCCCCTGACACATTTTTTTTGCCCCAGTTAACAGGCATCCTGCAGCCCTCTCTTTCTTCTAGGATTGCATTACCAATCAATGCAGCCCTTTTGGAACCTGCTAAGATGATCTGGCAGACTCCTGCTTCAAGCATATCTACCTGTAAATGAGCAGATCACAAGTACTTAATCCCTTCCAAGGGATCTGAATTCCTTTTCACTCATCCAGCACCAAACTCACTGGTAGTAGATGCAGTCAACCAAAACACCAAACACCAGTTTCCCCGCTGCACCCTATCCAACAAAGACAGCAAGCGATTAGATCTTCTTGAACATAAAGTATACACATCTTCCATGTTACCGTTTTACATTGCTAATTATACTGCTGTTCTGGCAAAATATGACCACAAAAATTACAACAAATTCATGGACTTTATTAATAACATTCCAGAAAAAAAGAAACAACAATTCATAGCTCTAGTTTTCGAGGGACAAATAATCTCATGCACCACTCTTCAAGGAACCCCCGATGCAGCCAATACTGCAGCAAGATCCACTGCTACAGCAATTAGCAGGCACTGAGGTTCATGGGTCTCCTCCTCTTCATTTCCTCGAGAGGTCCAGAGTACCAGCAGCGGCGTCCCAGTTCCTCGGCAGCATCTCAACCCCCTCCAACTAATATGCAGATTTGAAGCCTTGGTCTAGGGTTTAGAAAACAACGTTCCCACTTGAGCGCTTACACCGCATGGCCCTAGTTTTGCACACTGCCTATGACCATTCTCCCATCAATGGCAGAACTTTACTACCGATGAGTGGGTTATAATTGGCTATTCCATCCCCTTCCTATCCTTGCCTCCTACCCTCCCGCCCTCCCCATCCCTCTTCAGGGACCCCTCTCACAAGAAACTGCTCCTCCAAGAAGTATATCATCTCCTTCTATTGGGAGCAGTGGAACTTGTGCTTGAACGACACAGAGGGAAGGGGTTTTATTCCCATTATTTCTTAACAGAAAAGAAAACCAGAGGATGGCAATTGATCCTTGACCTCAGCCAGCTCAACAATTTTATCAAAAAGCAAAAGTTCAAAATGGTTACCCTCACCACCATAATTCCAGTGCTGGAGCAGAGCGATTGATTTTCAGCCCTCGACTTATTTCAGCCCTTGACACCTGTTTTCATGTAACTATACATCTGGCCCGCAGACGTTCCCATTGTTTTACCCTCGGCTCAACACATTTTCAATACAGGGTGCTACCTTTCAGCTTATCCACTGCCCCCCCAACCCCGTGTTTTTTTCCAAGCTCCTAGCTGTAGTCACTGCCTACCTCAGGATATAAGGCGGTGGTTCTCAAACTGGTGTGCTCCGGGACCCCTTTTTGGTATGCTGCGTCCTCTTGTGGCCCGCGGATATGTCCGCCGAAATGCCGCTGAATTGAACACATCCGATTTTGGTGGACAGGCAGCATCCGTCTCTGTGTCCACCGAAATGGCGCCGACTGCGGAAGCTTCCACTTCATCAGTTTTTCAGCAGACACAGTCCCACCTTTGGAGCTTCCACTGAGATGCCACCGACAGCGTCGCCACCCCCCTGGAATTGGCCCGCGACCCCCAGTTTGAAAACCACATATATAAAGGGTCATACATAATATTTCCTTACCTTGATGATTGTCTCCTCAAAGCCTCAATGCTTGACGAAGCACTTTGATTCACACAGATCACCGTCGATTGTTTCCTGTCCCTTGGCCTTCAAATAAATAAAAACAAATCCACATTATCTCCTACGCCTGGAGTTCATAGGAGTGCACCTCGATTCCCAGATGGGAATGGCATCTTTCCCACCTGATCGCTTCAACACCATAAAGCTATTGGCAAAGAAACTTGGCAACACTCCTCAGTTCACCACTCGAGACTGTCTATAAATATTAGGTCACATGGCCTCGTGCACTTTTGTGGTCCAAAATGCGCTACTATATGTGAAGTGCTTCCAAGCTTGGTTGGCTACCGTTTACAGACTGAATGTGCATGCCCTAAACAAATCTCTATCCCAGTGGTTCCCAAACTTCAACAGCCTGCGAATCCTTTTCACTAAAATGTCAAGTCTCGTGAACCCCCTCCTAAAAATGAATATTTTCAGGAATTTTCTCTTTTACCTGACTATAAATGATAAGAGCAGTGATCTTGGAAATATAAAATTTGTTTTTATAGCATGCTTATTACACACAATTTATTATCATTTATCATTACAGTATTTACACCATGAAAACAGCAACACTCTTCCAAGATCTCACTTTCATAGCTTGTATCACTTTGAATAAGCCTGTTATAAGGCAAGGCACCTATGTTTCCTCAAGGAGTATCAAATGTGAAACAGCATGAAGGTATTTAAGAAGCCAACTCAAAGAGTTCCTCCTACACAAGCATTTTGGTCTTGAGAAGTCCAGGCAGACAATGCACATTATAACAAAGCTTAAACTTGTTCTTCATAATAATTTTAAAAAACAATACTAGCTGCCTGTTTAATTTTAAAAACAGCAAAAAAAAAAAAAGAAAAGTGTACCTCCCTTTCCATTTCTTACAAGGTGTCTTGAAGTTTAAATCTCCTCAGTATGAGAGTGTTGTGATATGCTTAGCTCTTGGAAGCCCAGGGGTTCCAGGCTGCTGGCTCCAGGCTGCTGGCCCCATGCTGCCTGGGGTCCTTATGGACAATTCTGAACACCATTAGGGAATTTTTTTCTGAGAACACCCTATAACATTTTGCGAACCCCCAGGATTCCCAAACTGCAGTTTGGGAACCACTGCTCTATCCATACCTGTCAGAGTCAAAGACTCTCTCCTGTGGTGGACAGTTTTCTCCAACCTCTGCTCAGGAATCCCCTTTCTCCAGGCTGCTCCATCCCTCATAATGACTACTGATGCAGACCTCACAGGGTGAGGTGCACACATGTTCCACCACACAGCCCGAGGGCTATGGTCTTCAACTGAAATCTCTCTGCACATAACATTCTTCGAGCCATACGCAATGCCTGCCATCACTTCCTCCCATTAATCCAGAACCAACATGTACAGATAATGACAGATAACATCGCCTGCATGTTCTGTGTAAACAGGCAGGAAGGAGCTCACTCTCACTCACTTTGCACAGAAGCTATGAAGCTCTGGAATTAGTGCCTTGCAAACAACATCTGGATATCAGCCACCTATCTACCTGGAGCTATGAATTCCACAGCGGACAAATTAAGCAGACGCATCCCCTGGGATCATGAATGGGAGATAAATGAGATGGTCATCCACAACGTATTCTGCATTTGGGGCTACCCAACCATAGATTTTTTTTTTGCAACTGCGAAAAATAGAATGTCCCGAATTTTGCTCCAGGGCAGGACTGAGCAAACATTCCCTGGGAGATGCATTTATGATCCCATGGCTCCGGAACTTACTCTGTGTTTTTCCCCTGATACTAGTTCTCCACAGAGTTCTGACAAAGATACGAACAGATCATGCCATGGTGATTCTGATTGCCTCATTGTGGCCCAGACAACCATGGTTTCCGTTCCTCACCAGGATGTCAATTCATCCTCCAATTTCATTGCTCCTCACTCAGAACCTCTTATTGCAGCAACACAGACGATTTCTTCACTCCAACCTGTCCATACTTCACCTCAAAGCTTGGTTCCCACAAGGTTCTCCCAAAACGAACTAGCATGCTCTGAGCAGTTTCAAAGAGTGCTCCTACGTAGCAGAACACAATCTACTTGCATCACCACTCTGAAAGTCGAAGCGATTTACACAATGGTGCTTAACTAATCAACTTCCTCCTATGTCTGCACCTCTTCCACTCATACTTGACTATCTATTAGACCTTAAGCAATCTGGCCTTTCTTTCAGCTCCATCAAAGTCCTATTAGCTGCCATTACCACCTTTCATTACGTGATCTATGATACCTCTATTTTTGCTCATCCAATCACCAAGCGTTTTCTCAAAGGACTCCAATCCCTATACCCAGACATTAAACCTCCTACCCCTCCGTAGGATCTTCATTTAGTATTATCGTGCTTAACTCAACAAGCATTTGAGCTCCTAGCCATTTGCTCCCTTTTACACCTCTCTATGAAAACAGTATTCTTGGTGGCAATCCCCTCTGCCAAACAGGCAGGAGAAATATCAGCTCTCATGGCAGACCCATTGTATACGCTGTTTTTATGCACTAGGTTGCCCTTTGATTACACTCCAAATTTCTTCGAAAGATGCAGTCGTTATTCCATATCAATGAGCCAATACACCTACCGACCCTCTTTCCTAAACCACATGCAAACTCTTTTGAATCCACAATGCATACATTAGACATACTCAGGGCTTTGTCCTTCTATTTGGATAGAACCAAGCCCTTTAGGAACTCCTCTAGACTTTGTCTCCATTGTGGAACGTTCCAAAGAGACACCTATTTCTACCCAGAGACTTTCAAACTGAATTTCTGAGTGTATCCAACTGTGCTATCAGATAAAGGGAGTTATGCCTCCAGCCAGCATCAGAACTCACTCCACTAGATCTGTAGCTATCCCTGTGGCTTTTCTATGTAAAGTTCCCCTGGCTGACATTTGTAAAGTGGCTACTTGGTCTTCTGAACACACATTTATTAAGCATTATGCCCTTATTCAAGGCCTGCTCTCCGATACATGATTAGGCAGAGCTGTATTATCTACTGCATTCCTACCAAATCCGAAGTCCCTACCTCCTTGAGATACACTGTTTTAAAGTCGCCTGGAGTGGAGCATCCACAGGGACATCTCTTGAAGAAGAAGGGGAGGAGGTTACTCACTCTGTGCAGTAACTGATGTTCTTTGAGATGTGTCCCTGTGGGTGCTCCACTACCCACCCTCCTCCCCTCTATTTCAGAGTTGGGGTAGCCTCTGTTGTAGAGAAGGAACTGAGGGGACCAGTCGTGCATACTATTAAGGTTCACTCAGAGCTGAGGGGCAGGCACTGTGCATGCGTGACCGGTACAAGTACTGCTGTAAAAATCTCCGAACAAAGGTGCAAGGATGCACCAACACCTGGAGTGGAGCACCCACAGGGACACTCATCTTGAAGAACGGTCAGTTACTGCACAGGGTGAGTAACCTCCTCTTATAGCTTGTTGCCCCTGTGGTATAGAAATGTACTGGGATGATTATTGAAGCGATATGGGTTGCAGTGCTTTAGTTTGAATATGATGCTTAGCTCTGTGTCCCCATTACTTCTAAACCTGCTTGTGCAGTGGAACAAAGGACCCAAGGTCTGTATGAGATTGAAGCCTGTAAGATGGTTGGCTTTCTGAGGCTCGGTTTGGATAAGTCTGAGGTAAATGTTGATTCATTTGGGGGGGAAATTGGGGTGGGGAGAAGAATTTGGCAAGGAATATATGCTATTGTTATGCGGGTAGATTGAAGGAGATGGTGTGGTTAACTTTTTTCAAAAGGGACAAAATATTTATCACATTAGAGACGGTTCCCAATGCGTATTTTCCTAATGATGCTTTTTAACATATACTGTAGTCACCACAGCAATGTTTTGCGGGAGGTGAGGGAGACAGCAGTGATGAGCTGGGCTCCTGGTGAAGGGGCAGGGATAATGGCCTGCACAATCCTCAGTGCCTGGGAAGGATCCATGAGAAAATCTCTCTGTTAAGATGTGGTCCATAACATGCCAAAAATTTGAGAACCCTTCTTGTCCTTCTCAAGTGTGAATCTTTTGGAGAACCCTTGCTAGAGTTGATTAGTATTGCTTCTGCCCACTGTGCTTTAGGGGTAGAACTCACACATATTTTTCTTTCTGACAGATATGAAGTTTGCAAGTCAAGTGAGGATGACGCTGAGTGCATCACTCTTTCTATATACTTCAGAGAAAAGAGAATAAGACAGTCCGGCACTTCTTCTGGGACTATTCTTTGTGGGCAGCCACTGCTAATCTCTGTGCCCAAACATAAGCTCACTCTGGATCACTTGTACAACGTTGTCTTGGAGCAGATTGGGTAAGTACAGTGGGGATGTTTATACAAACTTCTAGCATTAGCTCATGTGATTATACTGTAGTGGGTCTGTCTCAACCTGTGTGAGGGCAGAAGGCTGCCCAGTTTCTGACCCAGAGCTTCACAGCTTTTCCCTGTGACCATGCTCCCTCTGATTTGCATGATTTCTGTCGTGGTTATTTCTTAATAACTAAGTTGTATGTAAACCCTTGTTCTCTGGCTGACAGGCCACCATTAGCCATTTAGAGTGAAGGGACTTGCATAATCACTTTATGATAATTAAGACAACTCTCTACTTCAATTGACTGCTTTGATTGGCTCCTCTGCTTGAATTTTCTAGTTGTTTTCTTTCAACAAAGATGTTGCCACAGTGTCTGCTTCCTTCATCTGAAGCCAAAAAACTTCATGAAAGGGAAGAGTTTAAAAAAAAAAAAAAAAAAAAAAAAAATCAGAAGAACTGGGGCTGTGGCTGAAAGACTTACCCCCACCTTCCTTCCTTCCACACACACAGAGGAAAAGGAAGGAAGGAAAATAACCATGTGTGTATACATGTAGAGGCCCCCATTAAAATGTTCAGATATACTAGCAATCACTGTATGTAATAAAGATATTCACTTTACTGTAATCCAGTTGCAGAGATAAAACTGTAAAGGCTTTTGGTTGGGATTTTCAAAAACACTGTGTTAACCTGAGTTTGCTCCTGTTGAAGCCAGGGCTGCTGTACATGGTGGTTTGTTTTGATTTGGTACTGTGGACACTCAGGCTTGTTGTTCATTGTCTTTAATTGATGTACAGCAGTGGCTCTCAACCTTTCCAGACAACTGTACCCCTTTCAGGAGTCTGATTTGTCTTGGGTACTTCCAGGTTACGCCTCACTTAAAAACTACTTGTTTATAAAATCAGATTTAAAAATACAAAAGTGTCACATCACACTAGTACTGAAACATTGCTTACAGTCTCATTATTACCATATAATTATAAATAAATCGATTGGAATATAAATACTGTACTTGCATTTCATTGTTTAGTATATAGAGCATTGATACATGTCATTGTCTGTGTGAAATTTTGGTTTGTACTGACTTCACTACTGCTTTTTATGTAGCCTGTTGTAAAACAAGGCAGATATCTAGATGAGTTAGTGTACCCCCAGAATACTTCTGCATACCCCCAGAGGTACATATACCCTTGGCTGAGAACCACTGATGTAGGGGAACCCAGGCATTGTGGTATTGGGCACCAACTTGAATGTCCTAACAAGAATGCATTTTCTTTGTTTAGCCACTACATTAAATTCCCTCTGGCAAAAGAATATTCTAGTGTATGCCTGAACAGTGGGATCTGCAATGGCTCTAGTGGCGGCTGCGAAGGTAAAATTTAATCATTTGGATTGGAGAAGCTTTGCTAGAAGATTATTCAGACATATCTATATCAGCCTTTAATTTTCTGCTTTATTGCATTATTGTTGTAGCTTATAGACTTTAATAGAATGTTTGGTTCTACACTGTGATTAAATCACATTCTTGGAGAGGGCTTCTGATCTGCATGTGTGATGACAATGGCCCACAAAAATCTCAAACTCCTCTGGTTACACAGTGCAGTATGTCAAGTTTGTGTATTTGAAGAACCGCGTGTAGTGCATTAGTCTTCTGTTACACTAGCAGTCTCCTGTCTCTGATCTCTGTCCAATGTTCTAATGGCTCATTGGAGCAGGTGACTAAGCATCAGGAGGGAAAGGGGAGGGGCCCTGTGAGGGCACTGTGGTATAATCAAGTGAGGGAGTGCTCAGAGCCCAGCAGTCTAAACCTTCAGGAGCTCACGCCTGGGCAGAACCCTGCAGCCTGTTGCACATTTTCACATCTGTGGAGATGCTGCCACCAGAGGATCCTGCTATGCTGCCATGAGAGTAACTGTGAGAACAGGTGATAGGGAAGTACTTTAAAACAAGAGATGTACTGCCTTGCTGTAGAGAAAGGGAGCTACGTTTCTTAAACCTACCTGTCTCCCTCTGATGGAAGGACAGACCCCACTGAACCCCTCCAGTCCTCTGTTGGGACATTGCTGGAGCATACTGTCAGCTATGCTAACTGGCATGACTTGTAGAGTCCACCTGGTGTTCTTCACAAAATACCTGTTTTATCCTTACCTTCAGGACCCTTCACAAATTAGCCCCTCTGTCCCCTTCAGTGCACTAATGATTGCACTCTCGATCATGGCTTTCCCTCTTCCATCCATTGTTCTTTCTTCCATGCAACTTCTCCCCAAAGAACTGACTCATGGGGACTGATGTGGTCTGAATTATGTGTCAGGCAGAGAATTAGCCCAGGCATTTTGAATGGATTTGAAAGGGCACAGGGCTGTGGATGTTGCAATGATCCACCTGTGAAATTTTCAGTCATTTGCCAAATCTAGCTGGAAGTTTTTCTAAGAATCTGTTCTAGTTCAAATAGGAATTAATTCAGGGAAGTCCCCATGCCTGTGTAATACAGGAGCTAAGACTATGTGATCACAATGGTCCTCTTAGAGTCTAGGAATGCAAAATGGTAAAACCCAGGTTATATTACCTACATCTCTCGACAGGAAAAAAACATCTTTCAGGTGCAACTTTCTTCTTTAAAGTGTGAATCTACCGTTGGTTTGTTATAAAACAGTTTCTGCCACATCTTCACTGGCATTTGGGTGTCATGTAAGCAGTGTGTGCCTCCTAACGAGCTCTCACAGCATTGTTCTCGGTGAGGCACTTGTGTCTCTATAAAGGTTACAGAGCATGTGATATTGTGCTGCTTGTTTTTAATTTTTGCCAGTTGAAGAGATGGAACATCAGAATGGAGACGAGGAGGGCAGGGAAAAAGCCCCAGAAACAGATTCCTGCCAGTCAGAGGGCGGTGCACATAATTTTCTGGGGAAGGAAGGGCAGCATCACAAGAAGTATCTGTTCACCTTTAGCCTTGTGAATTCCTATGGGACCTCTGAAATAAACTCAATTACAACGGAGGGGAAACTTCTAAAACTGAACTGTAGGTATCCTCTATAAATCTTACCTCTCCCTTCTGTAACATGCTGACAGCAACCCTGACTAATTGTTCTGTCCTGCAGCCTATGCAACCCTTGCTATTGATTTGGATCCAGATACCCGGAAGCTGCTGTTTGAGGAACAGGAGTCACAGGTCAGTAGTTTGCTTCTTTAAAGGTTAATGATGTGATCTCTAGTTGGAACTAAGCAAATGCAGAGATGCTGATATAGAATGCAAGATCAGCCTCCTCCTAGGAATCAGAGTCCAGTATGAAAGAGGAAAATTTATCTGTTTTCCTGAAAACTTCTAATAATAAGGTCTACAGATCCATGCCAGTGGGTCTTCAGCCTACTTCCGCCTCTGGAGGCAAAACCAGAGCTGTCAGTCCCTGACAATGGGATTTGCCCCAGCCCTGAAAATCTAGCTGTGACAAGTAGGGGGAAGGGTGGACACAACTCTTGAGGCTAAGCTACTCTGACCTGGAAACCTGGAGCTGTAACCTGAGATGGAGGGGGAGGGGAGTTGACACCTTGGGGCTGGCAAGGGAACAAAGGGGAGGCAGACGTGGGAGTTTTTTGAAAAGGGGTTAGACGCTGGCTGGGAAAGTGGAGGGAGCCCGGATTTGGGGTCTCATCTCCCTGCCCCCCGAGAAGGGCCGGGCCAAGGGGGCCTGTGTGTACTGACAGCTCTAAGTGGAATTGTGTGCCTGGCATCTCAAATAAACCTTCTGATCTACTGGCTGGCTAAGAATCACTGTGAATCCCAAGAAGTGGGGGGTGTGGGAACGGGACTCCCCCACCCCCCGTGACAACTGGTGGTAGAAGTGGGATCTACTGCACCCTGGGAACGACACTTCCTGCAGTAAGTGATTGGGGAGCAGTATAACGAAGGGGGCTTGATGGGAACCAAGTGCGCTGAAGATCCAGAGAGAAGCGGTTTCGGGAGGGGCGGAGGAGCTACGCTTAACCCCTGGGAGTGTGTGACCAGCGAGACGGTCTGCTGCAGCAGCGGGGTCCCCTTGGGCACTGCAGTGAGCAGTCCCGGGGTGAAGAGTGGAAGCTCGACCCTGGGAGAGTGGTGGTGAGAAGGGCTGGCACACAAGGGGGTTCCTCCTGGAAACCGTGGGAAGCGGAGAGCACAGGCCTGCGAGTGGCCAGCAGGAAGATGTATGCCAAGCGCCTTAAGAGCGACCTAGTGGAGCTGTGCCGGCAGCGGGGACTGTGCATTGCGAGGCTGACCAAAGACCAGCTGATAGCACAGCTGGAGGAGAAGGATTGTGTGGATGCACCGAGCCCTGCCTCTGAGGGGAGCCGCCCGGCAGACGGAGTGCCAGCCCCGGTGCCTGACCCGATGGGGAGGGGGCAGACCTATGCAGAGGACATCCCGATGCCCTTCTCACCTATGCCTAGGGGCGGGGTTGGGGGAAGCCCTGCAAATACCGAGGGCACCCAGACCCCGGCAGCCAGCAGGGGATCCTTCCGGCGGAGTTCCCCAGCCCTGGAGCAGAGGCACTTTGGATATGACCGAGAGATGAGACTGAGAGAGTTGGAGGACCGAGAGAAGCAGCGACAGCATGAGAGGGAAGAGAAGGAAAAACAGCGGCAGCATGAGATGGAGGAGAAGGAAAAACAGCGTCAGCATGAGATGGAGCTGGCCAGGCTGAGGAGCAGTGAGGCCCCGGCTGCGGTGAGTGACGGGGGATCCAAGACTGTGAGAAGAAGCTTTGATAAGGGCATCATGGCCCCGCGTAAGGAAGGGGAGAATATAGATGAATTCCTGACGGCCTTTGAGACGGCCTGTGAGGTGCGCAGGGTTGACCCCGCAGACAGGCTCTGGTGTCTCATACCCTTACTAGACCCCAAAGCCGTGGCGGTGTACGGCCGAATGGAAGCAGCAGAGAAAGGGAACTATGACCTGTTCAAAAAGGCCCTGCTACACGAGTTTGGGCTGACTCCCGAGATGTACTGGGAAAGGTTCCGGAGGCAGGATAAAACCCCTGAGGGCACATATCTAGAACTGGCCATATGCATGGAGGGGTATGCCCGCAGATGGGCAGATGCGGCCCAGACGAAGGAGAACCTGGTTAAAATGATTGTGCTGGAGCAACTGTATAAGCGGTGCCCATCCAACCTAAGGCTGTGGTTGGAGGAACAGAAGCCAGAGAACCCGCGACACGTCGGACGGCTGGCCGACGAGTTTGTGAAGAGCCGGCCAAGAGGTGGCTGGGAGGAGTCTCAAAGGAACAGACCCACCACGATGCAGCGAGAGAGTCACCGCAGGACATCCCAAAGAGGGAATATGGAGAACCCCCTCAAAAGGGGACTGTCCAGCATCAGGACCGACCACCCCTCTTGAGGGGACCCATGGGACATGAGCTGCTATAATTGTGGCCGGAGAGGCCACATACGGGCCCAGTGCCCCAAGCTCAAGGACAGCCTAAGCAGACCGAACCCCCACAGGGTTAACTGGGTACGGACCCAGCCCGACGAGGGGCAGATAGCCCAGGTAAGGGGGACTGGCAGTTTACCACCTGCTCAGGAAGGAGGAGTGCCCCAGACCAGCTCCTCTGGGGGCCTGGGCACTCAGGACTCTAGGTTCTCAGTTTACAGGGTGGGCGCAGGGCTGTCCCTGCGGAGCGATTGCCTTGTTCCCCTGGAGGTGGACAGGAGGAAGGTCTATGGATACTGGGATACGAGTGCTGAGGTGACACTGGCCCAGCCCGAAGTGGTGGCCCAAGATCGGATGGTGCCCAACACCTACCTGACCCTGACCGGGGTGAGTGGGACCCCATTCAAGGTGCCCGTGGCAAGGGTACATCTGAAGTGGGGGAACAAGGAGGGCCCCAAGGACGTGGGGGTGCACCCTCATTTGCCCACGGAGGTGTTGATGCAGGGGGGACCTAGAGAACTGGCCAAGCCAACCCCCGGGCGCCCTGGTCATGACCCGTAGCCAGAGCCAGCGAGGGGCACTGCACCCTGACTGTGGAGAGGGTATCGTACCAGGGGTGCAGGACCCTGCCCCAGCCGGGAGGGGGGGTCCAGGGACCAGGTTCAACGAGGCTGCGGCCTCAGGCTCAGCAAGCACGAGGGAGCCGGACCCCTTCCCTTCCCCAGCTGCCAAGTTCCAGGCCGAGTTGCAGAGAGATCCCTCCTTGCAGAAGTTCAGGGACCTGGCCAGCCTTAGTGAGGTACGGACCATGGGGAGAGGCTGCCAGGAGAGGTTCCTGTGGGAGAAGGGTTTCCTGTACCGAGAATGGGCTCCCCACAGGGAAGTGGAGTTATGGGGGATCAGGCGACAGAAGTATCGCCGCAAGTTACTGTACCTGGCCCATGACATCCCTCTCGCAGGGCACCAGGGAATCCGGCGCACCGGGCAGAGACTGCTACAGAACTTTTACTGGCCTGGGGTCTTTTCCGCAGTCAGACAGTACTGCCGATCCTGCGACCCCTGCCAACAGGTGGGGAAGGCCCGGGACAAGGGGAAAGCGGCTTTGAGGCCTTTGCCCATCATAGAGGAGCCTTTCCAGAAGGTGGCTATGGACATAGTGGGGCCTCTCAGCAAGACGACCCGGTCGGGGAAGAAATACATTTTGGTGGTAGTGGATTTTGCCACCCGCTACCCTGAGGCAGTGCCCTTATCCTCCATCGAAGCAGACACTGTGGCAGACGTGCTACTGACCATTTTCAGCCGAGTGGGGTTCCCCAAGGAAGTCTTGACAGACCAAGGATCCAACTTCATGTTGGCCCTGCTCCAGGGCTTGTGGGAGAAATGTGGGGTCCAACACCGCTGGACCACAACGTATCACCCCCAGTCCAACGGGCTGGTGGAGAGGTTCAATGGGACGCTAAAGATGATGCTGAAAACCTTTATGAACCAGCACCCGCAGGACTGGGACAAGTACTTACCTCGCCTGCTGTTCGCATACCGGGAGGTGCCCCAGGAGTCTACCGGATTTTCACCTTTTGAACTGCTATATGGATGGAGGGTAAGGGGGCCCCTGGACCTGATGAGAGACGAATGCGAGGGGGAGGCTGCGCCCGAGGGAGAATCGGTGGTGGAGTATGTCTTGACCTTCCAAGAGAGACTTGCGGAACTCATGGGCCTGGCCAGGGAAAATCTGGCCAGAGCCCAGAGGAAGCAGAAGGTCTGGTATGACCGCACGGCGCGGGCCCGCGCCTACGCCACCGGGGACCAGGTGATGGTTCTCATCCCCGTGAGGAAAAACAAGCTACAGGCCGCCTGAAAAGGCCCTTTTAAAGTTGTCAAGCAACTGAATGAGATAAATTATGTGGTGGAGCTGTCTAACCGGGTGCACCATCGCCGGGTGTACCATGTGAATATGATGAAGCCATATTATGACAGAGGGAATATGGTGTTGGCTGTGTGTGGACATTGGGAGGAGCAGGGAGCTGATCCTCTCATAGATCTATTCCCTGGGACAGGAGTAGGCTCCCCCATGGACGTAATCTCGGATCAGCTAACCCCTGCCCAGCAAGCTGAGATCAGAGCGGTGCTACAACTGTACCAGCAGCTGTTTTCCAACCAGCCTGGAGGCACTAATCTGACTGTCCACCGGGTGCAGATGGGATCGCACCCCCCTATAAGATGCTCCCCCTTCCGAGTCACAGGGAACACTGCCAAGGACCTGGAGGAGGAGGTCAATGACATGCTGGCCCTGGGGGTGATCCAGCCATCTTCCAGCCCTTGGGCCTCACCAGTGGTGTTGGTCCCCAGAAAGGACGGGTCGATCTGGTTTTGTGTGGACTATCGAAAGCTCAATGCCATCACTGTGTGTGATGCCTACCCCATGCCCAGGCCGGATGAGCTCCTAGACAAGCTGCGGGGAGCTCGGTTCCTTACCACTATGGATCTTACAAAGGGTTACTGGCAGGTGCCACTAGATGCAGATGCCAGGCTGAAATCTGCCTTTATCACTCCTCTGGGGCTCTGAGTTCCTGACCCTGCCTTTTGGCCTCAAAGGGGCGCCAGCCACCTTCCAGTGCCTAGTAGACCAGCTCCTGAAGGGGATGGAGAGTTTTGCCGTGGCGTATATTGATGACATCTGTGTCTTTAGCCAGATCTGGGAGGACCATGTGGCCCAGGTTAGACAAGTGCTGGACCGACTCCAGAAGGCTGGGCTGACCATAAAGGCGGAGAAGTGCAAGGTGGGGATGGCTGAAGTGTCCTACCTAGGACACCGGGTGGGGAGCGGCCGCCTAAAGCCCGAACCAGCCAAGGTGGAGGCAATCAGAGACTGGCCCACACCCCAGACCAAAAAGCAGGTCCAAGCCTTCATCGGGATGGCGGGGTACTATTGAAGGTTTGTGCCCCACTTTAGTGCCATAGCTGCCCCCATCACTGAGCTATGCAAGAAGGGGAAACCAGACAAAGTGGTCTGGACCGAGCAGTGCCAGAGGGCTCTCTGTGTGCTGAAGGAGGCTCTCGTCAGCGGCCCGGTTCTGGCAAACCCAGGACTTTGACAAGCCGTTTGTGGTATTCACCGACACTTCAGACGTGGGGCTGGGGGCAGTGTTAATGCAGGAGGATGAAAAGGGGGAGAGACACCCCATCATGTACTTGAGCAAGAAGTTGCTCCCCCGGGAGCAGAACTACGCAGCCATCGAGAAGGAATACCTGGCCATGGTGTGGGCCCTCAAGAAACTACAACCGTTTCTATTTGGAAGGCACTTCACCGTGTACACCGACCACTCCCCCCTGACCTGGCTGCACCAGATGAAAGGGGCCAACGCCAAGCTCCTGAGGTGGAGTCTACTCCTGCAGGATTATGACATGGACGTGGTCCATGTGAAGGGAAGTGCCAACATGATAGCGGATGCGTTGTCCCGGAGAGGGGGCCCTGAACTTCCCCAGGTCGCTGGTCAGAGCGACTCTGCTCAGTTCAGACTGGAAGTGGGGGATGATGTGACAAGTAGGGGGAAGGGTGGACATAACTCTTGAGGCTAAGCTACTCTGACCTGGAAACCTGGAGCTGTAACCTGAGATGGAGGGGGAGGGGAGCTGACACCTTGGGGCTGGCAAGGGAACAAAGGGGAGGCAGACGTGGGAGTTTTTTGAAAAGGGGTTAGACGCTGGCTGGGAAAGTGGAGGGAGCCCGGATTTGGGGTCTCATCTCCCTGCCCCCCAGAAGGGCCGGGCCAAGGGGGCCTGTGTGTACTGACAGCTCTAAGTGGGATTGTGTGCCTGGCATCTCAAATAAACATCCTGATCTACTGGCTGGCTAAGAATCACTGTGAATCCCAGGAAGTTGGGGGTGTGGGAACGGGACTCCCCCACCTCCCGTGACACTAGCTAGTTTGACAACTTGCACAGCAAAGATAGTTGTATGGTCAGTTTACTAGTTCAGAATTTAATTCCAAAACAGATGAAAGATACTACAATTATTTTCTGCAGAGCTTAACAAGAACTTCAACATTTCTTATTGACTTAAATCCTGAATTTGGGTCCCAGTTTGTAACTGAGAATGATATGCTCTGTGTCTGGTCTGGATCTGTGGACCTTACTGCTGAGAGAGAGGAACTTTCAGGAGAGTATGGGTAAATGTTTCTACTTTCTCATGCTAGGGTCTGCAGACCTGTTAAAGTGAGACTTTGATTACAGTGTGCATGTAGGAAGGGAGAAAACTGACACAAACCTACCCTCATTTACAACAGACAGGCATGTACATGTACAGTCACATGCTGCCCCTGCAGATTAACCACATTTAGGATCCTAGAGTATCCTGGGAGGCAGCAGCGGTAAACTTCAGTTTTTCAAGTTGATTGCAAATACCCATTCCACACTAAGCGTTTGTGCGCTCCAGCGTATAGGTGTAGGAGAGTTTCAGCTATTAGTGTTACCCGTTGGGGCTGCCTAAGCACCCACACCATGCAGGTCTTCATTTCAATTGTTTGTTTCATTTGTGGACAGAATGAAGGACAGTCAGGTTTCCACGAAAAGGGTTTCGTCTTGGATACCAGTTGTATTCACCTGGGTTGCCAGTTGGCTAACATGAAGTCACCAGAGAGAGTATTGGGTCGTTCAACTAGATCCCAAGCATCTTGTGGCATGATCTGTGATGATTCTTTAATGCTTTTCAGTCACTACTTTCCAGAATACAGTCTCCCAGGCTGATGGGTTCAATCACAGAGACCTGCTTGGGACTGTCACCTGATGTGCTGGAATTACTTCTGAGCCCATTTTCCCTGCCAGCTTGCGACCCCAGAACCCTATTTTGTTGAATCAGACATGCTAGTCTGCTGCAACGCAGACCCATGCTTGGTCCACGCCCCGAAACCTGCAGACTTTAACCAAAAACTGCTCAGCACGTCACCTATCTCCAGCACTCAGACACCCAGCTCCCAAAGGGATCCAAGCCCCCAAATAAATCCATTTTACTCTGTATAAAGCTTAGAGAGGGTAAACTCATAATCTGTAACACTGATAGAGAGAGATGCACAGCTGTATGCTCCCCCAGGTATTAATCACTTACCCTGTGTTCATTAATAAACAAAAGTGATTTTATTAGGTATAAAAAGTAGGATTTAAGTGGTTTCAAGTAATAACAGGCAGAACAAAGTAAGTCATCAAACAAAATAAAGCAAAAACATTCAAGTCTAAACCTAATGCATCAAGAAACTGATTGCAGGGAAAATCTCAGCCTCAGAGATGTTCTAATAAGCTGCTTTCACAGACTAGATTCCTTCCTAGTCTGGGCCCAATACTTTTCTCTGGCACAGTTCTTGTTAGTTCCAGCAGACATCTTTGGTGGAAAACTAGAGATGTTCTTATGACTGGCAGCCCTCTTTGTTCTGTTCCACCCCCTTTTATGTCTTTGGCACAAGGCGGAATCTTTTGTCTCTCTGGGTCCTCACCCCTGTTTCTAAATGGAAAAGCACCAGGTTTAAGATGGATTCCAGTGTCAGGTGACATGTTCACATGTCCTGTAAGACCCTAGCCTCCATTCTTCCAGGGCTGGCCCGCATGCACCCAGGAAGGTTCTCAAGTAAACAGATCATTTAGAATCAGTTGACCTAGTCAATGGGAGCCTTTAAGCTTCCAACGCACCATTAATGGCCCACGCTTTGCATAATTACAGTATAACCTCAGAATTATACTTCATATTTCTACCTTTGGATACAAAAATGATACATACATACAAATAGGAGGAATATATTCAGTAGATTATAAGCTTTGTATTGATACCTTAAAAGAAACCTTTTGCATAAAGCATATTCCAGTTACATCATATTCACACTTTAAGCATATGGAATGCAATGTCACACTTGGTGTATGGCCTGTGTAGACTTATCTATAGTTATGGGTTCCTTTAACAATTACCCACCCAAAGTGAGGTTTACACCTACTTTAATATGTGAGAATTCAGTCCCCAAGGTCGACTACAGACGCAACAGAAGTGGGACTTCATAGAGTAGAGGACAAACTATATAATGCTCTGTCTATAATTACCACTATTACTAATCAAACAACAATATGCACTGCAGTCTGGTGAAGAAGAGAGAAATCAACACAGAACTCATAGTAGTTGCATTACTCACACCATGCCTTGTGGGAAAACCCAAAGTGTTAGTCATCATTCTCATCATCATCCTTACCACCAGTGGTCATCATCCTGGTGTCTCCCCCTGCAATACATGCGGTCTGGGATACAGCTTGGATAATGGGTTAATGCTGACACCCACTGAAATTCATATTTATTTGTGAAGTTTTTAACTACTTTTCCTTATTTGAACTTCCACAGTCCTCTGCTTTTCAGGTGCCCTGTTTTTCATAGGCTAACTTGTTAATGAGTTTAAGGGGAACTCACATTTACCTCACCGTATCAATACAGTAACAGGCAGTTATCTTAAGGAAGTCTCTAACATTTCTTCCTGCCTCCCAAATATAGACCTAGGCTCAGCAGGTTTATTATTAACTTACTTATTCTAACTTATCTTTATATTATAGTTAACTTATCCTGAGGCCTAAAATAAACTGTAGAACTAAGTCGTAGGCCGTGGCCAAGCAAAATGTCTTAAAGGCCTGAGGCCTATAGGCCCTATGTTACAACATTAACATTCACCTCTATATCCTAAATACACCTGATACCTTTTATCCTTGACTATCTTTGTTTCTAAACCTGTGCCTTTGCATTTGGCTGTATTAAAGCGTGTATTGTTGGATTCCACCTGACTCACTATGACTTCTGAACACTTCATATGTGACTTGTCCTCATAGTTATTTACTACTACACCAATTTTTGTATCATGTGCATGCTTTATCAGCAGTGATTTTACTCTCACTCTTGATAAAAATACTAAATAACACTGAGTCAAGAACCAATCTCTGCATAACCCCAGTACTTAATTTCGTATTAACAACAACTTTGAGATATGTCAGACAGATTGTAATCCATTTAACACAGGCCTTATTGATTTTGTATAACTTTAGTTTTTTATTCTGAATGTCATGCAATGTAAGTTGAACCCCTTACAAAGTCTGAGTATATTAGGTCAGCACAGTTACCTTTTTCAACCAGATTTGGAATCTTGTTAAAGAGCAATATCAAGTTTAACAGTACCTGTTGTTCAGGAGACCATGTTGATTGGTATTCATTTATATTCCTGTTTGTTAACTCTATTGATAGGACTGTCAACCGTTTCCCTGTTTTGCCTAGGATCAGTGTCGGGTTAACTGACCTAGAGTTACCAACATCATTTCAGTTACCCTTTTTAAATGCTGGCAAAGCACTGGGTTTCTTCTAACCCTCTGGAACTTCCTCAGCTTTCCAAAACTTGTTAAATATTAATAACCAAGCTCCTCTTCCAACCTCTTTAAAATGTTTTTGTTGTGCACGTTATCCAGAGAAAATGTTTGACTTTAATAGTAGATACTGTTTAGCATTCTCCTTAGCAATTGTCATATGATATTGATATATTATTCAGACTGGATCCAAATACAGAACAGAAATATTTATTAAACATCTTTTTCTGCTTCATTATTGACAATATCTCCTCCTAGTAATGAACCTAGGGTGCTAAACCATTGCTACGATTGCTATTGTTCCTTATAAATGCCTTAACCATACTGACTTTAGATACTTTGTTAATATACCTTTAGGTTCAGTTGTTATTTGCTTGTATTTCTTAACTTCTTATTTATATTATTGCTATTCTGCTCCTTTTCCCCATTTATGTAATGATTTTTAGATTTAGTTTTATTGCTGCTTTCATGTTACTCTTAACCAAAATAAGGCAAGTGAGGTAGTATCTTTTATTGAACTAATATTATCTCACCCTCCTTGTCTCTCTAATATCTTGGGATCAACAAGACTACAACAACAGTCTTGACCAAGATGACTTGTTAATCAGAAGCCCTTTTCTCATAAGGAGTTGTTACTTTTTGGGAAGCAAGTGAAATGTTCTTAAACAACCTCCAACTTTCATTCATGATTCTCTATTTAAATGTCAGTCAATTCAGCAAATTAATTTCGGCTTTGAGAAATTGGCCACTTCAAAGCTGCACATATGGATGTAATTAATTGAGTGTATTCTGTTTGCTCAACACAAATGTAACCAGCTCTCAATCACTTATACCTGGACAGCCACTACTTTTTAGGTCAGTGATCAAATTTTTTCTGTCAGAATGAGATTTCCTATAGAGTCACACTCTGGGAACAGTATTATCTGTGTTACAAATGTTAGACACTCCAACGATGTTTCGCCAGTGTATGTCCCCTGCTGTAAGGCAGTATTTTTTTCCTACAGATAATAAATGCACATCCTTTCTCTGGTCTTATCTTATGATCTGTAATAGATTGCTGCCGGTAACCAATCTGGTTAATAGATTTTAAGATCAGAGTGGACAGTTACGATGACCTGCATTATACAAGCTATAAAATTGTACTTGTTTCACCCTTCCTTCCCCCATTTTTGTCTCTTGTTGTACAGTAAGATTGTTAGCTGTTCGGAGCAGGGACTGTTTTTTCCTTCTCTGTCTATGAACATCTGGCAAATTCCTTTTTGCTTTAGGGCTAACTTCAGCAGTAAACACCCTCATGCAAGAAACTGTGTTTATTAATTGCCTCTGTAGAATTCTCTGCACAGCTGTGAGTAATAGAGATTGTGGGTGTTGATGTTGGTGATGTGAGTGGAAGGAAAGAGGCTGGCTGCCTACATCCAGAGAAGGATAGTTCGTCAAACAGTCATCACTGGAACAAAAGAGGAACTGGATGGGTTCATTTTGAAGATAAGAAAGAAATGGCAGGGACCTATGTTGGAGTGAGACACAGATAACCTGTAGAAGGTCATGGGAATGTAGTTCCAGATGCCTGGGATGAGCATATTCATTTTCAGGATACAGATATGCATCTTTTTTTGTTTTGGTAGGCATTTGAAAAGGATGCAAGTATGTTGCAGTCACAGAAGAAGAAAACTACTGTAGCTCTTAAAGACTGTATAGAACTCTTTACTACAATGGAAACGCTTGGTGAACATGACCCTTGGTAAGTTTACCACCCAGCTGTTTGGCAGTCATCTTACTTGGACTATCTTTATATTGTGGCAAATTGCCGGCACTATTATGGTGGGTCCTGTGCTTTCTCTTCTTGTGAGGGGCTCAGGGCACCATTTCTTGCCCCTGAACAGGGTATTAACTGCCCCACTAGTATCCTAGAGGAGGGGGAGTGGAGAGGGAGGGACCTGGGCCTGCCCTCTACTCCGGGTCCCAGCCAAGGGGCTCTGAGGATAGCGGTAAACCACCTGAATTAGCTATTCCTTCCCCTGGGCTACTTCCCTCTCCTACCCTTCAGCTTGTGGGGCTTCCTGCCCTCTCTCTACACAAGCCAGGTGTCTCTTTACCTAAGGTCTGGGTCGTCTTGGTTCCAGACTCTCTTCCAAACTGCTCACTGCTCCAACTCCTCCAAACTGCTCTCTGCTGCAACTCCTTTCCTCCTTCCCTGTCTGCCTGAAGCAGGGGGGTTTATTAGGTTCCTAACAGGGCGTTAATTGATTGCAGGTGTTCCAATCAACCTGCTGCCAGCTTCCCTAGTCCACAGGGAGCCACACCTCAGTTAGCTCTGAGCTTACGTATCTCCCCTCAAGCACTCTACTGCAGCTCCCTGACCCTCCTCTATCACAATATATACTATAAAATAGTAATATTATTTGGGTAAAGGTTTCCCCACATTACTCTTTCTGTGCATTTTACTTTTCTATCCCTGTTCCCACAGCCACAGCTCTGCCACTACACCTTAGTCCTCAGCAGAAACAGAGGGAGTGTTACCTTAACAAAAAAAACCCAACCCCAATTACTCTGTTGCAGTGTTTCTCAACTCATTTCAGTCTGCAGATCACCAGGCCAACCAAAAAATTTTCATGGACCACTTCCTTTATTTTATTTTATTTTTTTTATTGTTGTTGAGACATGATTAAAAAGAGCAGACACATTTTGGTTTGAAATTTATTTATTTCTTACTAGATGTTTGGATTCTCTTCTCACTGACAAGCTTTTCAGTGTTTGGAGTGGTACTGGATAATGCACAACGAATATCGCTTTCCACTGCGAGCAGATTCCTCTGTTTGCTCTTAACGTGCAACAAACATGAAAATCCTGTCTCATACATACAAGTTGATGCAAATGGCAAAAGAAATCTGACTGCATGTGCTGACAGATTTGGGTAACTCTCAGTCATGCTAGCCCAAAATTCCTCTATGATGGACTGCTAGTACATGTCTTGGGTCGCAAAATCATTTTTCAGATCCAAAAATTCCTCCTGCAGATCCTCTGGAACACTATTAACATCTGTTGTGAATGGATTCCTAATGAAAGATAATCCATCCTTTCTCCTGTCCATCTCCGGAAAGTATCATTGGAATTAGTCTGATAGCTTCTGTAAATGATTGAGAATTTGTGTCTGAATCACTTCCTTTTTCCCAAGCATGGCATCCACATATGGAAATTGAACCAAATTATTGCAGTTACTTCCACTGCATGCATCCGATGAAGTGGGTACTAGCCCATGAAAGTTTATGCTTCAGTACTTTTGTTAGTCTTTAAGGTGCCACAGGACCCTTTGTCACTTCTGTAAATTATTGCCTTCAACTCTTATGATCCAGAGTTCCAGTTTGTCAGGAAAAGCCTTGATGATGCTTTGGTGAGAGAACAGATTTGCACCTTTCCCTTGTAGCTGAAGATTCAGTTTGTTCAAGATTCCAAAAATATTGCCAAGATACACAAATTCTAAATTGAGTGCATTAGCACATTTTGGAATTCCTCTTTCCCTTGAGCCTGGAGAAACAAATCCAACTCCTCTCTCAACTGGAAAACTCTGTTGAGTATGCTCTGTGCTGACAGCCCCCATACAGAAGTGCAGAACAGCAACACATCAAAGTCAATCCATGTCCTCTCAAAATCTTTTGAACAGCCTGCTGTTCAGAGCTGATGATTTGATGTAGTTCACCTCTTTCACCAACCCTTTGAAAACGGCGTTGAGTTGATCAGGCAATGTTTTTGATGCCAAAGCTTCCCTATGAATGAAGCTATGAACTCCGGTTACCATTGGAGCACGCTGTTTCACCAACGTTTGGAAGCCTGATTTTTGAGCCCAGCATGGCAGGTGTACCATCAGTGATGACATGCACAAGATTTTCCCAGTTCAGACCATGCACTTCAAAGAAATTGTTAACAATTTTCATCACATTCTGAGCTTTTGTGGTGGTATCAAGAGTCTTACAAAAAAGTAACTCATCTTTGAAGTCTCGCTCAACCATATATGGTGCTAACACCAATAGCACAGTGCGACATCGGTTGATTCATCCAATTGTATGGTAAACAATGGAGACTTCTTTATTTTATCCACAATTTGTTCACTGGTGTTCTGTTATGTCATTTTTCTGTCTCAATATTGTATCGTTAGAGACAGATATATCATTCAGATTCCTTGCTGCTTCCTTGCCAAGTACTAGCTGCACCATCTCTTTTGCACAGGCAAGCACAAGTTGCTTTACAATGGTATCAGGCTTTTTGGCCTGTGCAACTTTGTATGCAACTATGTAGGAAGCGATCACTGCATTGCTTGTATTTTTGTAGAATGCACCTGTTGACTCAAGGCGCTGTCATTTCAGACCTGATAACCACTGCTCAAAATAATCTTCATCTTTTTGCAACAAGTTTGGATGACACTTTTTTTGAGATGGAGTTTCAGCTTAGCCGACTTCACTGAGTTATTCCCCAAGACTTTGAAACAAATAACACATTGTGGCAAGTCCATGCCTCCTTTTTCTTAACAAGTGAAGCCGAATTTGATGTAGTCATTCGAATACTTGCGCTTGACATGCCTTCCTGTCGTTGCCATTATCTCAGATCTGTGGGGTTACAACAAAATTTTCATTTTTCAAACGGACAGTTTATTTTGGGAGATGTTTAGTGATTATAAATCACTCATATAGATGTCCTAAAATAAGTTGTCCAGTGGCAAAAATTGTAACTACAATATAATATCTATCTAACTCGCACTGCGCACATTACATGGGCTACAAAAAAAATAAACTGTGGTGGTTAGCTTTTGTCTCTTGTATTTGGTTGAGTAAAAACTTATTTTAGGGTTATTTTTTAACAGATAAGATATTTTATTAACCTGTGATACCAGCGCTAAAGTATTATTTATTTTGGGAGCAGACTGTTTAATTTAGTACTGTCAAAACCGAAATTACTTTCATGCCAACCTGATAAATTCAACAGATGTAAATATAAAAGTTTGCATCTTCCCCCATATTAAAATCCCCATACAAAAAAGCTACAAACGAAATAAAAAGTGTGTAATAAATTAATGAACATAAAGTTGAAAATTGTGTGCAAACTTACATTTTACAACAGAAATTATAAACAAACTGAAACAGCGCATTTAGCACAGAATGAATGACATGACAACCACTTAGCATGATGATGGGAGCTACACTGATGCTCAGAGCCTTAGACAGAAGCTGCTGGCAACACAACACGGTTGCGTCCTAGATGACACTATGGATGACACGCTGTCGGCTTGTGGGCATGGCGTAAAACAGCCTAATGGCAGCACCTGCTCACACTATCTGACTTTGGACAATATTTGTGTGGACCTCTGAAAAAGTCACCATAGACCACCAGTCAAGAACCACTGTTCTATTGCCTTTAGAAAGCTGCTGTAATCATTATCCTTAAGAATAGGATAATAACTACAGCAGTTCTGTGTAATTCTGCCACCTCAAACTTGACCTTCAGCACCTCATGCTATTGTAGTCCTAACACCCCACCCTTTATGGTTCTCTCACTCTACCTCATTTCTTACCAGGTGGAAGCAGGCTGGGCTGGTGCTCCCTAACACAACAGTACCTTTGTTCTAGTGCTCCAGTGAAACTGACAAAATATCTTACCTTCAGAAACTCGGAAATCTAGTCACTTTCACTCTGCCACTTGGGCAGAGTAGAGCCGGGGGAAGGGAGGAGCAGACTGGAGCATTGGAAAGGAAGCAAAAAAAGACAGAAGACAAGACAGGAAGAGGAGAGTGTGGAAAGACATCCTGAAAATACAAGTGCTCCAGCAGTTTTTCTTACAGCTTATCTTGGATCCTGAATTCCCCCAGAACAGGAGAGAGATTCTGAGCAATGGCATTGGGTAGCAGTAGATGGGGACATGGTGACTGTGTGTAAGCAGCAGGGAGTATGTAATAGGGGAAGAAGAAATTGCATGTGAGGAAAAATCAGAGTGATGTTTTCAAAGCCTGTTTAAAAAAAAAAAAAAAAAGACAAAGATTACTACAGTCTGGGGTAGAGGCATTTTATATTTTAAAAAAATACAGTTTGTAAAGGAGTTTGAGACCTTTGGCTAGAAGGCATTAAACACCTTCAATATTTGCCTATTTATGCTCCTTTCTCAGGTATTGCCCTCACTGCAAGAAGCATCAGCAGGCCACAAAGAAGTTTGATCTATGGTCTTTGCCCAGGATTTTGGTGGTGCATTTAAAACGCTTCTCATACAACAGATACTGGAGGGATAAACTTGACACCGTGGTTGAATTCCCCATCAGGTAGGGTTCTTTACCAGCAGGTCAAAACTGGGCGAAGCAAGAAACTCCACTTTTGATGTAGCGATTGTATGGGCTCCTCATTGGAGACATAGCTCAGGATAGGATTCTGCCTCCAGAGCCACCAACCAATAGACCTTAGTGAAGCTCTAGGAACTGTCTCTGGAAAGGGGGTGCTACCTGCACCTGTGATTCCTGGAGCTACAATCCTGCAGAGCTCCTGAGCTTAGCAGCGATGGGCCTGGCCACTACTTGGCTAGAATGCTGCTAAGAAAATCCGGTGTTGCAAAAAGTGGTATTGGTGATTCCACGTTTTTACAGTTACCTTGGAGTCAATTTTGAACCTGTCCCAGCAGATCCTGAACACTTTTGTCCTTTAAAGATCCTATGACAATTTTCATGAGTCAACTTCAGGGGTGGGCAAACTACAGCCCATGGGCCACATGCCACATGCCCACATGCCACATGCCCACATCCAGCCCTCGAGCTCAGGCCAGGGGCCCCACGCTCCCAGCCCGGGGCGCCAGGCCTAGCGCAGGTAGCTGCAGGGCCCAGCCCTCCCGGGCCAGGGCACAAGGCAGAGTGCAGCGAGCTGCAGGGCTGAGCGCTTGGGCTGGAGCGCCTGGCTAAGCATGGTAAACAAGGCAGGAGGGCTTCGATGGTAGAGTCCTGGTGATTGGTGGTTAGGGTTGCGGGCGGGTTTAGGTAGGGCAGTCAGGGAACAAAGAGCAGGGGGGCTTAGATAGGGGGTGGGATCCCCGGGGGGTGGTGGTTAGGGTGGGTTGGATCTCGGGAGGGGGCAGTCAGGGAACAAAGAGCGGGGAGGCTTAGGGGGTGGGGTCCTGGGGGGTTGTGGTTAGGGTAGGGGGGACTTGGGAGGAGGCAGTCTAGGAACAAAGAGCAGGGGGCCCTAGGTAGGGGTGGGGTCCTGGGGAGGCAGTTAGAGGGGGGCAGGTCTTTGGAGGGAGCGATCAAGGGACAAAGAGCAGGGGGGGGGTTGGGGGGGCTGGGGCCCCCGGGGGCCGTCAGTCCGGGGCAGGAAGTGGATGGGGGTCAGATGTGGGTAGGGCCAGGCTGTTTGGGGAGCCCTCAACAAAATTTTGAACCCCAGTGTGGCCCTCAGGCCACCCCTGGTCAAGGAGGAGAGTGTTGGCAACAGTGTGTCCAGGACAAGTTCTACGCCAGAGATTTCTCGGCTGCCTAACCTCCCCTGCAGCTTCATTGAATATTCTTTCTTTCGCTTCCCAAATACCAGCTGTTGATCTGCTAGGTTTTCCAGTTCAGTGTTACCTCTACTTAAACATTAGTGTGCCGGTCTTCAAGGAATCAGTTTTGAAGCGCTCAGGAGGAGAGGAAAGAGATCAGGAACAGTGAGCATGGATTCACCAAGGGCAAATCATGCCTGATTAACCTAATTGCCTTTTATGTTGAGATAACTGGCTCTGTGGATCAGGAGATAGCAGTGGATGTGTTATTCCTTGACTTTAGCAAAGCTTTTGATACGATCTCCCACAGTCCAGACCAAAACTGGACACAGTATTCCGGATGAGGCCTCACCAATGCTAAATAAAGGGGAATGATCACGTCCCTAGCTCTGCTGGAAATTCCCCTTTCCCCAATTGGGAAATTGCCCAAAATGCAGTTAGCCTTCTTGGAGCACTGGACTACTCATCTGGAGTACTATGTCCAATTTTGAGCCCTACATTACAAGAAGGATGTGCCCGTCCAGCGAGGGCAACAAAAATGATTGCGGGGCTGGAGCACATGACTTATGAGGAGAGGCTGATGGAACTGGGATTGTTTAGTCTGCAGAAGAGAAGAGTGAGGGTGGATTTGATTTCAACTATCTGAAAGGGGATTCCAAAGAGGCTGGATCTAGACTGTTCTCTGGTAGCAGATGACAGAACAAGGAGTAATGGTCTCAAGTTGCAGTGGGGGCGGTTTAGATTAGATATTAGGAAAAGCTTTCTCACTAGTAGGATGGTGAAGCACTGGAATAGGTGGAATCTCCTTCCTTAGAGGTTTTTAAGGTCAAGTTTGACAAAGCCCTGGCTGGGAGGATTTAGTTGGTGTTGGTCCTGCTTTGAGCACGGGGTTGGACTAGATGACCACTTGAGTTCCCTTCCCCCCCGATATTCTATGATTCTATGAACAACACTTGCGTTTGTCAGTAAATGCCATTCCTTATGGCAAACAAACTGTCTGATGCCATCCATTTTACAGCTGCCTAAGGGGCAACATCACTGGCTTGTGGGTCAAATATGTCAATAATTAAAAAGAAAAAACAGCATTGACTGGGGCAGGTTAGCCCTTGGCCCAGTGCTAGCTCTTTACAATGATTCATTATTACTAGGCCTTTCTCTTATGTGTACAATAACAATGTGTTCTTACTTGTTTCTCAGGGATTTGAGCATGTCTGAGTTTGTCTGTGACCCAACAGCTGATCCGTATGTGTATGATCTCATTGCAGTGTCCAATCACTATGGAGCCATGGGAGTAGGCCACTGTGAGTAACTACCTGTCCTTTATCTGCAGGGAGACAGGAAGGCTGTGTGTGTATGGGAAAATCACTGCTGGGAGAGCAGTGACTTTCTCTCTGGGGGCTGCGGAGTCATGATGGATGGACCCTGGGTGGGTGGGGATGTTAGGGCTGCAAGTTGCTCAATCCGTCCCTATGTTCGCACTTGTGGTTCTGTCCTGAAAGCCAAGGAAGCAAATTCTATCAGCGTTTACAGGGCCCAGTACATCAATCCACCCTTAATCTACTGATGGTCCATGGATTGATGTACTGGGCTCCTTGTAAGGAGGCAGGCAGTAAAGGATATGCTCCACTCCATTTAAAGCTCATCAGCAACAGGAAGCAGCTAGCCATTCTATGTGCTGGGCTGCTACATCCACATCCTGATCTGGCCACTGTGGAGGGCAAGGCCTTGGCTAATGAAGAAGAAATTAGGACAGTTGGTAGGACTGGTTGGAAAGTTTTGGGCAGCATTAAATATCAATGCTGAGATCACAACAAATATAATGTTCAGCTGTAGTTTCCTGTGCATTTTCTGTGTTTTATGGGACATGTTCTGGCAAACAGTAGAGCTGTTAAGCATTAAAATAGGAATAAGAATATACTGTGCAATGAAATTGGTTGGTAATGCTGCTTCTGGAACCTGAACTTGTGCAGTTCCTCACTCTGGTGCTTACTGTGCAATGTGATGCAGTGTTTAATTTTTTGTTTTTTTTATTATCCTTGTTTAAAAAACAAAAAGAGAAATAATATGGAAGGACTTGTCTTGTGGTGCTTGGGAATGCCTTACTGTGTAAGTGGCTGGCTTTTCCAGGGGAGGCTGTACGTTTCTTTTATCAACAAATGCTCCCATCTGTGTGCAGCACTTGTAGACTCTATTCCACATGATCAGTGCCCCATGATGCTGAAAGCAGGATGGAATTTAGCAGGATTCAAAAGAAGATTGGCCTTCTGTATGTACAACAAGAAAAATCACAGCCATTAGAGTAGGATTATTTTAAAACAAATCTGGAGTGGATATAAGCCCTCTGCTCCAGGACAAAAGCCAACCACTGACTTGAAGGGTCAAAGAGAAATTTAAGGTTCATATTCCCTCCTCTGAAGCATTTAGGACACACCACTGTTCAGAACAGGACTGTGGACTAGATGGACAGAGCCTCTGATCTACTGTGGTCCAGTGTTACTGATATCACTTCTGAGCAATGAAACCCAAGCTCCAAGCTTTTTCTTCTGCACACTTATTTTGTACCTCTTATAGATGGAGTTATCAGAATTGAGTGTCATTGGAGTATTACAGTTACATTAGCGAGCCCTGTGCCTTACTGCTGAATGTAGATAGCCACTCTGTTTCTGTGACAGATACTGCATATGCAAAGAACAAAGTGAATGGCAAATGGTACTACTTTGATGACAGCAGTGTATCAATGGCTTCTGAAGATCAAATAGTGGTGAGTACATGGATTCAGACTGGGAAATCCCGAGATATACAACCCAGGATCATGCTGGGATGGACCAAGATGTTTTTTGCTTCTATTAATCATCATAAATGCAGGCTAGAATCTGCTGTGGATTGAGGTCAGATTCAGGCTGACGATGCTGTGAAGGAACAGCAGACTTTGTGCTGCTGAGGTTGCCCTATGCATTTTAGAGTGGGTCGAACAATCCTTCGTGCAGGGGGTTTTCTTTTGTTATAATGACATCTTTGCAAAGAGTCCCACACCTTTAGATGGAGGGGTTGGCTCTTCAGAGCAAAGCTTGAATGGCTTGCCTGTGAGGCTGATAAGCTACAGCCTTCCTGGGATCTGTGGGATGGGTACCAGGGCTGTCCAGCTCTACATAGACAGTGGGGAAGAGAGGACAGTAAGGTGATATGAAAGCATTTCCTGGATTGTTTCTCTTGTTATAGAACATTATAGATACTGAAGCTCCACAAATCTTTACATACAGCCTATATTACAGGCCATGCTTCTCTCTAGGCCTCCAGCCTCCACATGAGGCAGAGAAGTACTGAGCTGCCCCATTGGGAGTCTGTGATAGTTTATCTCCTTTCCATAAGGAGCTTTCCATAACTGTGCTTCATGGATGGTTTCTTTTCCTCAGAATGGTTTTCTTTCCTTGTTTGGCAGACAAAAGCTGCATATGTGCTATTCTATCAGCGGCGGGACAGCAAGCAGCATGTAGCCCCGTCTCTTCCTGCAGAAAGTGAGCTGGCATCAGAAGAGTGCGACGGCATGGATACCAACTGAGCCCAGCCTGCTGCGCTCAGACTGCTCAGTAGAGTTCTCTGTTTGATGCCATGTCTGGAGCATCTGAGGATTGCTGTTCTGCCTTCAGTGGGATTCTCAAACAGGAAATCTAGTGTTGGGTGCTTAGTGCCCAGTGTCGTAAGATAGCATGGGGAGCCAAGAATGAGCTGATACGGGGTATATAGAAGCCAAAATGATATATATCAAAGCATCAGTAACATTTTTGTAAATCTGCTGGACTGTGTGGCTGGAGCTGGGGAAGGAGAAGCTTGGGCTGGGCTGAGTTGTGGGGCTGGAGCTGGGGCCTAGGGCAGAGGGTATTGCAGAGATGACAGAGAGGTGTCATTTGGGCATGAATGCTATTCCCGTGGTGTGCCTGTTGCAAGCTCTGTGCATAGCTCTCGGCCCAGTGCAGATTTTCTCTGTCTAATCCCATCAGCCTTAGTGTCCGGAATTCCTGCTACGGCTCCAGCAGTGCTACTTCCACACTCCCCATCCACGTGGCCCAGCTCCTGGTTTCTCTCTTCTTTCTGCCTTTGCACCTTTTTTCCTATGCTGAGCAGCCAGGTGCATTTGCTCTGGTCCCTGTCTGCTGGTGACATCTTCGGCTATTCTGGGCAGCTGAGCCATGGGCCTTTCCCACATTCACACATATCATTTTGGTCCCAAAAAAGTACGAAATTAATTGGAAATGAAATGCAGCACCCCTGGCCACTGCTGCATGGAGAGAGCTGTATTCTGATTGCAAAATATACACACTCCCGTGTGTACAATAAGATTTCAGCTCTGGCTCCTGCTCTTAGCACTATCACACGGTGAGGTCTTTGCCTTTGAAACCCTGAATTCAGCCAGGTCTTGTTCTGTTCATTCATATTCCACAGTCCTTTGTGCCAGTTCTCATGGAAACTTGCTGATGATCCCTAGACTGACAACCCCCGATGGAGTTTGTCCCCTCCCCACGCACCCGTGTGAAACCTTGGGGGCTCTGTGTACCAGTGATGAAAGCTTCTGTGTGATCTCCACTAGCTGCTGTGTAGACGGCCTTACATACCACCCTTCCATATGCTAATCCTTCCCAGGAACTAGCTCAGTCAGAAAGTGGCCTTCCTTCATTCCAGCCCTCCCTGGTGCTAACTCTTCCACTCCCCATTGCTGTCCAAACTGGTTCCATGCCAATGCCACATCATACAGGCACTGCCAGCTGCCCAGGCCTCCCATTTGTTTATTTTCTAGAAGTTAAAAAAGGAGGGAGGAAAGGCCCCGTGTGGGAACACAGTACTGGATTAAAGCTGCATTCACTAGGTTTGCTGTAAATGAGAAGGGAGCTGCTGTATGCCCAGCCCTCTGGTTAGCGTTGCGCTGCTGCTCTGCAGAGCGGCTCTTTTAAAGCACTGAGGTTTGAGTTGTTTAGCTCATAATTGCTGATGCTTCTGCTGTTTGGTTCTTGGTTTGTTTGGGTTTTTACACCTGGCTTAAGTGGATATTATATTTCTTTTCTTTCCCCCTAAGTAGGGGCTAAGTTTAAACTGTAGCACTGCACTGGGTTTTTTTGTTTAGCATCTTTGATTGTGGGTTTTCTACCCTTTTAAAGTAAATATTTGGGGAGACAGTGGGGAAAAAGTAAGAAAAGATCCTGTTAAAAATGAAGAACAATATAATGTAACAAATATGCTTCCCCTTCTATATTGACACAAGAAACATTGCCACTTTCCTTTGTATGGTCAGACTGAAAAGGCATCCATCAGGCTGAAGACTGATTCTTGGATGCTGAATTAAAATCTCTTCTAATATACTGCAGTAAAAAGGATGACAGGTATCTGGCCACCTTCTCTGCCTGTCAGCTGATTGGGTTCTGATTGGTGTGTACATTCTGTATAATGTCAAATCTGTTTTTTAGACTGGCACTTTGTAAGTGACTGACTTTATTGTACAAAAAGGAAATAAAGAAGAGTGGTTTGCACTGAACTGGAGCTTTCTAGTGTCATCAACCTTGTTTCTCTGAATTCAGATCAGAATGAATAGATCACTGCTCCAGGACATGGGCTAGTTCGCAGGGGACTGCCCCTGGGAAGAGGCTGAAAGGTAGAAGGGGAATGCTGGTACCACAAAGGAGTTGCAGCTTATCTCATACTTACTGATCCCTCAAGCACAGGTGGCCCACATGAAGTGCACACCCTGCTACCATAAGAATGACCATACAGGATCAGACCAAAGGTCCATCTAGCCCAGCATCCTGTCTTCCAACAGTGGCCAATGCCAGGTGTCCCAGAGGGAATGAAGAAAACAGGTAATCATCTAGTGATCCATCCCTTGTCAGCCAGCTGGACCAGTTCAGGATCTGTGTGTTTCTGCGCAGCTGATCTGCACCAGATCGCCAGGATCAATTCTCGTATGCTGTCAGGCTTCATTACTAGGTTTGGATTTTTGTCACTTTTAGAACAATGAAGGTTCTCTCTCTCCTATCAAAATGAGGATTTTGCCACAACCTTCCTATGGCATCGCTACTGCTCCACCATTGTGAGAGGGTGATTGCGATATCCTGGGCTACCAGGAAATAATGTCATTAACTCCCTCAGTAACAATTTTGCTATTCAAAAAACAGTGATTATCCCAAACTCATAAGCTTCTTAGCACTGCCTTCAAAGAGATCTGAATCTGAGTGCAGAGAGGGATTTGGCTGGCTGTTTCTCCATCAATTTAATGTGTGATTGTGGATTTTGGTTTCCGTGGCAGTACAGACAATGGCTGCTTCTCATCTCCTTAACCAAATTAACCAAGTCTTGCCTTTCATACTGGACTATTCATGGCCTTTGAGGCAGTGTACCCTCTATCTTTTTACTACTGAATTAATTTTCTTCTGTGCACCAATATGGAGGTGATGTGTCACAATCTGGCTGGGGGTGAAGACTCTGGGGGTGGGGCTGGGGATGAGGAGTTCAGGGTGCAGGAGGGAGCTCAGGGCCGGGCATAGGGTTGGGATTTGGGGGTGGGTGCTCCAGCTAGGGCTGTAGGCTCTAGGGTGGGGCTGGGGATGAGGGGTTTAGGATGCAGGCTGCCCTAGGTCTACAGCAAGGCGGGGAGGAGGACTCCCCGCAGCTCTCTCTCCCCGCAGCAGCACTGGGAGCGTGAGAGGATAGGTGCCTCTTCCCACCACGGCAGCTGTGGGGCTGGGGTTGCGGGAGAGGCACCTCTTCCCCAGCAATGGCAGGTCTGAGGCTGGAGGAGAGGCATCTCTCCCTGTCACAGCACTGAGTGCCTGCACAACGCTTAATAGGCTGCTGCGCAGCTTAGAGGGAACTATGGGGGCTTCTGTAAGTCTTCTCTACACACAGATCTGCACTGATTATAGTTAAACCAAAATCAGTACCCACACACAAGTTTGCATGGGATTAGCTAACCTGGTTTAAGGATATCTTATTTGGGTTTAGACCTAGGCTATGTCTACACTGGCAACTGAATGACAAAACTTTTGTCTTTCAGAGGTGTTTAGTGCCGCCACCCTACCTCAAAAGACAAAAGTTTTGCTGCGACAAGTGCCAGTATGAACAGCACGTTGTTGGGGGTGGAAGTTGTCAGCAGGAGAACTGACAAGCAGTGGCTACACTGCATGATTTTTAGACGTGTGGCTGTAAGCTGTGTAGTGTAGACATAGCTTAAACCTATTCCTGATGAACTTCAGCTAAGCCATGCTCAGCCTGCTTTAAACTGAACTCAGAGCATGCACACTGGTTTGCAACAATATAGTATGCTGTCTTTCAGTAAACTGATATAATCTGGTGTGTACACAAGCCCTTGGTTCCCCAGTTTGATTCCTGCTTGCATAGCCCAGAGGTGGGAGAGGTGCCAGCTGCCATCCTGTCTCTGCTTTGAGCATGGGAGTTGCACTCTGTCATCCCACTGGGAGAGGCTGGCATAGGCTCCAGGACACTCCCCACAGCCAGAGGAAGCGCTGCCCACTCACAGGATTTCCCAGGGGGCAGCATGGAGTCTGTGATGGAAGAAGCAACCTCCAGCCACAGAATAGTCTGAATAGGCAGCAGTCCTGGCCTGGATTAATCAGCCTGGTTTAGGAGCCTAGAGCCAGGTCAGCCCTATGCCCCACAAGATTCTGAAGAACCCTCGCATGGGGGGACTGTCACAGGCATCCTCATGTTTCTCCTGTCTAGTCTCCAGGGCCTGCTTGCTGCTGCCACTGAAGTGGCAGGGACCAGAGGTTTGACCAGATGCACTAATGATGTCTTTTGCTCTCCCAAGACACCCCCTTCAGGGGAGGGTGAAGTCTCCTGCTCAGAGGCAAGGGCTGTCTGCTTGAAGCAGCCAGGAAAGTCTCTGAGAAGAATTGCATTAGGCATGTGTTCTCTGCTCTGGCCACCTCCCCTATAAGAGGAGTGACACCAAAGGTTTGCCCCTATTCCTGGGGGAGCATGGCCAGGAGAAAGTGCTCCCAGTGGATCCTTTAGCACAAAAAGATCCTTGAACTGGAGCTTGTGTCCTACAGTAGATGAGACAATGGCAAGCAGAGAGAGGCTGTGGGGGAGTAGTCATGGCCTGAGACTACAGAAGAGCAGCATGCAGAGCTCCCTTCTGAGATAACCTCAGGCAGGCAATACCTTTCTTTTATGTGCAGGTGAACTAGCTTCATAATTAATGCCTTAAACATGACACAGGAGAGAGAACCCTGGTCAGAAAGCCAAAGACAGAATGATGGCAGAGGACAGACACTACCTTTGATTATGTGATGGGGTTGCCTGTGGTAGCAGGTGATGGACATGATGACCCAGGAGATCCCTTTAAGGCCTGTGTCCCTGTTAGGTGTGTTGCCATAGTACCTACAGGCCCCAGCCAAGATACAGTCTCTGCCCTAAAACCCTTTTCTATTTAGAGAGAGGCAGTGAGTGGGCCAAGGTCATGCATCAGGGCAGAGCTGGGACCAGAACCCAGGTCTCCTGTGTTCCAGTCCAGTGCACTGGTCAGGATAGTGGTGTGAGAGAGATGGGGAAGGATGGTCTGGAAAGATAGTGTAAGAAAGAAGGCCAGGGGATAAGCCCTTGGATGGCAGTGAAGAGAAGGGTGGGACAGTTGAATTCCCTATGAGTGCTGGAGAAACAGTTGGAGCGATCAGAGAATCACGGAAAGGACAGAACCATGGCATGAATGGGGAGCAGGGAATATGATGGGGACAGGTCAGTGACAGAACAACCTGCAATCATAGTAAGCTGGGCTCATTGCACCAGCATACACTGAAATACAGCCAAGTAAGAGATCACACATCTAGGAACAAAGCACAAAGGTTCCACTTACAGAATGGGGGACTAAACCCTGAATAGGAGTAATTCTGAAGAGGACTTGGAAGTCACAATGGAAACTAGCAGAATATGACCTCCCAGTGAAATATAGTGGCTGAAGGTGCTGTTCAGGTGCATAAACAGAAGAATCTCAGCCATTGGTGAGACCATTGTAATATTATGTCCTGTCCAGACCACACTTCAAAAAGGGCATGAAAGGAAATTGAAAAGGGATCAGAAAAGAGCTACATGAATGATTTGAGGTCTGGAAAACCTGCCTCACAAGTGAGAGACTTGAGCTCAATCTGTTCAGTTACTCCACGTGAAGATTAAGAGGTGATTTGATCACAGTGTATATTTATGTACACCTCTATGGGGAGATATTTGGGAGTACAGAGCTTTTGATAAAATCTGGTCTTTAAAATTAACATACACGAACTGAGAAAATACTGTAACCCCTTTGGTTTAGAGAACATGCCCCCTTTAAAACCTCATCCTGAGGCAGAGGAAGTGCTGGTGTTCCAGGGGGAGGGAGTCAAGGTAGAGAGTGCAATGGGAGGAAGATGGTGTCTGTCCAGATAAGAGGGCCTACAGTGATTAGGCCAACTGGGGACGGTCCAGGACAAAAGCGAGGAGGAGCACCATGCCAAAAGGAATCAGCTGAGGGGGACAAACCAGAGCTGGACCGAGATCACTGTCACCCAGAGCTGTATGGGGCCGTGAATACTGGGGCTTGTGACTTTGCATTGGGAGTAAGGAAGGAGGCAGTAGCTATTTAAGAGGGGAGACAGTTGTTCTGTGTGGATTTGCAGAGAGAGGCACAAGAGGACAACTGATGGGTTTGTTAGGGAAAGTTCACTGATGCCAGAGATGACCAGGAGCAAACAAGACTCGCCTCTGGACTGGAACTCTGCTAGGATTCCTGAACTCTGTGTAGCTGTAGTGCTTAGCGTCTGTCCCTTTATGTTGTGATAGCACTGGGTCACTGGGGCCTTTTATTGGATGTAAGCCTTATTAACTCTGTTTTCTCCTAGAGATCCAGAAAGAAATCACAGCTAGTGTGGAACAGACTGTCCAGCACTGTCTGTGATTTTGGGAACGTGTCATAAATATAAAGGGAAGGATAACCACCTTTATGTATGCAGTAATATAAAATCCCTCCTGGCCAGAGGTACAGAATCATTTACCTGTAAGGGGTTAAGAAGTTCACATAACCTAGTTGGCACCTGACCAGAAGGACCAATGGGGAAAGAAGATACTTTCAAATCTGGTGTGGAGGGAAGGTTTTTGTTTGTGTCTGTTTGTTCTCTCAGAGCCAGAGAGGGACCAGGCAGGAAGATCCATCTCCTAAACCCCTACCCTGAAAAAAACCTAGCGGGTCTTTCATGCGGGTCCCCACATCTGTACCCCAGAGTTCAGAGTGGGGAGGGAACCCTGACAGCTACCAAAGATCTCCAGGCAACAGCACCAGAATGCACTGTCACCTGGAGTAGAGCACCCAAAGGGACACACACTCAAAGAGCCTCAGTTACTGCACAAGGTGAGTAACCTTATCTTCTCTATATTAATTGTATGATTGATGCAGAAGGGGCTTACCCCTGGGGGTTTGAAACAGGTTCCCCTTGGATGGAAGGGAGTTTCTCTGCTGCATTCCTTCACACACCTTCTCTTGGCCGCAGCCACCTGCAGAGCAGACTCCGTCTTGGCCATGAGGGTGCTGAAGTTATAAGCTAAGTATATAAATTATCCACTTCGTCGGATGTATCCGACAAAGTGGGTATTAGCCCACGAAAGCTTATGCTCTAAAAATTTTAGTTAGTCTTTAAGGTGCCACAGGACTCTTTGTCACTTCTGCAATTCCAGACTAACACGGCTACCCCTCTGATTTTTGATATATAAATTATGTGGATGTTTGTTCTTATTCATGTTTATCAAATAAACTCACATTTCCAGTCAATTATAATAAATCTTGCCTATAGCTATAAAATAACTTCCACTAATCTCACCTACTAATTCTACTTTATTTTTCCTGCAAAGCATCAAGAGGGGATCAAGGCCACTAGATCTTAACGCAAATACCAGCTGAGAAGAGTTAATCGTTAGTCTGCGGTGCATAGTCACTCCATCTTGTGGTGCTACCTCAGGGTTATATTTGATCTTCTGGAGGTTTTCCCCTTCTTGTATTTACTTCGCATAAATAACTGAATAAATTAAAACAGCTTAAACAGGAAAGATCCCCTGCCCTGGAATCCCCTATAACCTGCTAGCTGGGGCACTCACTGGAGATGTACGTTCCATCCCTGCTCTAAATCTGGCAGAGCAGGGATTCAAACAGTAGTCCTGACATGCTCAGCCCTGCCTCTCTTTCTGAATTAGGCATGTGCAGAGCATGCCTACTGGATGGAGCCTGGCACGTGAGAGAGGTAGTGCAGCATCTCACCTGAGAATCCCACTGAGAGGTGTCAGCTAGCTCTCTGAGCAGCTCATGAGCAGTGGTGAGGGGACATCAGGACTTAGGCTACTTGGTGCATGCCCACTGGCAAAAATTTAGGCACATGAAGATTTTGGCCCCTCTAGAATCAGGTGGCAGCTAAGCAGGGGTCAGTGGCACCCAACTGTTGGATTTGGGTCTCTTAAGTGGCAACTGGGCACCTCTCTCTCTCTCTCTGTGAATCTGGCCCTAGATTATCAGAAGGGTTCCTTCTGGCCTTCACTTCTATGACTGTGGGGCATGTGAATGAATGGAATAGTCACTCCTGTCAAAACCAGAAGATGTGTTGTATTGAGAGCAGGAAGTGTGTGTGGGGCAGGGGATGTGGCGTATGGAAAGGTGCAGAAGAAAAAGCTGGAGCAGGGCATCCCAGGGCCGGGTAGCAAGGGATGGGGCACTAGCAGAGAATTCCTGGTGCATGGGGTCCAGTTGTCATAAATTACTCTGGTGAGGTCTGGGGCAGAAGAGGGCATTAATAGCAGTTTTCCTCGTGACTGTTTGAGAGCCTGTGAATGTCATGAGAGGCAAATAGTAAGTGCAGCCCTGGCCAGGGGCAGGAGGGAGGAAGGTTCCGTGGCAGTTGGAGCAGCAGGGACCTGGCTGTTGGGTGGGAGCCTGCAGGACAGACTGATGTGGTAGCAGCTCTGGCCATCAGCTCTGAGGAAGGAGTCTGACGTAATTACTAACTTGGCTTTTGCTTGTTCTGCTGCTGTTACTCCCCAGGAGGACCGAGATCAGGCTAGGCCTGCCTTGATGGGCCCAGCCACATCTAGTCTTGCCAGTCCAGTAATTCGGCCCTACAGGAGATGGTGAGTGTGGTGGGTGGGTGGGTGGGGATAATGACCCCTTCCACAAAAAGGGAAAATTAATACACACTGTTCATCATCTCTGCCAGAAGAGGAAACACTGACTGGGGGTGGCAGAGTGAGGAAATTCTGCTTTAGTTAAGAGAAATCAGAGACAACGCAGTCCGGAGAGTTCATGGGAAGCAGTAATCATCCTCACAGCGCCTCATGTACCCACTTCAGTAGAGAGACCAGTTACTGCCCGCTCTAAGTACAGACTTGGACAACACTGATGATCACAACTAAGCACAAGACTCCTGACAATAAAACATGCTTGCAATGACACTGGCATGATTTAAAAACCCTGATCTTGATTCACCAAGGGACTTGGTGCCTCTCTGCCTCTTTAGTCCACCATTTAGGTGCCACTGACATTCTCAAGATCACCACTCAGCTGCTGCCTAACCCAGTAGATGCCTAAGTTCCTGACAAGTAGGCATGTATATACCTCCCAAGTCCTGACACCACCCTACAGTGAATGAGCAGCTCTATACTCGTGTGTGAGATAAAGCCCCTGTGGCCCTAAAGTGGGATTCTCAAACATGGTCCCCTGCCTATCTCACCAGGATGTGTTTTTGTGAGAGAGAGGGGACTGGACTTAGGTGGCTAGCTCGGGGGCCGGGGGGGAGCTGTCACAGCCCCTAAGTTTTGCTGGTGGGCATGCACATAACCGAGGAATTTCTGGGGCCACCAAGTTGCTTGGAGGCTAGTGCACACTGAGATTCACAAACTAGGTGTTCCCCTATCTGTCTTGTTTCCAGGGCCTGATCCACTAAGTGTGATCGCTCCCTGCAAAAAAAGCAATTGGTTACAAGCAGAGTGAGCATTTTTGTGGCTGTCTTGAGAGGCGGGGGTGGGGGGACACGTGTGCCATTATACCCAATAGCTACAGCATTCACTGGGGATGTGGGGGGCCCAGGTTTGAATCCTGCTGTGCCTGATTTGAAGTAAGCAATTAAACCCAGAGCTCCCACAGCCTATGAGAACCTTCTGAGCACAAGGCGTTCGGGTGTTCTAGGAGAAGTCACATTACAGTCCCTTCCCCAAATTAGGCAAAGCCAGGATCCAAATCTAGATCTCCCACTTCCCAGGAAGGGCCCCAAACACTGAACTTATAAAGTCTGTATCTCCCTGCCTCTGGTCCTACAGACAACATACTGCCTCCCTACCCAACCCTGCACTTCATCGTAAGAACAGGTTGGGGTTGGCAGGCGTTTGGTGCAGCTTCTGTCGCTGCCGACTGGGTCATTAAAAGTCCGGTTGAGAGAGCTGTGGATCTAAGGCAAGCTAGTCCCTACCTGTCCTGACTCTGCGCCGTGCCTCGGAAGCAGCTCCCAGGCTGGTGGGAGAGGGGAGCATGGGCCTCCATGTGTTGCCCCTGCGCTGAGCACTGGCTCTGCAGTCCCATTGGCCGGGAACCGATAGATATGCTGAAGGGTAGGGATAGGATACAGAGGGACCTAGACAAATTAAACGATTGGGCCAAAAGAAATCTGATGAGGTTCAAGAAGGACAAGTGCAGAGTCTTGCACTTAGGATGGAAGAATCCCATGCACTGCTGCAGACTAGGAACTGAATAACTAGGCAGCAGTTCTGCAGAAAAGGACCTGGAGATTACAGTGGATGAGAAGCTGGATATGAGTGAACAGTGTGCCCTTGTTGCCAAGAAGGCTAATGGCATTTTCGGTTGTATAAGTAGGGTTATTGCCAGCAGATTAAGGGATGCAATCATTCTCCTCTATTCAGCACTGGTGAGGCCTCATCTGGAGTACTGTGTCCAGTTTTCGGCCCCACACTACAAGAAGGACGTGGATAAATTTGAAAGAGTCCAGCGGAGGGCAACAAAAATGATTAGGGGGCTGGAGCACATGGCTTATGAGGAGAGGCTGAGGGGACTGGGATAGTTTAGTCTGCAGAAGAGGAGAATGGGGGGGATTTGATAGCTGCAACTACCTGAAAGGGTGTTCCAAAGAGGCTGGATCTAGACTGTTCTCAGTGGTAGCAGATGACAGAACAAGGAGTAATAGTCTCAAGTTGCAGGGGGCTGGGAGGTGTTAGGTTGGATATTAGGTTAGGTTAGGAAAAACTTTTTCACTAAGAGGGTGGTGGAGCACTGGAATGAGTTACCTAGGGAGGTGGTGGACTCTCCTTCCTTAGAGGGTTTTAAGATCAGGCTTGACTAAGCTCTGGCTGACATGATTTAGTTGGGGATTGGTCCTGCTTTGCGCAGGGGGTTGGACTTGATGACCCCCTAAGGTCCCTTTCAATCCTGATATTCTATGATTCAATGGGAGCTGGGGGGGGGGGTGAGGTGGGGGCTGGACAATGCCTGCAGATAAGAGCAGCACATAGAGCCTTCTGCCCCCTCCCGCCTAGGAGCCAGACCAGCTGACCGAGATAAACACTCACCCCAGCCCTGAGCCACCCCAAACCCCTCATCCCTGGCCCCAGCCAGAGCTCTCACCCCCCTGCATCCCAACCCCTTACCCCCTCCCACACCTTGAACTCCTCATCCCTAGTCCCACCTCAGAGCCTGCATCCCCAGCCCAGAGCTTGGACCCCGCTTCTGCACCTCAACCCGCAGGACCCTCCCACACTCTGAATCCTTTGGACCTAACCTGGAGCATCCTCCTGGAGCCCAAACCCCTCATCCCTGACCCCAGCCTGTAGCCTGGACCATCTCCTGCACCCCATCCCACAGCCCCCTCCGGCATGCAGAATCCCTTGGCCCCAGCCTCGAGCCCCCTCCCACACCCTGAACCCCTCATTTCTATCTCACACCCCAAACCCCTGCCCAAGTGAATATGAGTGAGGGTGCAGGAAAGTGAGCCACGAAAGGA
>ML677335.1:50092569-50165272 GCA_007922305.1 Dermatemys mawii | reverse complement strand
TGTAATGAGTGGGGGCTGGGGCCCCAGGGAAGGGGTGGGGGCAAGGGTGTTCAGTTTTGTGCAATTATAAAGTTGGCAACCCTTAGAACGGTCCATCCTCTGTGCTGAATGAGGCAGGGGGTCCATAATGTGTCATTAGTTAATTCAATGGTATCATATTGTATGTGCACAAGGGGGGGGGGGCAAGTTAAGATTACATAGACAACCCTGAGTGGTCTTTCTCCTCCCCCTTTGCCCAGTCTCACCAGACTCCTTGTTCCAAGCTACTCCTCTTCCTCCCCTAGGATCCAGCTCTTGTCCTCTCTGAATTTGAGTCAGGCAGCTTCCTCTTCCAGACTGGCTGGTGCCAGCAGTGGGAGGGTCACTGAAAAGCATGGTGTTCTCCCTGTTCTCATTTCCAGGGCCTGGCCAATTCCAGCCCAGAGCAACTGGAACATTCTTTTAACTTATTTGTTTAATATAATTTTCTTGAAAAAAAAAAAATAGCTGGGAGTAGCAGTAAGCTAGGGGCCAGGTACTAGAGGAGGATGAGACACAAACTTTACCAGTAGGCTTCACAGCTATTTGTTGACATCAGAGGAACAGAGACTCAGAACTCCTGGGTACAATTGCAGGTTTTGTATGGCAGTGTTCTGCAGTGTTAAGCCCTTCTGCCCCCCCATCCCCACCAGGCTGTCTTCATCCTCCTCTGCTTCTACCAGTCCCACCTTGCCACCAGTCCCACCTTGCCTCCAGTCCCTGTCCCCATACTTCTGTCTGCCATTGCCAGTTCTTGTCCCTTTCTGCTCTGTATCTACCCTCTGCCACCCTGACTCCTGTTCTTGCCCTCTAGGGTGACCAGATGTCTCAATGTTATAAGGACAGTCCCAATTCAGGGTCTTTTTCTTTTATAGGCTACTATTACTCCCCTGACCCGTCCTGCCCTACTAATACACACCCCGTCCTGATTTTTCACACTTGCTGTCTGGTCACCCCTTCCCGCTCCATTTCTCCCACCCTCTGGCTCTTGCAACCACCTCTCACCCGTAACATTTCTCAGCCCCAACCCACAATGTCTCACACTTCTGTTTTGTAGGGTGAGAAACTCGGGGGGGTAGGCTTCTGTATTGTAGCCAGGCAGCTTCCTTCTCCGCCTCACTGGGCATGATGACCACAGAGGGCAAAACACTTGTATGGTGAAACCTTTTGCTGTGTGTCTTGACTTTGGGTTTTCAGTTAAAGCCAGCAGCTTTGGGGGCATGGTTCAGACCTGGGTCTGTGTTGCAGCTGACTGGTGTCTGGCTCAACAAAGCAGGGTTCTGAAGTCCCAATCCTTCAGGAAAAATGGGCTCAGAGGTCGTTTCAGCACATCAGGTGACAGTCCCAAAGGAGTCTCTGTGACCGAACCTTTCACACATATAATAGAAATATTTTGCAGTAGAAACACTCTCATGCAAAAATAACAACTCTGCAGTCAGGGAATATCTGGATGTATTGGCGAGCTGGTGATGACCTCCCTTGGTCTCCAGCACTCTCAACTGGAATTACATCCTCACTTTACAGCAGGAGTAGGCAACCTTCCAGAAGTAGTGTGCCATGTCTTAATTTATTCACTCTAATTTAAGGTTTCGTGTGCCAGTAATGCGTTACCGTTTTTAGAAGGTCTCTTGCTATAAGCCTATAATATATAACTAAACTATTGTTGTATGTAAAGTAAATAAAGTTTTTAAAATGCTTAAAGTGCTTCATTTAAAATTAAATTAAAATGCAGAGCCCCTTGGACCGGTGGCCAGGACCCAGGCCATGCGAGTGCTTTAAAGTAGGAAGCTGGTGGAGATGGTTGGGAGATGTTCAGGTAATCCCAATGCTGGCTTTTGACACTAAGAGGAAAGAAAATGAAGTAAGAGAAGATAGAGCTGTGGGTAGGAGAATGAACTTAAGTAGGAAGAGTAATATAGATACCAGTTTAAAAGGTGATACTGGTGGTAGAATGTCCATGCCTAACTGAGTAAAGAATGTAAAGTAATGAGGTTAGCTGAGTGAATGGCAATTTGAGCCTCTAGCAGATGCGGCCAAACTGAGGGCTGCCGTGAACCTCTGAGGTGAGCAAATCTGCTAAAACGCACAAGACCCACCAAGGCAGAGGAGGAACTTTGTTACAGTAATTAATAAATGTATTTTTTTGTTTATTACAAATCCCAGTTTGTACAATTCATGGTGGGTGGGGGCACAAAAAGCTGTGCATATCTCCCTCCATGTTGAGGGATGGGGCAATTTTTAGGAGTTTGCGCTGTGTAAATCTCTCTGTACAGTGCAAGACAATATTATATTGGGTTTACATTCCAAAGGAGGTGTGCATGTGAGTGCTGAGTAAATCACTGAGTGGAATCTTCCCCACAGAGCTGATTTCAGGCTGTATCTGCAGCTGGGTGTCTTATTTGTGTGTATGCTAGAAAAGGCTTGAGGGCCTGGCACAGCTAGGACCGGGTGAGGAAACCCAGGCTGGTGGAATGAGGAGAACCAGTGGGACCTCTGCACAACAGGTGGCATCGGATGGGGTGGGGGCGGTTCAACCCATCACACCCAAGTTATCCAGTCTTCCCTCATAGGTCATGTTTTCTAGCCCTTTAATCGTTTTTGTTGCTCTCTGTTGACTTTCTCCAATTTATCCACATCTTTCCTGAAATGTGGCACTCAAAACTGGACACTACTCCAGCTTAAGTGCAGAGTGGAAGAATTACTTCTCATGTCTTGCTTACAACATTCCTGCTAATACATCCCAGAATTTTATGTTTGTTTCTTTTGTAACAGTGTTACTGTTTACTCCTGGGGGAACTCTGTGCCAAAAAAATTAAAAATTCTGCAACAAAAAATTAAAAATTATGGGCACAATATTTTCAAATTCTGAATATTTCATTTGTCAAAGTAACACCATATAATCACACCAATTTCAATTATTTTTGGTCATTTATTTCAAAATAGCTGTCAGCAAGTATGTCTCTAATAGTACAGACAACAAAATTCAGGAAATGTTTTTTGACAAATAGATTCCTTACCAGGTATACTGATACTGAACTCTTGAGTAATAATTAATTTAAACTACAATACAGAACCCTATTTTCTGCATCCCTCAGAAGCAGTGCAAAGGCTTGGGGGAGTGAGGGGTAATAAAGGAGCTAAGGGAGAGGGATGTAATTGCTGGGAAGGAGCCTGGGTGTGAACTTGGGGGGTTATTGGGTATGGGTGGGAAAATATGGAAAAGGTTTTTTTCTGGGGTGTGGAGAGATTGTTAGGGAGCTTCCCCCATGCAGACTCTGGCCTCTCCCATTCAGTCTGCACATCTGATCCTGACCCCATGTGTCCCTCTACCCCCACTGTCCTCAGGAGTCTCTGTGCCCCATTATGTCCTTATGTAGCTTGGCACCTCCCTTCTCCTTGTGGTTCCACTCCTATTCAACCCCTGCCCCAGTCTGTCCTCCTCCACTAGCCCTTGGGAGCCCCTAACTGTCTCCTGACCTGGCTTGACAGGTGCTGTGAAGAAGGCAATTCAGGACCAACCCCCCATGAAATAGTCTAACAAATTTTTGCCCTGGGTCCCTAAATAGCCCCCTTAAGGATTGAGCTCACAACCCTAGGTTTAGCAGGTCAATGCTCAAACCACTGAGCTATCCTCCCACCTTTCTTTGATACTGTTGTCTAAATCACTGATAAAGATATTGAACAGAACCAACACCAGAACTTATCTCTGTGGGACTTCACTTGATATGCCCTTCCTGCTTGACTATGAACTACAGATAACTACTGTCTGGGAAAGGTTTTCCAACCGGTTATGCACCCACCTTATACTAGTTCCATCTAGATTGTATTTCCTTTGTTTGTTTATGAGAAGGTCTTGAGAGACGATATCAAAAGCCTTAATAAAGTCAAATATACTACATCTCCTCCTCCCCTCCCCTTCCACAAGGCTTGTTACCTTATCAAAGAAAGCTATTAGATTGGTTTGACATGATTTGATCTTGACAAATCCATGCTGTGACTTATCACCTTATTATCTTCTAGGTGCCTGCAAATTGATTGCTTAATTATTTGCTCCATTATCTTTCTGGGTAGTGATATCATTTATTTATTATTCTTACTGCAGTTGTCTTTTACTTTCCTTATATGGTTACAATACAGTGTGTAATTAGAAACCTCATCCCTTCTAGGTTGAGATGTCAGAAAAACTAAGGAGATGCAGGAAGGAACTGACTGCAGCTATAGACAGGGCATTTGAAGATCTCATAGCTCCTTTCTGTCACTCAGAAGATTGCATCAATAAACAGAATTCAGACTTGCAGACAGAGACACCTTCCCCTTTGCCCCAAATGAACAGAGATAGTTACAGAAGAGATCCTACTTCTAACTTATCTTCCTACCTTGACCAGTCTGCAACAGTCTCCTGTGTGCTGGAAAAAAAGAAGCCTGTCTTCATACCAAACCTTATTCCAGTAAGCATTGCCCAAAATCCCTTATGCCCAAAGAGAGCACCTTTGACAAGTAAGGAAAATACTTGGCTACGTTCTTCCATTTTTGTGCCCGACAGACAACTTCCAAGAACTCTGGGGGACAGCGAGAGATGGAGGCAAGGGCATGCAAGGTACCGTTTGTACCCACATTTATCCTTCAGCTTGTAGGGGGGAGAATGCTCTTTGTCTCCCTCCTAATACCTTGCTACACAGGGCTCTCAAGCATATCACCAGCCTGTGTTATGCAGGAGTTTAGCCTATGTTATCATAATGGTGTGTTCTGGCCTTAAAAATCTGTGAATTATTTAGTATTATTATTTATTTGCATTACAGTAGCATCTCGAGACTTCAGTTTCAGGGCTCCTTTGTGCTAGATGCTGTACAGTAAGAGATAGTCCCTGTTCCAAAGAGCTTGAAATGCAGTATAGTAATACTCATGTCTGAGACCACACTCAGGTGAGTCACCACGCGAAAAAACCTTCATATGCATAGGAACCTACCAAATTCATGGTACATTCTACTCAATTTCCAGCCATTGGATTTGAAAATTAGTCACCTTCACGTTTTCAGATATTCACATCTGAAATTTCATGGTGTTGTAACTGGGGGGTGACCCCCCGAAAAAAAGGTGATGGTGGGATTTCCAAAGCTGTTGCAGGGGGATTGCCCCCCTCACTTCTGTGCTGCCTTCAGAGCTGCCCTGTGGGAGCTTACTGCAGCTGGAGGAGGCTTGTGGAGGTGAGTCTGATCTCCCCTGTGCTACTGGGAGTGCCCCAGCCAGGGGCTCCTACCTGCTAGTCCCAGCTGGCTGGGGAGGGACAGGACTTACTCTCTCTCTGCATTGCTCCTTTTGAGGGGAGATCAGACCCACCTCTGGCTACCTCTTCTGGCTGCAGGAAGCGCCATGGCTGGGCAGCAGCCCCAGAGCTTTATGTACCTGGAGTAGGTTCCTGGAGGCGGAGGTGGGTCCAACCTCCCCCATGCTCCTAGAAGTGCTACCGCTGGGGGCTCCTTCCTGATAGTCCTAGCCAGTGGCTGATTAATGCATGGGCCCTGGCCAATTTGAGGCCCCCTGGAAAAATAGGCACCTCAAGCCCCGACAAAAGCTGCAAGGGCAGAAAGCCCAAGCTCTCGGACAAGACATGGGGGCAGAAGCCTTGAGCCCCAGCAGGAGTCATGGGGTGATAGCTCCAACTGGAGCTGCGAGGGCAGAATCCCTGAGCCTGGATGACCCAAGCTCTGGTTGGAGCCATAGGGTTAGAAGCCCTGGGCCCTGGCAGGAGCCCTGGGAGACAGAATCCTGAGCCCAGGCCCCCAAGACCTGGCAGGAGCCTCAGGTGGCAGAAGTCCTGAGCCCCAGCAGGCAGAAGCTCTGAGCCTGGGCACCTTGAGCTCTGGCAAAAGCCATGAGGGCAGAAGCCCCAACCCTGGGTGCCCTGAGCCCTGGCTGTTGCTGTGGGGGCAGAAACCCCAAGCCCAGGCACCCTAAGCATGGCAGGAGCCAATGCATGGAAACCTCTAGGCTGCGCACCCTGAGTTGCAGCAGAAGCTGCAGGCAGAAGCCCCAAACCCAGCTTCAGGGCTGCTGCAGCACACCCTCACTTCTGCGCTGCTTTTGGAGGTGGGTCTGATTTCCCCACTGAGAGAGGACATGGAGGGGAAGGACAAGTCCTGTGCCTCCCCTACCTGGCCACAACTAGCAGCTAGGAGCCCCCACCTGGGATGCTCCCAGAAGCAGGGGGAGATCAGATTTTACAGGGAAGGGCTTATTTCATGGTCCATGACATGTTTTTCATAGCCATGAAATTGGTAGGGCCAAACACATGCACATTTGAAGATGTCTCAGACTATACAACCATTGTCACCATACCTTCATTTGACTGTGTGCCCTACATTTAGTCCTTGTGTTTATAAAGCTCCATTTTTGCTGTCAACCATTTGACGAACTTCTGCAGTGCAGCTTGTCCAGAGAACCAAAAACATTCCATTATTTTATGTAGCAAAGATGCTGAAAGATGGATGAAATCAGAAGCAAACACAGCTGTCCATGCTGTCCCCCGAGACATTCCACAGGCTCTTCCTGACACACCTGGTGAGTACAGAGCTCCACTCTTCTTCCTCACACGCAGAGCAGGCAGGCTTTTCCAGCTTCTGTGAAAGCTTTTTAAAACATCTCCTCACGCTTTTGTAGAAGGGATTGTGAGGACCTGTAAGTGTAAGGGGAGAGATAACGGGCAAGGGAGCTGTTTGTCTCTAAGCCACCTGTTCAAATCCAGCCAGGTCAAGCATAACTAAAGTTACTAAAAGCTAGGGTGTTGATTAACTGCAGTTAACTCATGCAATTAACTAAAAAAAAAATCACAATTAATTGCACTTTTAAACTATAGAATACAAATTGAAATTTGTTAAATATTTGTGGATGTTTTTCTACATTTTGAAATATATTGATTTCAATTACAATACAGAATACAAAATGTATAGTGCTCACTTTATATGATTATTTTTATTACAAATATTTCTACTCTAAAAATGATAAAAGAAATAGTATTTTTCAATTCAATCTCTTTATCCTGAAAATGCAATTTACAAATGTAGGTTTTTATTACATAACTGTACTCAAAAAACAAAACAGTGTAAAACTTTAGAGCCTACAAGTCCATTCAGTCCTACTTCTCGTTCAGCTATTTGCTAAGACAAATAAGTTTGTTTACATTTACAGGAGATAATGCTGCCCTCTTCTTATTTACACTGTCATCTGAAAGTGAGAACATAGCATTTTTGTAGCTGGCATTGCAAGGTATTTATGTGCGAGATATGCTAAGCATTCATATGCCCTTTTGTGCTTTGGCCACCATTCCAGAGGATATGCTTCCATGCTGATGATGCTCATTTAAAAAATAATGCTTTAATTAAATTTCTAACTGAACTCCTTGAGGGAAAATTGTATGTCTCCTGCTCTGTTTTACCTGAATTCTGCCATATATTTCATGTTATAGCAGTCTCTGATGATGACCCAGCACATGTTGTTAATTTTAAGAACACTTTCACTGCAGATTTGACAAAATGCAAAGAAGATACCAATGTGAGATTTCTAAGGATAGATACAGCACTCAATCCAAGGTTTAAGAATCTGAAGTGCCATTCAAAATCTGAGAGAGACGGGGTGTGGAGTGTGCCTTCAGAAGCCTTAAAAGAGCAACACTTTGCTGTGGAAACTACAAAACCAGAACCACCAGAAAAGTTGGTTTGGGTAGTTCCAGCATCTGACTCAGATAGTTAAACTGAACATGAGATGGTCTGCACTGCTTTGGATCGTTATCGAGCAGAACCTGTCACCAGCATGGATGCATATCCTCTGAAAGGGTGGTCGAAGCATGAAGGGACATATGAATCTTGAACACATCTGGCACGTAAATATCTTGCGATGCTGGCTACAACAGTGCTATGAGAACACCTGTTCTCATTTTCAGATAACATTATAAACAAGAAGCAGTCAGAATTCATTCCTGCAAATTAAAACAAACTTGTTTGTCTGAGTGACTTGCTGAACAAGAAGTAGGACTGAGTGGACTAGTAGGCTCTGAACTTTTACATGTTTTATTTTTGAATGCAGGTTTTTTTGTACATAATTCTATATTTGTAGGTTCAACTTCCATGATAAAGGTATTGCACTACAGTATTATGAAGTGAATTGAAAAATACTATTTCTTTTGTTTTTGTACATTGCAAATATTTGTAATCAAAATAACCACAAAGTGAGCACTGTATACTTTGTATTCTGTGTTGTAGCTGAAATAAATATATTTGAAAATGTAGACAACATCCCAAAATATCTAAATAAATGGTATTCTATTATTCTTTAACAGTGCAATTAATCACGATTAATTTGTTTAATTGCTTGGCAGACCTACTAACAACCACTAGCTGCTCGGTGAACTAGATTAAATGTATTTGGTGTCTCAGTCCAGTTTACTTCGGATGTATGGCCACTGCACCCCAAGTGGCAGCATGCTGAATATACTCAGCAAAAAAGGCAAGCAGTGATTCGATGTTGAGGCTAACCTACTCTCTCACCCCGGAGGTGATGCCTCCAGCCAAGGGAGATAGGAAACTGACTCTGCATGATATATGGGTGATATACCCTGTGGGAAAGGAGTAATAGCTCAGTGGTTTGCGCATTAGTCTACTAAACCCAGTGTTGTGAGTTCAATCCTTGAGGGCACTACTTAGGGATCTGGGAAAAATCTGTTTGATGATTTAGTTAGGGATTGGTCCTGCTTTGAACAGGGGGTTGGAATAGATGATCTCCTGAGGTCCCTTCCAACCCTGATATTCTATGATCCTACAGTATTCTTGCCAGCAAGTTAAAGTAGTATGGGCTGGATGAATGGACTATAAGGTGGATAGAAAGCTGGCTAGATCATAGGGTTCAACAGGTAGTGATCAATGGCTCCATGTCTAGTTGGCAGCCAGTATCAAGCAGAATGCACCAAAAGTCAGTCCTCAGGCCTGCTTTCTCCAATATCTTAATTAGTGATCTGGAGGATGGTGTGGATTGCATCCTCAGCAAGTTCAGATGACACTAAACTGCGAGGAGTAGTAGGTATTCTGGAGGATAGAGGTAGGATACAGAGGGAGGGACCTAGACAAATTAGAGGATTGGGCCAAAAGAAATCTGATGAGGATGGACAAGTGCAGAGTCCTGCACTTAGGAGTGAAGAATCCCATGTACTGCTAAAGACTAGGGATGGAACGACTAGGCAGCAGTTCTGCAGAAAAGGACCTACGGGTTGCAGTTGACAAGAAGCGAGACATGAGTCAATAGCGTGTCCTTGTTGCCAAGAAAGCTAACAGCATTTTGGGATGTATAAGTAGGAGCATTGCCAGCAGATCAAGGGATGTGATCATTCCCCTCTATTCAGCATTGATGAGGCCTCATCTGGAGTAGTGTCCAGTTTTGGGCCTCTCGCTACAAGAAGGATGTGGAAAAACTGGAAAGAGTCCAGCAGGCAACAAAAATGAGCACATGACTTATGAGAAGAGGTTGAGGGAACTGGGATTATTTAGTATGCAGAAGAATGAGGGGGGATTTGATAGCTGCTTTCAACTACCTGAGAGGAGTTTCCAAATAGGATGGATCTAGACTGTTCTCAGTGATACGAGGTGGTAGAACAAGGAATAATGGCCTCAAGTTGCAGTGTGGGAGGCCTAGGTTAGATATTAGGAAATACTATTTCACTAGGAGGGTGATGAATCCCATGCACTGCTACAGGCTGGGGACTGACTGGCTAAGCAGCAGTTCTGCAGACAAGGACCTGGGGATTACAGTGGATGAAAAGCTGGGTATAAGTAAGCAGTGTGCCCTCATTGCCAAGAAGGCCAATGACATATTGGGCTATATTAGTAGAGGACTTCCAGCAGATTGAGGGAAGTGATTGTTCCCCTCTATTCAGCACTGGTGAGGCCACACCTGGATTATTGCATCCAGTTTCCCCCCGACACCCCAAAGGGATGTGGACAAATTGGAGAGAGTCCAACAGAAGGCAATGAAAATGATTAGGGCATTGGGTCACATGACTTATGAGAAGCGGCTCAGGGAACTGGAGTTATTTAGTTAGCAGAAGAGAAGAGTGAGGGGGAATTTGATAGCAGCCTTCAACTACCTGTAGGGGGTTCCAAAGAGGATGGAACTCGGCTGTTCTCAGTGGTGGCAGATGATAGAACAAGGCGTAAGGCCTCAGATGCAGTTGGGGAGGTCAAGGTTGGATATTAGGAAATACTATATCACTAGAAGGGTGAAGCAGCACTGGACTAGGTTACCTACGGAGGTGGTGGAATCTCCATCCTTAGAGGCTTTTAAGGCCTGGCTTGACAAAGCCCTGGCTGGGATGATTTAAGTGGTGTTGATCCTGCTTCGATCAGGGGATTAGACTAGATGACCTCCTGAGGTCTCTTCCAGGATTCTCTGCAGTTGATGCGCTGCAATCTTATTCTAGCTGTGTGCATTCCCTCAATCCTGACACACACAATATCAGATGACCTGACAAAGTGGCACTGGGGGAATATTATGAAGACAAACATCCTGCCTGATACCAGGCAGCTCTGTGTTTGGGAACCAGGGCACAGTTTGATACCAGGCAGCTCTGTGTTTTTGGGGAACCAGGGCGCAGTATCCAGCCCGTCTGACTCATGAAAGATACCTCTGCCCCTTCAGTCTCTGTTTGAACCAAATCTGATCAGAAAAAAGGTTTGCAGAGAACAATGAAGGCTGTTGGGAGACACCTCGACTCCTCCTGACAAGGTGACAAGATGAAGACATCTTGATTAGCATAAGGAATGGAGAACTGAGACCACTCCCCTAGCCTCATCTGCATGAACGATGGACAGGAATTAGCATGAAGAATGAAGAAAAGAGAACCGCACTGAACTCTGGGGCCTAAAAAGCAGGGATGCACTGCATTCTGGGAATCCCTACTCCAAATGCTAATGAACCTTTGCCTGCACACACCCAGCTCAGCAATTATCAGACCAATTCTAGTAATAGATCTTTGACTGATATTCCAAAATACTGAAGGGACCTGGTTACATTGTGAGCTCCCTGAAGAAAACACCTCCCAGAGCCAAGAGTGATCAGCTCCTATTGTCTATTCTAAAGAAAACCCTCCAATCTCTAGTTTACTCCTAAACAAATCTATTGTTCTCCCTTGAACCTTTGTATTTTCTCTTATAAAACCCCCTACCTGTGCCTAAGTCAGTGTTCTGATGCTTAGACCCAAAGTCTGCATCAGTTCTACTGGGACTCCATCATCACCTAACTGATCGTGCTGGGGGCTCTGTAGTCTCCTACCCTCAGGACCTTGAGCGGCTACCATCATCTGGGAACCCCTACCAGTTCACGTTGCATGGAATGGTGAGATCCCCTTTCTGTTTTCCTTCCTGTCTCAGGTATTACCCTTCCATAATGGATGTTATGTTGGTTTAGGCTCTCTTTGTATGGTTATTATTATTATTCAATAAATAACCCTTATGGTTAAGTTGATTGTTTCTCTCTCACTTTCTGAATTTTACTCATTTGTGTCTCTAGCTTTCCCCATTTACTCTTCAGCAACGCTTCTTTACCAAAGCTAAAAGATCCCTATAGCGTTCCAAAATACTGTGGGGTTTGCTCATTGAGTTGTTTACTGTGAAAGTGGGATAGGGACATGTTAAACTTGGGGCACATGGGGTGGGGCAGCTGAGAGTGCTGCTCAGCTCAGCCCATTGAGACCAGGAGCACGTAAGGGTACCAGCTTGAAAGTGCTGTTTAACCCAGCTCACTGAGCACAGGGACATATAAGGGGATCAGCTGGAGAGTGCTGATTGCCCCAGTCCGCTCAGACTTGCTCTGTTAGTGTGTGTGTTCATCTAGTTCTAGGGCTGGAGGAACCCAGCCCCGGGGAACCCAGGCCCTGCAGGATAGTTCCATTGGGAGGGGACTTGCAGGGGAAGGAGTAGAGCTCCATATGAACACAAGTGACATAAGCAGCACATTAATAGAATTACAGAATCCCTCCCGTAGCCAAAAAGAGTAACCCGAATAAATGAGCATACCCCAAAGTAATGGGCACATTTGGTAACAGCCCCAGTTACTATATGCCTACAGACCCCAAGCTTGCTATACTAAATCAGTAGAACAGTCACAGCTTCTTCTAAGAAAAGTGCCATTTTAAGCTATATTCACTTGCTTCTAAGGCCAGATTCAGACTTCCCAGAATGCTTGCTACTACGGCAGGCCTTTCACTTGGTATTGGGCAGGATACAGAGACCTCAGCCTGGGTCTGTATAGAATGGGAACTTAACAGACCTCTTTTACTTCCATATATTCTGGGCTTATAAAACATGTCACTCCCCAGTCCTAGCCTCTGCTATCTACATCACCAAACAAGAGATGCAGCCCAGATTTTGTTGTAGCAGAAAACCTATGACAGGGAAGGAGTAAATGAAAAGGGACATTTTCACACTCTCACAGCTCAGTACCATTGATACCCCTACATGCTTCTCAAATCTTGATACTCTGGCCTGCAAAAGCCACATTTTTGCCTCTCTCTACAACTATGCTATTACTGACTCAGCTCAATGAATGAGCAACAAGCTGGCATGTGAAATTCAGTATTGATAAACACCAAGTAATGCACACTGCAGGAAAAATAATTACCCATACAGCTTTGCAGGGCTCCAAACAGGCTGTATCAGGAAAGGCACCTCTCATAAGTGTAAAGGGAAGGGTAACAACCTTTATGTATACAATAATATAAAATCCTTCCTGGCCAGAGGTGCAGAATCACTTACCTGTAAGAGGTTAATCAGTTCAATTAACCTAGTTGGCACCTGACCAGAAGGACTAATGGTGAAAGATGATACTTTCAAATCTGGAGTGAGGGGGAGGCTTTGTTTGTGCTCTTTGTGTTGCTCTCTCTGGGGACAAAGAGAGAGAAACCAAGCAGATAACCAGCTCTACTGAAATGATACATCTAAAATTACAGAAATTGTAAGGAATGTGTTAGATTAGCTTTTGTTTTAGCTATGTGAATTTTCCCTGTGCTGAGGGCTGGGCTACACTGAGGGTGGGGGAGGTGACCTAAGATCCCCAACTTCAGCTACATGAATTGCATAGCTGAAGTCGCTTTATCTTAGGTTGACTTACCTGGCCGTCCCCACAGCGGCGAGTTGACCACAGCCACTCCCCCCGTCCACTCTGCTTCCTCCGCTTGCTGAGATGGAGTTCCGGAGTCCATGGGGAGCACGTTCGGAGATCGATTTATTGCATCTAGATGAGATACAATAAATCGATCCCCGATACATCAAACACTACCTGCCGATCCGGCAGGTAGTATAGACGTACCCTGAGAGGGAGCCTAATTCCTGTTTTTTGTAACTTTGAATTTAAGCCTAAGAGGGAATCCTCTGTGTTTAAAATCTCTTTATTTGTCCTGTAAAGTTATCTTCTAGCCTGACTTTACAGGTATGATTCTTTTACTTTTTAAAAAAATAAAATTCTTCTTTTAAGAATCTTATTTTTAGTGTCGTAAAGACCCAGCGGTTTGATGTGTGCTCACTTTGTAACTAATTGGTTAGTATATAATTCTCAAGCCTCCTCAAGAAAGGGGGTGGAAGAGCTTGGGGGGCTATCTTGAGGGGAACAGGGCTCCAAGTGGCCCTTCCCTGAATATTTCTTTAAATCACTTGGTGGGGGCAGCAATACTGACCAAGGACAAGGAAAGGAATTTGTGCCTTGGGGAAGTTTTTAATCTAAGCTGGTGGAATATAAATTTAGGGGGTCTTTCTTGTGGGTTCCCACATCTGTATCCCAGAGTTCAGAGTGGGAGAGGGAACCCTGACGTGGTGGCATCATTTTGAACTCAAAGCACAGAGCTCAGGGTATTAAAAAGGACATTTTTTTTCTTTTGGACTTGAAAATTAGGTAGGTTTTTTGTTAGTTTTTTTTTTTTTAAATTACACTCTTTTAGCTGAGAGCAGCTGGAGTTTTTTTTTCTCTGCCTGAGGGCAGAGTAGTCAAAGTAGTTAAGTTCCTGCAAGGGAATTCACAAGCTGTTTTTTTCTTTCTAGTTCTCAAGTTAGGCTAGGTTAAGTGCAGGAAGGCTAGGATGACAGAAAGTGAGGTCCAAAAGAAACTAGAATTAGCCAGATTGGAAGCTGAAGAGAGCCAAAAAGAGAATGAAAGACAGGTGGCCTTAAAGTGCTTGGCATTGGAGACAGAAACAGCCAGAGAGGAGGCTGCCCACAAGAGAACCCTGGAGTTAAAAGGAAGAAAGAGGAAGCATGAATTGGAGAAGGAAAGAGAGAGAGGCAGCATGCTGAGAAGAAGAAGGAAGAAGAGAGAAAGCATGAACTCGAGGTGGTGGAGTGGAAAAGATGGAACCCTTCAGCAGCTGGCTCCACTCCCAAAAAAATCCCCAAATGAGAGCGACTATGTCCATAGTATGAAGAATCCAGTGATATTGCTGAATATTTCATCACCTTTGAGAGACTGTGCACCCTCCATTCAATTCCTGAAGATCACAAGATTACCACATTGGTAGCAAAATTGACTGGAAGAGTTCTGGACATATTCAACAATATGCCTATAGAGGATGCTTCTGACTATGGTAAATTTAAAGATTTGGTTTTAAAACAATTTCAAATTATGCCTGAAACATACAGAGTAAAATTTAGAGCCCTTAAGAGAGGGGCTGGACTAAGTAATGTGGCTTATATAAACCAGATGAAGGATCTTTTGAGAAATGGGTCAAAGGAAGGGATGTAACTAGCTTTAAATGAATGTGTGATTGGTTGTACAGGAGCAGTTCCTGACTATGACGAATGATAAGGTAAAACAGTGTTTATGGGATAAGAAAATGGACTCAGCAGAAAGTCTTGCTGCTTATGCTGATCAATACGAGCAGACCCAGACCGCCAGAGAGGCGGGAAAAATCGGAACAAAACGGGTGGAGGTAGCAAAGAGGAACAACCCTGGTCAGAATTTGGGTGGATACCAGAAGGGACACCCCGGACCACACCACACCACGGGAGTCAGCCCAAGGCACCACCTACACCCCAAGGAAACCACCCCCACACCTTATCTTCCCACCACACCATTCTCCAGCAATCTGCCTTGCCCCACTAACCAGTAAGCTGGGTGATATTTTAAATGTAATGAGCTGAGGCATATAAAGGCCAACTGTTCCAAGAACCCCAATAGATTACAGTTCATTAGGGTCACACCAAAGGTCCTCAGGCCCAGTTGCCTCCCAGATACCTCAGAGCAAAGGGAAACTATGAGTGTGGGTGGGAAGAAGGTTATCACATGGAGGGACACTGGAGTACAGGTGTCAGCTATCCACCAATCCTTAGCGAACCCCAAATTCATCAATCCAGAGACCAAGTGATGATTCTACTCTTCAAGTCAAACTCTTTTGACTTGTCTATAGCCAAGTTACCTGTCCAATATAACGGCTGGTCAGGAACATGGACTTCTGCAGTCTAGGATGATTATCCCATTCCCACGCTGCTGGGGGAAGACTTGGCCAACCATGTGAAGCTAGCCAGGAGGGTGGGAATGATAACCCGCAGCCAGGCTAATCAAACCTTCACACCTATCTCTGTTCCTGAGCCTTGTACCAGGGCCCAGTCTGTGTTACCAGAGACCCAGATTGAGGTGGGGGAACAGGACCCCATGCCAACTTCTGCATCAGCAGTAGTGGATCCAGTTGCGGATACCCAGCCAGAGCCAGTCCCAGAACCATAACTGGCGGAGCAAGCAGCACCAGACCATTGCCAGTACTGAATCCAGCGCTTGCAACCCCATCTACAACTCCAACACCAGAGGGTACCACCGAACCAGCACTGGCATCAGGAGATAAACCTATGCAAGAGGCTCAGCCAGCACCTGAAATACAATATAGTGCACCAGCGGAGAGCAGTTCACAGTCAACAGAAACATCCCTATCACCTACATCGCTTCCAGAGAGACTAAACCCAAGTCCACAATCCAATGAGGAACTGATGCCTCCAGCATCAAGGGAAAAGTTCCACGCTGAGACAGGAAGTAGATGAAAGCTTCCAGGGAGCTTGGATGGCAGCATGGAGTGGCAGCATGGAGCCTCTCAGCTCTTCTAATTGATCCTGGTTTGTGGTAGAAAGACTTTTATACAAGGAAACTCTTTCTGGTGGGCACCAGGAAGACTGGCATCCTCAAAGACAGTTCGTAGTTTCAACTAAGTACTGGATAAAGCTTTTGAGCTTAGCCCACAATCATCCTAGTGGTCATACTGGGGTAAACAGGACCAAAGACCATTTGGGGAAGCCTTTCCACTGGGAGGGAATGGGCAAGGATGTTTCTACCTATTTATGGTCCTGTGAGGTGTGCCAAAGAGTGCGAAAAGCCCAAGACCAGGTCAAAGCCCCTCTCCAGACACTCCCCATAATTGAGGTTCTATTTCAGCAAGTAACTGTGGATATTCTGGGTCCTTTCCTGAAAAAGACACTCAGAAGAAAGCGGTACATACTGACTTTCATGGATTTTGCCACCCATTGGCCAGAAGCAGTAGCTAAACAACACCAGGTATAAGTGTGTGCCAGGCATTAACAGACATTTTTGCCACGGTAGGTTGGCCCTCCGACATCCTTATAGATTCTGGAATTAATTTCCTGGCAGGGACCATGAAAAGCCTTTGGGAAGCTCATGGAGTAAACCACTTGGTTGCAGCTCTTACCACCATCAAACAACTGGCCTAATGGAGAAGTTTAATGGGACTCTGGGGGCCCTGCTACGTACATCTGTAAATGAGCACTCCAGTGATTGGGACCTAGTATTGCAGCAGTTGCTCTTTGCCTACATGGCTGCACCACATCCCAGTTTAGGGTTTTCACCATTTGAACTTGTGTACGGCCACGAGATTAAGGGGCCACTACAGTTGGTGAAACAGCAATGGGAGGGGTTTATGCCTTCTCAAGGAACTAACATTCTGGACTTTGTGAATAACCGACAAAATACCCTCCGAACCTCTTTAGAACTTACTAGAGAAAAAGTAAAAGATGCTCAGGAAGAGCAAAAGGCCTGGTATGATAAAAATGCCAGAGAGTGTTCCTTCAAAGTAGGGGACCAGGTCATGGTCTTGAAGGTACTCCAGGCCCATAAGATGGAAGCTTCGTGGGAAGAGCCATTTATGATCCAAGAGCACCTGAGAGCAGTTAACTACAACATAGCATCCTCCTCCTCAACCCTAAAGCCTAAAGTGTACCATGTTAATTCTCTGAAGACCTTTTATTCCAGAAAATTAAAGGTTTGTCAGTTTACAGCCCAGGGAGGAGCTGATGCTGAGTGGCCTGAAGGTGTCTGCTATGAAGGAAAAAGTGACGGTGTCATGGAAGAGGTGAACCTCTCAATGACCCTCAGATGTATGCAGTGACAGCAGATCCAGGAGCTGTGCACTAGTTTCACACTGATGTTCTCAGCCACCCCAGGACAGACTGAACAGGCATACCACTCCATTGACACAGGTAATGCTCACCCAACTAGAGCCTAACCTTACCGAGTGGCTCCTCAAACCAAAACTGCTATAGAATAGGAGATCCAGGACATGTTACAGGTGGGTGTAATCTGCCCCTCTAACACTGCATAGGCATCTCCAGTGGTTCTAGTTCCCAAACCGGATGTGGAAATACACTTTTGCATGGATTACCATAAACTAAATGCTGTGACTCGCCTAGACAGCCTAGACTCACACACAAATGAGCTATTGGAGAAACTGGGACATGCCCAGTTCATCTTTACTTTAGACTTAATCAAGGGATACTGGCAAGTACTGCTAGATGAATCCACCAAGGAAAGGTCAGCCTTTATCACCCATGTAGGGCTGTATGAATTTAATGTGCTCCCTTTGGGGCTGTGAAATGCATTCACCACCTTCCAAAAACTTGTAGATAATCTCCTAGCGGGATTGGGAGAATCTGCAGTTGCCTATCTTGACGATATGGTCATATTTTCTGATTCATGGGCAGACCACCTGGAGCATCTACAAAAAGTCTTTGAGTGCATAAGGGAGGCAGGACTAACTATTAAGGCTAACAAGTGTCAAATAGGCCTAAACAGAATGACTTACCTTGGATACCAGATGGGTGAAGGAACTAGCAACCCCCCTAAAGGCCAAAGTGAATGCTATCCAAAAGTGGCCTGTCCCAAAGTCACAGAAACAGGTCCAATCCTTCTTAGGCTTGCTGGATATTACAGGTAATTTGCACCGCACTAAAGCCAAATCACTGCCACACTGACAGACCTGACCAAAAAGAGACAGCCAAATGCAGTTCAGTGGACTGAAGAGTGTCAGAAGGCCTTTAACCAGCTTTAAGCGACACTCATGTCTGACCCTGTGTTAAGGGCCCCAGACTTTGTCAAATCTTTCCTAATAACCACTGTGTGTGGTGTGGGAGCAGTTTTAATGCAGGAAGGACCGGATCAAGAATTCCATCCTGTCGTGTTTCTCAGCAAAAAATTGTCTGAGAGGGAAAGTCATTGGTCAGTCATCAAAAAGGAATGTTACACCATTGTGTGCATTCTGGATAATCTATGCCCATATGTTTGGGGATGGTGTTTCCACTTGCAAACCGACCATGCTGTGCTGAAGTGGCTTCATATCGTCAAGGAAAATAACAAAAAAACTTTTTTGGTGGAGTTCAGCTCTCCAAGATTTTGGTTTTGAAATACAACACATTTCAGGAGCTTCTAACAAAGTGGCTGATGCACTTTTCCATGAAAGTTTCCCAGAATCAACTGGTTAAAATCATCCTTGAAATGTGGGAAATATTGTTAGTTTTTATATAACACTGCTCTACAGCCAAAATGCTTCTGAAATAAATGTAGTCAAACTTTACTAATTCTGGATCACTGAGAACGAAAATGATGCTTAAAATTGTTGATTGGCTCTAGTTTTCAAGATATGCTGTTGGGTCAGTATATACGACCCTTGACATGGGAATGGTGGAGGATAAGTGAGTTATAAAGGGAAGGGATCTCAATTTAAACCAGAAATGACTAAAATACATCTTTGACTGCATCTATGAATAAATCTATGACTGGGTTTGGACAGTACTTGCTTTTTAGGCAAAACAATGAATGATGCAATCTGAAGCTGGTATTGCCTCATACATGATATGAATTGCATCATGTTATTCCTAGAAGTCATAGATGATGCAATCATAACGAAGCTTACATCACTCTGCTGAACAAATTGCCCTATATCAGCTCTAGAAATCATACAGTGTCGTGCTCTCTTATTTGTCAGTGTTTGATTTTGCAAAGGGACACATTTCTGTTTAGCCAAAGTGAGCAGAGATGCCTCGTACTTGTGTGAACAGTGCAGATGACTTCTGCTATGTTTGTGGTGAAGTGACTTTTGCATCACAAAAGTGCAGTATAACCGCTATGGTTAAGAAAGCCTCTCACCTTTATTTTGGCTGCAAAATTGGAAATCAGGACAAGAGGTGGGCCCCACATATATGCTGCAACACTTGTGCAACAAATCTTCGCCAGTGGTTGAACAGGAAAAGGAAATCTATGCCTTTTGCAGTGCCAATGATTTGGAGAGAGCCAACAGATCATACCAGCAATTGTTACTTCTGCATGGTGCCTCCAATTGGGAAAGGTGTGTCAAGGAAGAAAAAGTGGACTGTGCATTATCCAAACATTCCATCACCTATACGCCCAATACCCCACGGAGAAGGACTGCCAGTTCCTGATGCACCAGAATCATTCTCACTTGAGTGAGACGAGGAAGAGGAAGAGGATGAAACTTCTGGTCCTGAACCATCAATGTCACAGGACCCACTTTTTCTCCCTTCCTCCTCTTCTGAACCACACCTCATAACACAAGCTGAACTGAATGACCTTGTCAGGGATTTGGAACTACCCAAGAGTAAGGCAGAGCTGTTGGGCTCCAGACTAGCAGTGGAATCTCCTGGCAGGTGATGTTAGGGTTTCCATGTTCCATGACCGTCAAAAGGATCTTGTCCCAGTCTTCTTCAGGGAAGGTGATCTTGTAGCCTGCAACAACATTGATGGTGTGATGGCAGCCCTCAACATTGTTCATGATCCAGACGAGTGGAGACTCTTCATTGATTCATCGAAGACGAGTCTTAAAGCTGTTTTGCTGCATAATGGCAATGTTTTGCCATCGATTCCAGTTGGTCATGCAGTCCATATGAAGGAAACCTATGACAACATAAAACAACTTTTGAGGTGCCTAAACTATGACCACCATCAGTGGCAGCTTTGTGGCAATTTGAAGGTTGTTGCTCTCTTGCTTGGTCTGCAGACTGGATACACAAAGTACTGCTGTTTTCTCTGCGAATGGGATAGTCGTGCAAGAGATTCCCACTACATCAAGAAAGATTGGCCACTCCGACAGTCATTGGAGCCTGGGAGGAAAAGTGTTCAGCATCCACCACTTGTTGAATCAGGGAAGATTTTGTTACCACCCTTACACATCAAGCTGGGTCTGATGAAGAACTTTGTCAAGGCCATTGACAAAACACAAGCAGCTTTCAAGTACCTCCGTGGAAAATTTCCAAGGTTAAGTGAAGCTAAGATAAAGGAAGGTCTCTTTGTTGGTCCTCAGATTCGTGAATTTCTTTGAGATGATGCATTTGACCATGCACTGCGTGGCAAGGAAAAGATGGCATGGAAAGCCTTCCAGTCAGTGGCAATACATTTTCTCGGAAACAACGAGGCAGACAGGTTGTTGGTGGAAAACCTCCTCAAGGCATACAAAAGCCTTGGTTGCAACATGTCACTAAAGATACATTTTTTGCACTCTCATCTAGATTTTTTTCCACCGAACTGCGGAGCAGTGAGCGACGAGCACGGCGAGCGATTTCACCAGGACATTGCAACAATGGAGAAACGCTATCAGGGCAAATGGAGCCCATCAATGCTTGCAGACTATTGCTGGACAGTGACAAAAGATGCTCCATTTAATGAATACAAGAGACAAGCCAAGAAGTGCCGAGTAGACACTGAATAGGACTAAACTATGTACATAATAGTTTTTTGCCTTTTGTTTCATAATACATTTTATTTATATAACCCTTTTGCTGATTTTTAAAGTGTTACATAAACAGGACAGGTGAAATATTATCAAGTAAAGCAACCATAAACACATGAAAAGACCTAGGTTTACAATTTATGATTAAAACTCTACTATCTACACAGTATACATACACATAAAATGTAAAAACTTAAATATCTTAGAAACAGTAGCCAATCAGTTGTTTTAATTGTCATATTTGAATTCAGCACATCAAAATACATAATAAATATCACATTTTATCTCTGAAGCAGACGGCTTCTAAAAAATTGTAGACCAGTGTAATCAGTAGTATATCTAAAGGTGCATGTTCCTTATTAACTCTGTTTTCTCCTAGAAATCCAAGAAGAAATCACAGCCAGTGTGGAACAGGCTGTCCAGCACCATCTGTGATTTGGGGGACATATCATAAATATAAAGGGAAGGGTAACAACTTTTATCTATGCAGTAATATAAAATCCCTCCTGGTCAGAGGTGCAGAATCACTTACCTGTAAGACCAATGGGGAAAAAAGATATTTTCAAATCTGGAGAGGGGGAAGGTTTTGTGTATTCTCTGTGTTGCTCTCTCTGAGGACAAAGAGAGAGACCAAGCAGGTAACCAGCTCCTACTGAAATTATACATGTAAAATTACAGAAATTTTAAGTAATAGCAAGGAATGTGTTAGATTATCTTTTGTTTTAGCTTGCGAATTTTCCCTGTGCTAAGAGGGAGTTTTATTCCTGTTTTTTGTAACTTTGAAGCTAAGCCTAGAGGGGAATCCTCTGTGTTTTAATTTTTTTTATTTGCCCTATAAAGTTATCTTCTATCCTGACTTTACAGGTATGATTCTTTTACTTTTTTTTAAGAAATAAACTTCTTCTTTTAAGAATCTGATTGGTTTTCAGTGTCCTAAAGACCTAGAGGTTTGATCTGTGCTCACTTCATAACCAATTGGTTAGTATATTATTCTTAAGCCTCCCAAGGAAAGGGGATGAGCTTTGGAGGGATATTTTTTGGGGGGATAGGGCTCCAACTGGCCACTCCCTCAATGTTTGTTTAAATCATTTGATGGTGGCAGTAATACTGACCAAGGAAAGGAATTTGTGCCTTGGGAAAGTTTTAAACCTAAGATGGTGGAATATAAGCTTAGTGGGGTCTTTCATCACTGGGCAGCTCAGTGGAGACTGCTCCTCAATGTGCATTCATAAGGAATGGGATGGAGAGTGATGCAGAAAATATAATGCCTTTATGTCCATGAAGAGTAGAGTTTCATCTGGATACTGTGTGCAGGAGTGGTCACCCCTTATCAAAGAGACGACTGCAGAACTAGACGCGGGTTCAGAGAAGGATGACAAGCATGATCCAGGGCTTGGAGAACGCTTGTGTGCACAAAGATTAAAATGACTGGAATTGTTCACTTTAGAGAGGAAACAAATAAGAGGGGCACAATAAAAATGTACAAAACACCATGCTTCTGAGCCGCCCCCACAGCAAACCAGTGGAGCCCAGTGATCGCAACATAGTGGGACACAAAGGTCTTTAGCACTCCTGAGCCACGTCTCGGCCAGTAGATGATGGAAAATGTGTTGGTGCCCGTGTGAAGATCCCTGAGTGATTATAATGTATCTATAGATACTTATGGCCTCTCTTACGCTTCTCTAATTATTGATTACAGTTAGGGACTGGTTTTCATGGCACTTTTCTTTATTTTGTAGGGAATCCAAACAGTTGGGGTATAGAGGAGTTAGCAGGACAGCTGGCCCTAGTCAATGAGTTAAGCAGAGTTCACAGGCACTCAAGTGAGCCCCCCCTTAGAGACGATGTTTTAGCCATCTTTATGGATGCGAGCAGCAGTTCTGAGACAAGGCACCGAAGACCAAACATTGAGGATGAAGAGATTATCCAGACAGTTCTGGATTTGGAAGAGGATTACAGCACGGCTATTTCTGCTCTGCACCAACTGAACTAGAGAAACTGGGTCAAAGTTTTACATAGAAACAACAGTTCTCAAACATAGAGCCTTTCTGGGGAAAAATGGCGGATTCCATGTAGTATCAAAGTTCAATTAAAATAATATTAATATATAAACTTGGTTTGCAAACTCTCCCTTCTTTATGTAACCACTCTTCTGCCCATCAGAGTTGGCAGCAACAAGGGCTGGGTTCAGTATCCAGGGGTTCCATTCCAATAACACAATACAAAACCAGCTCGAGCCCCCACCCAGTGACCTGGGACAACCATATACCACCCCTCTGGGTGCCTCTAAGAGACAATACTTCCCCTCTCACAAGCAAAGAGTCTGAGTGTACCAATAGCCTTTTAATAACAGAGAGAAACAATGTGGCATTATATTGGGGAAACACCACAAACAGGATTAATAAAACAAACCATGAAGCCCCCCTCCCAGCAAATAGGCTGTGTCCTTCCCTTTGGCTCTTGAGTTCCACAACTCCAAAAAGTCACCCAATAGTCCCAAAAGTCCAACAGCCCAAGAGTCTCTGTTCCTGGTCAGTGCAGAGTTCAAAAGTCAATCTGCAGAGTCTTACCTCCCAGCCTGGGTGGAAAGGGAGGGCAGGTTAAGGGGCACCTTACGTGGTCTGCGGCTATCCCACAAACTGCTCTGCTCTGCCAGCCAACAGCCAAACTGCACCAGCCACTCTGCCAACTGCACAACTACTCCACTAGCCCCCCTGCCAGCCAACACCCAAACTGCACTGCTCCATAATAGTTTCAGGAACTGCTCAGCTCCATCAGCTGCTCAGCAATAGACTTTCAGGCCCCCCCTAATTAACACATTACTCAGTGATTTCAGCTCTTAGTAGGGAGGCCTTAGTACAGGTGCATTAGTGGACCTAAAGTGAATTCAGCTTAGCAGGCTGAATCTAGGCTCCTAACAGAATCAAAAATTAGCTCTGATATTTTACAATTGAAAGAAGCAACATGCAAAAAAAAAGCCCTCACCAAAAGGCACAGATACCTACCCCCACCCTCTTTCTTCAGAGCATTCAGAAAAGCCTGTCCCTTACCCAGTGAGTGCTACCTAGATGATGGCGAGTCCCTCCATCATAACAAGGGACAAGTACATGTCCACAGTCCTTCATTCACATAATCAGGGTAACAACACTTTATCATTCCTGCCCCAATAACATAGAAACTGGGGCTCCCACATCAGCCGAAGTGGCCGTGTGGGCTGCTGTGAGCTCAGGCTAGGCACGGTGGGTGTGCCTATGCAAATAGATCAGCCCTGAAGTTATTTTCCACAACTCACTGCAGTTCCCATAATTCACCACCAGATTGCAGAGTAGATCTCATCCTGATGCTGCTTCCCTCTATGCCAGTGTTTTGTAGTATTCATGTTTTCTTCTGAGTGCTGCTTTTTTTTTCCTCATGAGAAGGGAGGTTTCATTATCTGCCACTCATTTTCTCCAGCAGTATTGCATCTGCAGCTTCAAGCCTCCTGGGCTATAGAATCATTGTGAACAAAAGAAAATGTTAAGGGGCTGGTGCAGTAGACATGTTGACATTATTGTGGAGCCAAAGATATACAAGTTCTTTTATATTTCACTGACCCACCATTCCTCCCAAAAACATCATTCCTCTCAAAAACCAGTAAGAAGTGGTTCTAGAAATATGTTAGACCTACGGGTTCTTTCCCCTTTCCATTCCTATTAATAAAAGAGAGAGCAAATAACGGATAACACAGAGAAGGCTGAAATGTTTAATGCATTTTTGGCGTCAGTCTTCACTGTGACCAGATGCTTAACACAATTAATGTTGACAAGGGGCAAGAAACTCATACCAGAACAGAGAAAGAACAGGTTAAAGAATATTTATATGCATTCAATGAATAGGGCCTGATGAAATTCATCCTATAGGCCTTAAGGAACTAGCTGAAGCAAACTCTGAACCATGCATGACTATCTTTGAGAACTTATGGAGGACAGCTGAGGTCCTAGAGGAGAGGGGAAGGGCAAACATAGTACCTATTTTTAAAAAGGGAGAATTGTATCCCCTTAAGCCTAAACTCCGATATCTGCAAAGATACCATCCAAACTATTAAACGATAAAACTGTTAGCACCTAGAGAATAATAGCATTATAAGTAATAGCCAACATGAATTTGTCAAGAAGAAATCATGCCAAACCAATCTGATTTCCTTCTTTGACAGGGCAATTAGTCTCATTCATGGAGAAGTGATGGGTTCTTTCTGGTGTGTCACCAGGAACTGGGATACCACTGAGCCCCCTTGACCCACCAGCTAGGGCTCTCTTTTACACTGTACTGCTGTGACATTCTGCAAAGTCCGCCAAACTGCCCCTTCATCAGCATACACACCTAGCTGCAGTTACATGCAGGTGCTCTGACCTGCTCCTGCATCGGAAGATTACAGCTAGGGCAACTACAGCTCCTCAGGCATGCACCCCTTCTGGAGTATAAACCCAAAATTATATTCTCTTGTACTTCACAGGGCACTGTATAGTGTAGGCTCATAAAAATCCCCCTCCCTCTATGTGGAGAGGAATATGCTGCAGGCTTTCGTCCCTGAGTTATGAGCCCCAGCCTGCAGTTAAAATCCTGCCCCGCTCTTCTCCGCCCCCGCCACCCCCGCTGCAGGGAAGAAGCGTGTCCTGCCGGCTGCTGCTACGGGGTCCCAGGACCCTTCCAGAGCCTGCTGGGTTCTGCCCCTCCCCCTCTTCCTCCCTGCAGGCCAATCAGCTGATGGCCCTTGGGAGGGAGGAGGATGGGGGCAGTGGTGGGAGAGAGGGAGAAACCAACGAAGTGAAGCACTGCTCCGCGTAAGGTGTGGGGACAGGGCCCTGGGGAAGAGGGTGGAATTGGGGCATATCCCCTCTATCCCCCTGCCGTGAGCACCCCCAGAACCCCAGCCCACACCCCCAGACCCCTGCTGCCCCCTCACACACTCAGCCCTCTGCCCTGACTCTGGCACCCCCCACACCCCCCTGCCAGGCCCCTGCCCTGACCCCTGCAGTCCCTCACACACAGCCAGCCCTCTGCCCTAACTTTGGCACCCTCCACAACCCCCAGGCCCTTGCCCTGACCCCTGCAGCCCCCTTACACACACCCAGCCCTCTGCCCTAACTTTGGCACCCCACATACACACCCAGGCCTCTGCCCTGACCCTTGAAGCCCTCACATCCCCAACTCCACCTGAGCACCAAACGGGAGCTCCTGCAGACTCCCACCTGTTCATTCCTACCTGCACCCCTCACACCAAATGGGAGCTGCCCAGGTAAGTGCTCCACCCCTAAACCTCCTGCCCCAACCTTGAAGCCCCCTCCCTCCTTCTAGCTCCTGGCCAGACCCTACACCCCAACACCCAGGTCCTTCACCCCCAGCGCTGGACTCAGTGCACTCCCACCCTCAGTGCAGTGCAGAGAGAGAGGAAGAGAATGGGCCAGAATCAGGGAGAAGGTAGGTACCCACTCTATGTGGGCAGGGCTGGGACCCCAGACCGGCAGCAGGCTGAGCAGGGCCGGCAGCCAGCATCCTGGCTGGCAGGAGTCAGCGGATGGAACCCCAGACCAGCAGTGGGCTGAGCCGCTCAGCCCGCTGCCGGTCTGGGATTCTGGCTGCTGGCCCCTTGCCAGCCGGGGTACTGGCCGCAGGCCCCTCTCAGCCTGCTGCCGGCCTAGGTGAATGGAACCCTAGGTTGGAAGCAGGCTGGCGGCATACAATCATTTTAATTTAATTTTAAATTAAGCTTCTTAAACATTCGGAAAACCTTGTTTACCTTACATATGACAATAGTTTAGTTATATAATGTATAGATTTACAGAAAGAGACCTTCTAAAAATGTTAAAATGTATTACTGGCACGCGAAACCTTAAATTAGAGTGAATAAGTGAAGACTTGGCACACCACTTCTGAAAGGTTGCCAACTCCTGGTCTACGGTTACTTAGTCCTGCCTCAATCCAAGGGGCTGGACTAGATGACCTCGAGGTCCCTTCCAGACCTACATTTCTATGATTCTATCATTCATTCTGTAAAAAAGACATAAGTGTTCAATAAATATTTCTGTTCTGCATTTGGGGGAAAAATAGAGGCTATATTCTCGTGATATGGTGATGGTAACACTCTTTTCACTCCACTCATGTCGCTGGAGGATGTTAAAGAGCAGCCACCAATGTTAGACATTTTAAATCAGCAGGTCCAGATATCTTGCATCCAAGAGGTTTAAAAGAGCTGATTAAGTTCATGCTTAATTTTAAGCACAAGTAGTCCATTGACGTCAATGTGACCATTCACATGATTAAACTTAAGCATGTGCTTAAATGCTTTAAATGAATATTGGCCAGAGGGTTTAACAACTTGCACAACTGAGCCTCCGATGTGCAGGAAACTCAGAGTTTAACCTTAGCTTAAAAGAAATCTAAACATATTTATTTTGATACACATAGATTTCAAGTTCAGAAAGGATCATTTTGTATCATCCAGTGGTTCAGAAAATTTATTGGCTCAAGTGCCACCTTCTAAAAATTTTTTTAAAAAATCCATGTTTGAAGTACAACATGCAAATTTATCCTTTTTGTTCACATTTTGTACACATTTTAAAAGACAATAATTGACATAATTTGAGTATTTCTGGATTCATAATAACATTAATGCATAAGGAAGCTTGAAATATTAACATCCTTTTTAACCATCTCAGGTTTTTAGAATAAAAAAAGAACAATGAAGCAGCACTTACTATTGTGTCTTTCATCATATACAAATAAGAAAAAGGGTATTCTCCTTCCTCTCATCCCTGACTTTCCTCTGAAGCTGTATCGGGCTGTCATACTGTCAAGTTCTGTTGTTTAGTGTATGGGTATTGGGTGGTCTGTGATAGGTCAGATTAGATGACCTGGTGACCCTTTTGGCCTTAAAGTCTGTGACTCTCTGTCATGAACAAAGGCAGCTAACAGGAGAGTTTCAGAGGATGTAGCTGTGGACTCTGTGCTTGGAAGTAGCTGGGCATGGTGAGTTGTGTATTTGGCCGATCTGTGCGTTGTTTATTTATTTGGTCTCTGTGTATAGACTCCAAGGCTGTGCCACAGTTGAGTAAGTAAAGAAGACAGGTATGTTTGCTGGTTCCTTGATAAGGACTGCAGGGCTCTCACCCTGGGCGTGCTAATCAGCTCAGGTATCTGAAGTCTCTAAGTGGTTCATCACTCCCTGGTGAAGAGGAGTGGTGCTGACCTGAGCTAAGCAGGGAGACCTTGCATAAAAAGTCACTTGCTTTGCAAACTCAAGAGCTGTAACCAGAAGCAGCTCACGGGAGTTCAGGAGAACATTCAGAGAGGCAGTTGTGGGAGACGCTCTTTCCAGGTTCAGCTTCACGTGCAATTCTGTAGTGGTCAACAATGGGACAGTGGTGGTGACCTGCAAAGGATATGCCTCATTTTTTCTTTCCTGCCAGAAGAGATTTCCTGTGTATAAAGTGCAAGTTGTTGGCTGTGCTGGAGAAAAACAGATTTTTGGATTAGATATCTGCTGGGAGAGCAATACAGTGGTGCACAGACAATCCAGGAAGTTTTTGAAAAGTATAGGGGACAATTTCCTGGTGCAAGTGCTGGAGGAACCAACTAGGGGAAGAGCTTTTCTTGACCTGCTGCTCACAAACAAGAAAATATAATGGGGGAAGCAAAAGTGGATAGGAACCTGGGAGGCAGTGACCATGAGATGGTCGAGTTCAGAACCATCCTGAACTGACACAAGGAAGAAAGGAGAGCAGCAGAATATGGACCCTGGACTTCAGAAAAGCAGACTTTACTCCTTCGGGGAACTGATGAGCAAGGTCCCCTGGGAGAATAACATGATGGGGAAAGGAGTCCAGGAGAGCTGACTGTATTTTAAAGAATCCTTATTGAGGCTGCAGAAACAAACCATCCTGATGTGTAGAAAGAATAGTAAATATGGCAGACAACCAGCTTGGCTTAACAGGCCAGCAATATGACAGTTAAAGTTGCATGAATGACCATATGAGGTACTGTAATAAGAACTACAACTCCCATACTGACCTTAGGCAGGAGGGGAAGGAGGTCTTTCTCCTGTCTATGGGCAAGCAGCCCAGCCACACCCACGCTCAGCTGCCAGTCATGGACGCAGCCACCCAGTAAAGGAATCCAGGCCTGCAAGAAAGGAGAGAGTGTGGAGGGGGAGGCAGAAAGACCTGGGCCAGTGGAGGCTGCTACACCCCTGCTGCAGGCTGCCTACCCAAGCACAGCTCAGAGATTAAGGCATACTTCCAGACTCTCAAGAGGTGAGTGTTCACTGTCACACAGCGGTTTAATACTAGCTTCAGTACCATCAAAAGAAAAGCAAAATTATTTTGCTAGTAACTTAAGTTGTAGATACCAAGTCATTGTCACACATACTTATATCACATTAAGTCTATGCAAACAGTTAAGTACAGTAAAACCACCAAGAATCATAACCCCATATTAATGTTTCCCAGGGCTGTGTGAATTTGGGGAATGTGGACCGTATTTCTTGTGCTCCTTGTTACATGTCATTTTAGGTCATAACCAGTGGAATATATATTACATAGCAAGTCAGACCACATACATATGCAAACTGTACTTTATACCTTGGTTTTTCAGAGGAACAGTAATTCTGACAATAGTTGCTTGTGTGCTATTTGTTCAACGTTATTTCAAGGATTTTTCTTTGTATGGTTTTCTCAGAGTAAAACAAAACCTGATAAAACAGGAAAAAACTATAAACCCAAAGAGGAAAAATAAAAAACGGAGGAAACTGAATCCTGAGGCTAATTCTGAAAGATGAGTGATATAGTTTTTTGGTACTTCCCTTCTGCATTTCTTAGCCCTCGTCTACATTACCAGATTAGGTCGAATTTAGCCACGTTAGGTTGATTTGATGCTCCATGCATCCATTCAACAATCCCGTTTTGTTGACTAAAAGGGCTCTTAAAATTGACTTCCATACTCCTCCCCAGTGAGGGGATTAGTGCTAAAATCAACCTTGCTGGGTTGAATTTAGGGTAGTGTAGATGCAATTCAACAGACTGGCCTCTGGAAGCTATCCCAGAATGCTCCATTGTGACTGCTCTAGACAGGGCTTTCAACTTAGATGCACTAGCCAGGTACACAGGAAAATCCCCGGGAACTTCTGAATTTCATTTCCTGTTTGGCCAGCATGGTGAGCTCAGCAGCACAGATGACCATACAGTCCCAGAATCACAAACGAGCTCCAGCATGGACCAAATGGGAGACACTGGATCTGATCGCTGCATAGGGAGAAGAATCTGTGCAGGCAGAACTCCATTCAAAAAGACAAAATGCTAATATATATATGCCAAAAATCTCCCAGGGCATGATGGACAGAGGCTACAACAGGGACACAGAGCAATGCTGCATGAAAATTATGGAGCTCAGGCAAGCCTACCAAAAAACAAAAGAGGCAAACGGTCTCTCTGGGTGAGAGCCCCGTACATGCTGCTACTATAAGTTGCATGCAGTTCTAGGTGGGGATGCTACCACTACCCCCGCACTGTCCATGGACACCTGCAAGGTCTCACGAAACCTGGAGGAGGATTTTGTGGAGGAGGAAGAGGAGAATGAACGGCAGGGAAGTGGAGAATCCATTCTCCCCAGCAGCCAGGAAGTGTTCATCACCTTGGAGCCAATACCCTCCACTTCCTCCCAAAGCAGGCTGCCCGATCATGACGCTGGAGAAGATACCTCTGGTGAGTGTACCTCTGTAAATACAATACGGGGTTTAAAAGCAATTGTGTTTAATGATTCATTTGCCCTGAAGACTTGAGATGCATTCATGGCCAGTACACCTACTGGAAAAGTCTGTTAACGTGTCTGGGGCTGGAGCGGGAATCCTCCAGGGACATCTCAATGAAGCTCTCCTGGACGTACTCTGAAAGCCTTTGCAGAAGGTTTCTGGGGAGGGCTACCTTATTCCGTCCTCCATGGTAAGACACTTTACCACATCAAGTCAGTAGCAAGTAGTCTGGAATCATTGCAGCACAAAGCGTGGCAGTGAATGGTCCTGGGTTTTGGGTGCATTTAAGCAACATTTGTTCTTTATCTCTCTCTGTTAGCATCAGGAGAGTTATATCATTCATGGTCACCTAGCTGAAATAGGGGAAATTGTTTAAAGGTACAATCAGAGAAGCCGGTTCATGCTGAGCTGTTTGTGTTTGACTGAAAGGGATCATCCCTGATAATAGCCACCCGGGGGGGGGGGGGGGGGGAGGTACCAGGGGGGAGAGGGGTGAAGGACTCATTCCAGAGAATTGGGTGGTGGTGGTGGTGGGTTTGTGCTGCACATCCACCCGAAAACCGCAGCCCCTCCTTTTAAATGGCCAACCCAACAGGCATTGATTTGTATAGGAAAGGAGGCTACCACAGTTTGAAAACATTCCCACATGTTATGAAGGTGGAAGAAGCCATTGGCTTACCACGGCTGCCTGCAAGCCGAATTCTGTTGCCCAGCCATGTGTGATGTCTCACACCAAACCGGCAGGCATTCAATATAAAAGGCAAAATGCGACTTTGTACTGAGAGAACATGTTTCACAGCTTTCTGCTGTGAATTGCTTGATTCACTGTGAAAGAGTCTCCCTTTTGTTCTCTGAAATGTATCTATTAAATTTCTATTCTCCCCCTTTTTCCTCCCGCAGGTGCAAATGTTTCTACTCTCCCCCTATGATCTCTGTCCCAGAGGTTACTGCAGATTAGTAGGTGAAAAAAAGCACTCGCAGTGACATGTTTTCCAAGGTCATGCAGTCCTCCTGCACTGATACAGCACAGCTGAATGCATGGGAGCAAACAATGGCAGAATCCAGGAAAGAATTAAGTGAGCGCGATGAGAGGAGGCAGGAGCGTGAGGAGAGGAGGCAGGATGCCATGCTCAAGCTAATGGGGAAGCAAATGGACAAGCTCAGGTGTCTGGTGCAGCTGATGCAGAAAAGACAGCCTGAGCACAGACCGCCACTGCAGCCCCTGTATAATTGCCTGCCCTCCTCCCCAAGTTCCATAACCTCCTCACCCAAATGCCCAAGAACGCGGGGGTGGGGTCGGGTGATGCTCCGGGCACCTAACCACCCCACACTAGAGGATTGCCCAAGCAACAGAAGGCTGGCATTCAATAAGTTTTGATTTGTAGTGTGGCCTTGTCCTTCCCTCCTCCCCTCATTCCCCACCCCACCCATTCCTTCCATCCTCCCCCACCCCACCAGGGCTACCTTGTGGGTTATCTCCCTCTTTTTTTAACCAAGAAAGCATGGTTTTGAAACACCAGTGACTTTATTTTCTTTGCAAGCTGTGATCGAAGGGGGGAGGGCAGTTGGCTTACAGAGAATTAGGGTCAACCAAAGGGGCGGGTTTGCATCAAGGAGAAACAAACATAACTGTCACACCGCAACCTGCCCAGTCATGAAACTGGTTTTCAAAGCTTCTCTGATGCTCAGTGTGCCCAGCTGTGCTCTTCTAATCGCCCTCGTGTCTGGCTGTGCAAAACTGACCACCAGGCAATTTGCCTCAACCTCCCACCATAAACGTCTCCCCATTACTCTCACATATATTGTGGAACACACATCAAGCAGCAATTACAATGGGAATATTGGTTTCGCTGAGATCTAACCTAGTCAGCAAAGAGCTCCAACAAGCGTTTAATGTCCAAATACACACTCTACCATCATTCTGCACTTGCTCAGATTATAGCTGAACTGCTCCTTCCTACTGTCCAGGCTGCCTGTGTATGGCTTCATGAGCTATGGGAGCAAAGGGTAAGCTGGGTCTCCGAGAATAACTATAGGCATTTCAACATCCCCAATAGTCATTTTCTGGTCTGATTGCAGATGTTCAAACAGCCCAGAGTTCTATCATGCACCTTTCCCAGCCATCCCACGTTGATGTCGGTGAAACGTTGCTTGTGATCCACCAGTGCTGGCAGCACCATTGAAAAGTACCCCTTGCAGTTTACGTACTGGCTGCCAAGGTGGTCCGGTGCCAAGATAGGGATATGTGTTCCCGTCTATTGCCCCTCCAGTTTGGGAAACGTGCAAGTCATAGTGAATAGTTTTGCTGCAAATGGGTTCCCTGAGTAACTACCCTTGATAACAGAAGGTTAGTGATTGCACTGGCTGCTTTGATCACAGCAGCCCCCACAGCAGATTTGCCCACTCCTAAATTGATTCCCGACTGACCGGTAGCTGTCAGGTGTTGCAAGATTCCAGAGGGCTATCGCTACTCGCTTCTCAATTGGCGGGGCTGCTCTCATTTTGGTATTCTTGTGCTTCATGGCAGGGGAAAGCAGCTCACAAAGTTCCTTGAAAGTGGCCTTATGCACGCAAAGGTTTCGCAGCCGCTGGGAATCATCCCATCCTTGCAACAAACACTATGTGGTCCCACCAATCTGTGGTTGTTTCCTGGGCCCAGAATCAGGGTTCCACGGTATGAACCTGCCTCAATGTCACCATGATGTCCCAATTGCCACAACCCATGTATTGAGGGAAGTTTGTGTCCATGTCCTCATCACTACAGGCATCGTGCTGTCATCGCCTCCTCACCCAGTTCTGCAAATACTGCAAGATAATGTGTGAGGTGTTTATAATGCTCCAACTGCAGCAGTGAGCTAAACGGGATCCATGCTTGCAGTGCTATGGTGTTTGAGCTGGTAATCCATGAAAAAAGGCAGAAAACTATTGTTTGCTGTTGCTTTCACGGAGGGAGAGGAGACTGACATGTACCTAAAACCACCTCTGACAATGTTTTTGCCCATGAGGCATTGGGAGCTGAACCCAGAATTCCAATGGGCAGCAGAGACTGCAGAGACTATGGGATAGCTAGCCACAGTTCACCGCTCTAAGAGTTGATGCTAGCCACGGTACTGTGGATGCACTCCGCCAAATTAATGCGCGTAGTGGGGACACACACAATAGACTGTATAAAGCTGGTTCTGAAAAATTGACTTCTATAAAATTGACCTAATTTCATAGTGTAGACATACCCTTATTCTGATATGGTTTTTTATATATATATATTTACTGTTTTAACGTCAAAGAGCAATTGGATTTCTAGCTGTCTGAATGATGCTTTAAAGGATTAAATACAGATGACCAGTGCATTATTTGATCTGTTTGATGTTTGAAGTGCTGTTGTAGTGAAGTTTTGAGGTCTATCTCCAAAATCCTATTTTTTGTTTGCTTATGATAGAACTAGAAATTATTGTTTGTCAATAAGCCTCTTGTTTTAGCTGCCATGATTGAAAGATGCATGTCTTCTAAAAAGAAAAACCTCTTGTAGTAACTGGAAACCTTTACTGATCCCCTTTGGATCAAATATACCTTGAAGGCAAATGGAAACAATAACTCTTTTGAGTCTCACATTAGTGGAATTTAAATAATTGCAGTTCTGAACATGGTCTCTTTTATTCTGAGCATCAAAAAGTACAGTGTATTTTAGTAAGTAACCGATTTTTTTTTTAAAAAACGCCTTTTGGATGAAAATGCAAAGCATATGTTCAAACTCAGCTCTGCTTTCAGAAGATAGACGTCTGCAATTCTTCTTTAAACATGCCTTCAAAGTGGAGATCTTTTGCCATGAGTTCTTCTTCCACATCCTCTAATGCCCACTGATGGTCAGTCAACTCCAAAGCTTCCCATTCTGTCTGCAAGGAGAGTAAATAGAAGGGGAGGAAGAAGGAGAGAGCCTGAGTATTAAAACAGTTCTCTTGTCACTTTCTGTACATATTTTCTTCACGGATGGTGCAATGTCCTGTTTATTTAAATAAACAGGACTATACCCAATTTCACACACTTTCCTCAAAACAAATACTTTCTGCATGAAATTACTCACAAGTAGTCTACTCTTATAGAAGAACATATCTGAAAAGTTGGTTAATTAAAGCATTTCAGAGATATAAGGTCTTTTATGCTTACGAAGAATTTGAAATATGAGTTTTTCTTCTTTCTGAAAAGGCCTCTAACTTTTTAGAGTGCTGTTCTCCCCCTAATACCCTGAGACTAAAAATACCACATTGGCTGGATTTGTTTGTACCCATGGGAACAGTGCCTCTTGGCAACTGGGTAATTCACTTGGGAGACATTGCTAAGATTAACTGTACCGCTGAGAATTCTGCAGGCCTCATGTCAGAACTGATGACATCCACATATGGAATGGGGCTATCACCTCTGCAGGTCCCAGGATGCTGTGGAGCTAAGGTCAACAGTTCTGCAGCTGGAGCATCAGTCTAGCAGAATTTCTGCCCAACCTTTCATACAGGTCCCATTTTCACCTCACTGATATTGGGGCAGAAGTCCCTGTTACTTCCTGAGTCATTAGCAGTATAATCAGTTACAGTGTAACCATAATCAGCACACACATGAGAATTCTAATTTTTAAAGACAAACTAACGGGGTTGGTTTGTTTGTGACTAAACTTATACGCAGGTGTGTATGGTAATGAAACTTCTCTATTCTCAGAAAAATAAGCTTATGATGACTTCAGATATCACAGAGAAGAAACAAAGTCTTATACGCCTTTTATAAAAACAGTCAGGTTCTAGATTCTAGAAAGTCATTGAAGGACAGGTCCATCAATGGCTATTAGCCAGGATGTGCAAGGATGGTGTCCCTAACCCCTGTTTGCCAGAAGCTGGGAATGAGTGACAAGGGATGGATCACTTAATGATTACCTGTTCTGTTCATTCCCTCTGGGAAATCTGGCATTGGCCACTGTCAGAAGACAGGATACTGGGCTAGACAGACCTTTGGTCTGACCCAGAATGGCCACTCTTATCTTCTTACTGATGTAGATAAGAAGGTGCCTAGCACTCTTGTTAAGAAGTGGCTGGAGTCCAGCATGCTTCATGGACATGGTAGTTTGTCTTCTCTGAAGGAGGCACTGATGATCACTGAGCAGTGCTCCCAAGAGTGCTCTCGTTTTCACCAATCTTAAGAGGAAAGGGTCTCTCTTGTATGAGAATGTGCTGATGAACACTCATAATTCTGATCAGGAGCATGACACCATCGCTTCTTCATCTTCGGAACCAATGAGGCCACTGTGTTTCCCTGCTGAAGTAAGGCGAGAGCTCTTAGCAGCAAGAAGCACCTGGGTCTGAGGTTGGGCAAAGACAGTCTAGGATGAAATAGCCAAGCAGGATTTGGGGGCTGCTATCAAAGCTGAGAAGAATTTTTTGATTTCCTTCCTGCTTGTGGTATAAAATCTCAAGGATTGTGACAGAGGATGTTCCACTCAGTAAGCAAAGGATTAAACTGACTTCCCCTCTTCCCTTGAACAGATGCTGAGGCCTAGAGCAATGGGTGTGGGAAAGCAGGGCTCCAGGTTAAGGGGGACAGGTGAACCCACCCGGGGAATATTATGTTTGTTTTGCTAATGCTAACATGCCTTGATTTAAACAGGAAAAGATTTTTTTCAGCTGAGAAATATTCTTGCGGATGATTACTGTCCTTTTCTGCTGAGTCACCCCACCAGTTACAAACTCCTTATGTCACCAGTACCTGGTTTGGGAATAAACCTTGAGTCCCTTGTTCTGACTCCTGGATTATGCTTAATTTGAGACAGGTTGTCTATAAAGTATGAGATTGACAGGCAGGGGTGTACTGGGGATCGCTTATCAATAAGCAGTGGCTAGACATTGGTTGTAGTTTGGCTGGTCCCTCCACAGTTTGGGCCTGTGGCTGAATGCTGTCTGTCACCAAGGAGCTCAGGAAACTCACTGAATCGAAGCATTTTCAGAGGCAGACCATCAGCCTGACTAACTCCCTTCACATGAAGCAGCGTGGGAATGCTCTGGCTATGGTTTGTGGGAAGTGGTGGGACTAGACTAGTGGTGATGGGGGCAGGAGGAGGCAGTTACTACACTCCTTACATTTCCATTCACCAGAAAGGGAAGTTATAGGAGTGTCCCGGTGTCTGAATGGGAGACAGCTTGGGAGAATTTTGGCAACCATGATTCTGCCAGGTGCAGGCAGACAAGATAGTTCTTGACACTGCAGTCCAATGTCCAAGTACCAGTAATTTTGTCATCAAGCAGGCAGAGGCTGAGTAGCTCTTCCAGGCACCTCTCTGATTCCCTGGGTTCAGGCTACCAGTATTTATGCTTTCCTTCTCTGCCTCAGTCTTTCACAAAGCAAGATGAAGCACATATGACACACAGACACCTCACTTAGACTCAAGTTTATTAATCTAATGCTCAGGCTTGAGAATTTTCTGTTCCAGTCAGTCATGTCCAATCTTTTCTTCTTGAGTGACAGATAAACCTCACACATGGACACAGCTTCCATACCTTTAATAATCGGCATCACAAGACTCCCAACTCTCTGGGTTATTCAGATGATACTGCCAGGTGCTGATGAAATCCTACAAGATTTTTACAGAGCACTTGAAATGATCCATCTAGAAGCCCAGCTAACCCTGAGCTTCCCTGGAAGTTCACCTGGCTGTTGTTTCTGGCTTTATCTTTGCTCATCAGTAGGTAAGTTTTTCAGTTCAGGGAGAGCCTCGAGCACTTTAACCCTCCAATGCTGGCTTCACTAGCTTTGTTAGATTTAAATTTGAGCGTCACTAAACTCAGAACTTCTGAGTGTTTTTTATGCTTTCTCTCCTTGAGCTACCTTCCTGATTGTATTCTCCTCTGCCAAGCAGATGAGGATACTCCAACCTTTGATAACTCATTCCCCTGACCACTTTGGTGGCTTTTCATAAAGATGAGGTTGTAATTTCTCCTCACCCAAAATTTTGCCAAAAGGAGGGCAGACTTTCATTTGAGCTAGACCCCTCTGCTGATTTCTTTCCCAAGCTCCATCATGGACCTGCTCCATGAGTTAGACTTGTGTTCAGCTTCACAATGACCCAACTACCTCTTTTGTGAAGTCATCCAGGTTATTTGCTGCACTTGAAGCAAGGCCCAAAGAGGAAAACGAATGAAGAGCTTGTGCAAATAGATCCTCTCTTGTATTCAGACAGGCCTGTAAATAACTAGGTTTACTTCAGATGACCAGAAAGCCCATTCCATTAACACTATGGAAGCTTCTACTTTTTGTGTTAGTCACATGCCAGCTCAGATTTGTGGAAAAAGTGTTTGGATATCATTATGCAGAACTACTCTCTCAATGCCAAGGCACAATGGGCCACTTTGAAAGTGCTGTTCCATAACTTGGAGTGCTAATGAAGAGGAGCATTTCCTTCTGAGATGGATTCTTCTGCTCTGTTAATCTCCAAGAACAGGGAAAATGTGGACGCTATTTCATGAGACAGCTAGGCTACTTATCTGTAACAGGAGTTAACAGAATATTACCTTCACAGATCTCCATTCATCTTCTTTCCTCACTCCTTCAGAGGACCTGTGTTTTCCAGGCAGTGAGTAAGGGAAGAGGGGCTGCATACAGTACACTAGTTTGTAAGAGTACAGCACACAAAACAGAAGTTGGAAATGTAAGCAATACGGTACCTTAAAGGCTTTGTTAGTATCTGCGGGCATGGCCATTGCTGCTCCTGTCATCTGTTCCTGCATCACCCTAGATTGGTCTGCAGCTGCAACAGAGAGAAAGAAGAGTGGATATTTACTTATTCCACATGCACAGAGAGCTCTTGAAAGCACTGTACCACCAGAGAAGAAGTTCTGGATCCAAACTGTAGTTTAGAGAGTTGCAGGCCAGGATCATGCTATGTTGACCCTGTAGGATGACAGTACTGTATGCTCATGAGGCAGAGTGGAAAGAAACATTTCTCATCTGCTAATTTCTTCCTTAGCCATGCTGAGCATCAGTGCAGATGTGTGGGTAACTTTCTTCCATGATTACATTTTGTCTCTTGCTGACAGACCCTGCCTTCTCCAACTTAACGGCTTCCATAGATACAAAAACCCAACCTCATACTCTCCACAAGTGCAGGATCTTTTTAGCAGTACCGTTAACGATTTGACTAGGCAAAAGGCAAAGTAGCACAGCTACCCAGATCTCCAAACTGAAAACATTCCATGGAAACTAATGCTAAAATGGATAATGGCCAGAAACCATGAAGGAAAAACAAAACTTAGCATGAAGAGGTGGACTGCCCATAGTGAAAGGTTTCAGTAACCTTCTGCCCAGAGGATGCTCATAGTGAACCTGCAATGTCCAGAAAAGCTGTGGGGAGAACGCTATTACCCCTTTGGTGGTGGTTCTGCCCAGATTTCCCACTAAAGCTTCATTTTTCTTGGGTGTAAAAACCTGCAGTGACTTAAGTGGAGCGAACCTTGATAAATGCAAGGCAGGGAATCTCTGCTAGTCTGCACTTGTAGAAGTTTAGTAACCAGATCCAGCTGAACGGCCCTGTTTGTGTCACTCAAATAATAAAAAACCAGTTATGCTTGACCCAGTGGAATAGCAGTAGTTTCATTTTGGGAAGAACTCTGTTCTTACTACCTCGTTGGTAAGTGATGTGGGTACCAGCTGTGGTTTGGTTTTTTTGCGTGACCATTTACCAGCAGCTTGAAGGCCATTTATACTTCTCTGAACTCCAGGAGCCTGCAATCAAACTTCCTTTAGAAGCTCAATTACATGCATGGAAACATTTTCTAGTCTACATGATACCAGTCTGATGAGCTGGAGAGCCTATCATTTTATGACCACTCAGAGCATCATTCCTTTGAGCATTGTGCCCAAGATGCCAGCTCTGCAGTTTGCACTAGTAGTAGAGGAAACTGCATGTCCAGCTCAGAGAAATTAATTTCTGACTTCTGGGCAAATAGCAAATGGATTCAGCGTGCAGTTGCAACTATGGCACCAGAGCTGACAGACTTGGAAGATCCTTGGCTGAAAACTCCTGGTCTTATACTAGAGGAACCCAGTGATCTCACTTTAGAATTCTGTCCATGGAGAGTTAAGCAAGAGCTCTCCTTGTGCTGAAGGACTCCCAGGTGAGAGTCTGCTGTTGAGTTGGGATGGAACGGCTCTTCTCATCTATTATCAGACTCAGGTTCTGGAGAAAAGATTTGCATATGTTGATTGAAGTAGGGTCTACTGTACAGGCTGAGGAAGACCAGCTCCTCTCACCCAGATATGGTAGAACACCGCTAGCTTTTCTCCCTTAGAGCTACAGCATCCACCATCTTCTTTGTGAAGGGCTTGGGGGCAGTTACCAGCCAGAATGGCAGGGGATCTGTACTGGAAATCCTCTGGTGACTCTTGGGACCTGCTGATGACAGAGCTCTGAGGATCTCAAGGATTGATCTCTTTTGTGAAAGGGATGACTGGAAAGGCAGTTTTGTTCTGTTTATTTTAACAGGGGATCTTCAGAGAAGAAAAACTGAGTTTTGTGGGGGTCTCTCTCTAGCTATCTAATACAATCCCTCCTAAGGATGCAACTTCTAATGCAACTGAGGAGAACTGAACACAGCAACAAATGGCCCATCCTGTGGCCAATAAGCCATGCTGCCTGAGACAGCTTGTAATGCTTGTTCGTAATCCTTGGTGGGGATTTCACATCAGGGTTTCTCAACATGACTCAATGATTTTTAAATAGGGAATGGGGAAAGTCTTTTCTCAGAACCATCCTAAAGATGGACATGACAATCCCTAAAAGGGCAGAGCCATGGAGACTAAGACTGATGCCTACAGAAGGCCAGGCTTTGCCAATTTACCTCCTCAACTTTGTCCCAGACTGAGGCCTGAATCAATGAACTCTTAGGACCTTGGCTGCATAGTCTTCTGTAATAGCACCCACCATTCTGACATTTGCAGCCACTACTGCAGTCAGCAGAACAGCCCGTTACTTTGATGTAAACTTCAATTTATTTTCTGCTGTCCCCACCCTTCCAGTGGATCAGAGATTCTGACTTAGAGGCATAAGAGTGAACTGTAAAAGTTGTTGGGGAAAGCTCTAGGAGTTCTGGGGTTATTGCCTGGTGTTTTGGCATGAGTCTCAAACCCAATACCTGCTTCCAGCCCTTTCTCTGAGGTGGTTGAGGCTTACCGAAGTGGGCAGGGCTGCAACTCCTGCGTTTCTCTCCCCTGTCAGCAGGGGCAGAGAGAACAGTTATATATGAGATGTGCGGGGAGGAGGGAGATGTGAACTCCTAGTTTCCCAGCCAAAATTTTTTTTACAGCAACCAGTTGTCCCACTGCCTTACATCTAACAGCGAAGACTAGTTAAGTCTTTGCACTTTTCTTTAAAGCTAAAAATCCAAGCAGATTTAGAGAGATTTCTCCCCACCTGTTTGAGGCTAATGAAGGAAAAGGGAATAGGTTACATCCACCCTAATTGCACTGGCCTCGTTAGCACTCATCCCCCTACTTGGTAAGGCAACTCACATCTTTTCATGTGCTGTATATTTATACCTGCTTCCTGTATTTTCCACTGCATGCATCTGAGAAAGTGGATTATATCCCACAAAAGTTTATGCCCAAATAAATTTTAGTCTGTAAGGTGCCACAAAGACTCCTTGTTGTTTTTACTGATACAGACTAACAAGGTCACCCCTCTGAAACCTAGAACTATGGAAGGTTATTAACAGTCAGTGAGTGGGCAATGGAATAGACTTCCAAGGCTAGCCAGACTGTCACCCCGCAGAGAGGACAGTGGTAGAATTGAGTAACATAATGGTGTGACAAGACAACTCATGACTTTCCTGGTCCTGCTGGGAGTCTAGTATTCACTCAGATGAACTCTCCAACACAAGCAGAAACTAATTAATTAAACAGAAACTATAGGGTCTTACCATTATCTTGACCCAGGATGAGCGTGTAAATGCTTCTAAGTCCAAACACATTCAGGAAGTACCATGAAGCAGAACTCACCCTGACAAATCAAAACAAAAAGATTAGATTTCAGCTCAATGAGTGCCTGAACTCAACAAGTGCAGGATGCCTATTTTCTTGATCTCACTTCAGGCATGCTTGTACAGGCAAAGGCACTCACTCATTCTAAGCTTTTCATAGCAAAGTTCTATTATTTCCAGCCTGTGATGTATTGATTAAAAAACAAAGCTCTTACCAGGATGCATCCAAAGTGAGGAGCTCAATTCCCTGTTGCAGCATGGGTTTAAAGCGCAGTGTTAGGGGAAATGGTACCTTTGCTGTAAGGAAGGCAAAGAAGATGATCTCACAAACAATGGTAAACAACTGGAGAGCTATTCCACAACCAGCTGTTCAGCTGAAAACGTTAATACATACAAAGATGATGTATACAAAACTCACTTATTTTTTAACTCCCAGGAAAAGTCAAATTTAAAAACCAAATCATCATTGCTATTAACATATCCACGATGGACAAGAGTCATCTCAGAAACAGCAGGAGTAAAACAAACCCCGAACTGAAGGAAAGTATGTATGTTTGGAACCCACTGCACTAGTTACTTAGTGCGACTTGACTCTTACATGTGTGGAAAGAAACCTACTTTGCCAACTTCAAATCTAGGCAATAAAAGAAGTTCCAAGGAGTTACTGATGCTACGCGGGCTCTCAATTGCACCTACCAGTGTCTGTTTTTCACGGTCACATTTTACTATTTTTAAAAAATGTTTCTCACTCCACTGTCACTGAGTGAATGAGCCATTGTATCAAATGGAGTGCAACTCTGCCATAAATACTCAGTATCTTCCATTCCCTCCTAGATGTTAGTGAATATCTGGTTAATCACAATAGGGCCAGTAGGCAGGGTGGATTTGATTTAAATCACTAGCCAGGAAGACTCGATTTAATCATGGATTTCTACATAAAAGTGCATTCTTGCAGGTTGTTATAACCTCAATACATATTCTTCACAACTCAGAGATAGATGTAGGTTTCAGGTTTTATTTTTAGAAGGTAAACACTATACATTTTTAAGTGATTTATTTTGAAAACTTTTCAGATTAGTTTTACAGCTATGTCAGAAAATGAATGATTGTTTGGTTATTTCATTTACCAAAGGTAAATGAAGCAGATAGTCATGAAGTTTTTGGGTCATGAACTATCTCCAATTCAACAGGTTGATTATTAATATTTGGACAATTTTCTTGCCATGCTGTATTAGGAGGAGAACATCACCAGAGACAGATTTAAATTGTTTTATTTAACTAAAACAACAATGTTATGTATTCTGGATATTTTTCTTCAACAGCAACATATAATATTTTAACAAAACAAGCATATGAATTTTTGAATTTAGTTAAACAGTCAAGTTTTTTAAAATCAGGTTTGTTTTTGTTAAAATTGTTTTTAACTAAAATAGTTAAATGAAATATTTTTTAAAAAACAAAAATTAAATCGACTATGTCAACCAGCTCAACATGAGAAACTTAAAATATTGGCTTCTGCAGCCAACTCAGTCATCTTCACCTTCATTTTCCTGTTTGTTCATAATCTGGAAAAGAAAAACAAGCTTTCCTGCTTTTTTCAGGTCCCAAGCGACTTCTCAATTTGGAATGAATTAGTCCAAAGGAAGAAAATATTCTGTCTACACCAGCAGAAGAAGCTACTGCTGTTAAAAGTGAGATTATCACTTCAACAGTCTCTGAATCCAAGTGCTAAGTGACATCCACCAGTTCATTGGTGTGACTTTCTTTAAAATATCACCAGCGAACATATATTTCTTGAATGGTTTACCCTTAGCTCTGAAGTTTATTATAGTGGGCGTTACGAAGGGATGATTGCTGGATGTCCATGTCATAGCCATGTCCTCTTCCTCAGCAGTCAGTGTTTGACCCTCGTACTGAATACTGAGAATATTTGCAGGAAAATGAGCTGGAGATAGTGCTTGTCCCATCTGGGTTTTGTTAATGCTTCTAATTTAACTCTGTCATTGTATATTTTTCTTTTTAAGATCTCACTCAGTTCTTTCCAAATTTTAATAGCATCAGCAATAAAACAGCTATTTCCCTGCATTTTGCTCAAGACTACAGAAATAGGCTTCAGGGTACTCAACATGTGTTCAACATTTCTCTTAAGCCTAATGTTGAGAACTTTGCCTTTGACAGTGTCATCTATTTTTTCACAATTTTTTTCACCAACTGTCATCAGATTAGGCCATTTCTTGATATAGTGCTCAAAACCGTCCACTACTGACTTCCATTGCACATCTTGTGGAGAGTTAGCTTGGTTCCTCCCACTTTTTTTTCAGAGAAAGTGCTACAAAGTGGTTGTTACAGAAGTATTTTGCACTGAAGTCTTTGGCTAGGAGGTGCATCAAATGAGCACTGCAACTGTAAGTTATCAGCTTGGGACTCTCTTCACTCACTTCTAAATTTCTTCTCATCTTGGATACATTTGCAGCACTGTCTGTGACCAAGCTACATACTAGACATTTTAATTTTTTTTCAGTTTGTTGTAGTTTTTACTGCTACTTTTTGTAAGTATTCTGCTGTGGGTGCATTTCCTGATGTATCAATTGTTTCTGTAAGGAAGACATTCCCTTCTTCTGTTGTCACACAAGCACATACAACAGGATCATTGTGGACATTGTTCCACCCATCAAGACTCAGGTTAACAATTTTACCCTCTAGACCAGGGGTGGGCAAACTGTGGCCCATGGGCCACATGTGGTCTGCTGGCCATTTTAATCTGGCCCGTGAGCTTGGGCCGGGTTGGCACGCCGCGGGTCCCCACGCTCTTGGGCCTGGCCCGCCCCGCGCTCCCTGGCCAGGGGCTGGGTGGAGCGCAGGAAGTCGCAGAGCCCCATCCTCCCTGGCCAGGGGGCTGGGTAAAGCGCAGGAAGCTGCGGGACCCCGCTCTCCCTGGCCGGGTGGTGCGCAGACAGCCATGGGGTGGCTGGCCAGGTCCGGGTCAAGGAGCACCCAGCTGAGTAAGGTAAGCGGGGGGGGAGGGTTAGGTGGTGGAGTCCTGAGGGGTGGTGGTTAGGGTGGGTGTATCTCGGGAGGGGGCAGTCAGGGAAGAAAGAACAGAGGGACTTAGATGGGGGTGGGGTCCTTGGGGTGGTGGTTAGGGTGAGGGGATCTCAGGAGGGGGTGGTCGGGGACAAGGAGCGGGGGGGCGGTTTGGATGGGTCAGGGGTTCTGAGGGGGGCAGTCACAGGACGGGAAGTAGGTGGGGGTTGGAGAAGGGGCGGGGTCAGGCTGTTTGGGGAGGCACAGCCTTCCCTACTGGGCCCTCCGCACAATTTTTAACCCCCGTGTGCCCCCCGGGCCAAAAAGTTTGCCCACCCCAACTCTAGACCTTTTGCACACTGCTCAATTTCTCTTTCATACACTATATCCAGCAATTTGCCTGCAACATCTGCTCTGTTGGGTGGACTGTATCCTGGTCTTAATGACTGAACCACGTTAATGAAGTGTGGGTTCTCAATCAGATGGAAAGGAGAGTTTGTTGCATAAACAAACCTGGCATTTTTTTCATCAATTACCTCTTTTTGTAATCGTCTGGGTCTTATCACAAACTTATCTATGATTGTTTCTGGATGATGAACATTTTTTTCTCATTTTGCTACAAGTGATATACTGTGGCTATGTGACATACATGATGTGACTGAAACAACTATCATTGGCAGATAACTCTGAAACTATAGAAAATGAGGGTGATCTTGAAGGTGGATAGTCTTCAGAATCCTGTATGTTGAGGATGGATTCTCCTAAACAAAATAAGTCAATGAAGTTATTTATTATTTCCATACTGCTCATTTAGTGTTACTCATTGCATTCATTGACACTCAGTACCACTTTCCAGGTGAAAATGTAAAAGGAAGATCTGCTTATTTCAGCTATTTATTATTTTATCACAACTGCATCTAAAATGGTAGTACCATAGAGTAACAACTATATTTTTGTTCAAATATGAAAATTCAAGAATAGTCCAGAAGGAAGACAGGCAGTTCCTAAAAAATAAGTATGAAATAGAAAAGTTTATCAACCTGGAGATCCTGCATGTTTAGACATGTTCCTTTCATCGTCTTCAACGCAGCTTCATCCTGAGAAGGTACACTTCTCATGATGTTGTTTCATTCAGGCAACCAGGCCGTGCATTTTTTTGTTGCACTATTTGCGTTTTGCATGTGTGTCTGTCTTATTCACTTTATTAAAATACTCCCAAACTGGGTCTCTTTTACGGCCTGCTCCCAATTATAGGTCTTCCCTTCTCTAGTGAGAAAATGGTATGGTAATTCTCAAATCAATAAAGGCTACACAGAGAGACCTCAAGACTTCTGGAATATGCTGCTCAGTCAGTTTCACTTTTGTTTCTACTGCCTGTCCCTCCCTTCTCACATTTATCTCCAGACTTCTTCTCCTTGTCCAGATCTATTCCACCCTCAATAATCTCCTATTCATTGAACTTTTTGAAACTTTGCACTTTTAGAGAGAGGTAAGGGATTGACTCTGTGTACACAAATTTGCAGAGGGACAATAGGGTTGAGGTCTGTTATTTCTCATCTCTATATATTATTTATGTATTTTAAAACATTTTTGCTGTTAACAAACATGTTATCTGTGGAGACACAAATCCAGTTTGAGAACTGCAAAACTAAGCATCTCTCATGGTATCTTCTAGACCAGGGGTCTCAAACTCAAATGACCATGAGGGCTTCATGAGGACTAGTTCATTGGCCTGAGGGCCACATCACTGACGCCTCCCTCACTGCCCCCCCCCGACTCCTTCCATGAGGTCCCACCCCTGCACCGTCTCCTTCCCTGAGTGCGCGGCTCCCCGCTCCTCCCCCCTCCCTCCTGGAAAGCACTAAGCGCCTGGAGGTAGGCAGGGAGGAGGCGGAGACGTGGGGAGCTTGATGGCTGCAGGAAATTAAGTGGTGGGAGAGAAGGGGCATGGGGAGCTTGGCTGGCCACAGAAAATATCCCTGCGGGTCATGTGTTTGAGACCCCGCCTTAGGTGAACTACTCCATCACCTAAGAAATCTGAGCCTCATACTCAGCCTCAGTGTTACACATACAATGATACAAAAGTATAGTAAAAAATATTTTTCATGGTGCATCGAGTCGTAGTGCTGACGCATGTTATACTCCTTGGGAACAGCAATCGTTTGCTGACAAGGCATTGAATTTTAGCTTTTACCCCTTTGAAACAATATAAATTCTTCCATTTGTCTTGGAAAACTCTCTTTTCTTCCATGAATGTTCTTTTTTTTGATGAAGTCATTTCCAAGCAGTTTTAATAAAATATATGCACTTAATAATACACCTCACTCAAAGGACCAAACAGGAACTTAGATTTACTTCTGTTACAGCACCCTCCTGGACTGGGCTGCACTTACACTCCAGTCTTGCTCTGCCTCTTCCAATCCCTTCCCTGTCCCCTTCAAACTCCTTCCACAAAGTTCCCACCCCAACTCCGCCCCCTCCCAACCTCTAGTCCAACCTCTTCCCCAAATCCCCGCCCCTTTCTCCCCCTCCTCCCCTGTGCACAAGGCTTCCCACTCCCGGCCCCTCCCTCTCAGAAACTGCTAAGCCGCCACAGAATTGCCTGGCGGTAAGCAGAGCAGCAGGAAGCAGCAGCGTAGGAGAGAAGCACGTGGGGGAGTGGGAGGTGGGGTGCGGGAAGCTTGGCTGGGGGCGCAGGGAGCTTGTGGGAGGGATGAGGGGGCTGCGGGAGCTTGGCAGGGAGACGGGGGGACCTCGGGGAGCTTGGCTTGGGGCTGCGGGGGAGCTTGCCAGGGGGAGCATTGCGGGCCGCAGGGAAGGGCTTGGCGGGCTGCACGCGGCCCATGGGCCCGCATGTTTGAGACCCCTGTTCTAGACTGAGCAATGAGTCCCATTGGGTAGATAGAAAGATTAACCTAAATAATCTATACAGAAACCCCTGAAACCCTGTAAGATTGGGTCCCTAATCCATGAACTATTGGAACTTAATTACAAAACTGTTCTTAAACATTACATGAACGTATTGTCTCATACTATAGAATTAGAATTTATAATCCCTATTCCACGATGGGGTATCTTTGAGCTATAATGTATCTTTAGAGTAGATTTTTTTTGAGGAAAAAACTATTTAAATGTAAAAAAATCAATTTTTATTCTATTTATTAATTAAATCATTGATTTTTTTTTATCCACCCTGCCAGTAGGACAGAGTGATGCAACATTATAAAACAAGCATTGCAAAACTACCTCAGCATGTTGCACAGACACTTCTTTATGCCTTTCTCCAATCTGTAAATGAAGACATGCTTTCCAGGTCTGACTACTCTGCTTTATTTCAACTATATTTGGGGACGGGACACTTGGCCCTGAGACGAGGGCTGCAGGGGTTTCCTGGCTGGAAGGAGAATGGCCATACTGGGTCAGACCAAAGGTCCACCTAGCCCAGTATCCTGTCTTCTGACAATGGCCAATGCTAGGTGCTTCAGAGGAAATAAACAGAACAGGTAATCATCGAGTGATCTGTCTCGTGTGGCCCATTCCCAGCTTCTGGCAAAAGAGAGGCTAGGGATACCACCCCGTCCATCTTGGCTAATACCCATTGATGGATCTATCCTGCATTAATTTATCTATTCTCTTTTGAATCCTGATATAGTCTTGGCCTTCACAACATCCTCTGGGAAAGATTTCCACAGGTTGACTGTGAGTTGTGTGAAGAAAGACTTCCTTTTGTTTGTTATAAACTTGATGCCTATTAATTTCATTTGGTGATCCCTAGTTCTTGTGTTATTAGAAGGAATAAATAACACTTCCTTACTTTCTTCACACCAATCATGATTTCATAGACATCTCTCTCATTCCCCACTTAGTCATCTCTCTTCCAAGCTGAAAAGTCCCAGTCTTATTATTCTCTCCACATATGGAAGCTGTTCCATGCTCCTAATAATTTTGGTTGCTCTTTTCTGTACCTTTTCTGATTCCAATACATTTGAGATGGGGCAACCACATCTGCACACAGCATTCAAGATGTGGGTGTACCAGGGATTTATACAGAGGCAATATATTTTCTGTCTGATCTATCCTTTTCTTAATGATTCCCAACATTCTCTTAGCTTTTCTGACTGCTGCTGCACAATGAGTGGATGTTTTCAGAGAACTATCCAGGATGACCTCCAAGATCTCTTTCTTGAGCGGTAATAGCTAATTTAGAATAATTTTATATGTGTAGTTATTGTTGTTGATGGTAGATGTGGAAATTCTGCATTTCCTTTGGCCAAGACAGGAGAAATCTGCTGTGCCTCTTTAGAGCCAGGATCACACTCATTTCACGCCATTACTCAGCCCATGCTTAGGCAGAGGTAGCAAGGCTCTGATGGGGCCTAATGCCTGCAGGAAACCATTGCATATTGCTCCACGACACTTACTTGTTACAAATCCTGAGAATGTCATGTTGATCCAACCGCCGATAAGGATCATGGGTAGAACATTGGTTACATTTCCTTTCATCATATCCGTCAGCATAGTAGGATCTATCAGATACAGATTGAACACAGCACATTAAGCACTGATTACACGCTGCCTTCACAGATGTTTTGTCACAGCTTGCCTTTCTGACAGTAGTTAAAGGAGAACAACGTAAGAGGTCACTTAGCTTGACTGAAAAATGGGTTGTATCAATAAGGAGTGAAGGAAAGGTTTATCATGATGACAGTAAGTCTCATGTAGCGCTTTTCATAAGTAGAGCTCAAAGCACAGTATAAAGTGTTAATAAAGTGGTGTCACTTCAACTATGCACTCCATTACATGACCTGAAATGGGGGCACAATACAAAACAGAGTCCAGGATTCTAAATTCACAATACGGACAAGAATGCTGTCCCTGCGAGCTTCTTAGGACAGACCTCTACCTGCGTTTTCGCAGAGCTCAGAGATTTCCTCTGAAAAATTTCAGCTTGACTAGGAAGTTAGAAAGGCAAATTGTTTCCCTGCTGGGTGCTGGAGCCAGCTCCTAGTTGACCCTAACCCCAGCTGACTTCAGGAGGGCTGCATGAGTGGCAGAATTGAATTTAGCTTTTCCCTTCTGTTGCACCATCCCAGGCCTTGTGGACGTTGGTGTTGAACCCTAGCCTGGGCTGATGTCACAAACTGTCCCAAAAGGGGAAAGGCAACAAAAAGGCCACAACCAATAAGCATGTTATAAAAAACAATTATTGAAAGAAAGCAGAGAACAGAGAAAGAGATGGTGAGAGCTGGGTTTGTCAGGACTAAGGTCTTATCTACACATGAAGTTTAACAAAAGGTGTCAATTTAAACCAATTTAGCTGAACTGCTGCAAACCTATAAGTGGACGTGGATTTAAATTTAGCTTAAGTCAATTAGGAACAAGTTTTATGCTAAACTGAAATAAGAGTGGCTATGCAGGGATGCAACTTAAGCAAGTTTGTCTGAAGCCAAGGCCTAAAAGGACAGGTGATTAAGGACTGACTGGCTTCCGCTGAGGGTACAGTAGTGTTATGGTAAGAGACCAGCACCATTTTAAGATAACAGAGGTGACAATACACGGATCAGTGAAAACTTGTTTTTACTGGCCATTTTTGATAGGACAATGCTGCCCTCCCTTTGGACCACTTCTTTTCTGAAGAGCATTTGACAATACAGTTTGAGTGTAGGGTAGCAGGAAGCATATAAAAGCTGCCACCACCAAATGTGGGCTTTGAGGGATTTATCATCACATAGCTGATCCTTTTTCTAACCCTGAAAGATGCTGTGACTGAACGAGATGAGGCAAGGAAACCAGGCAGCATCACCATTTCCACTCCTGTGTCCTAACCAGCAACCATAAGGCTCCTGCTCACACCTACTCACCCTTTCAATTTCCTCCCCCAACACCCATTCCTCCTGCCTCTCTCTTTTCCTTTCTTTTTATTAGAAATCTGACTTTAGCTTGGTTTACACTTGAAAGTTATGTCAACAGAACTAAATCAGTCACGGATGTGAAAATCCACCCTTCTGCCCCCGACTAACGTAGCTGTGCTGCCAAAACCCTAAGCTTAGATGCAGACATGTTGATGGCAGAGTGCTTCTGTCAAGGTACGTTATGCGGGGACGTAGTGTTCCTACACCAACAGAAAAACTCCTTCTGCTGGTGTAGGCTACATCTATATCAAAACTGCTATGCTGACAGAGGTTTTGTAGTGTAGACATACCCTCAGCCAGCTAAGATAGTTTTAACCTTGAAACTCTTTGCTGTGACCAATTTGATAGGCCAATAATGATTTCCAAGTACCTGTGCCCTGAGTAGCTTGATAGCTTGTTTCTCTCACCAACAGAAGTTGGTCCAATAAAAGATAATATCTCACCTACCTTTTCTCTCTAATATCCTGGGACAAACATGGCCACCACAACACTGTACAGAGCTAACAATACGCATTTTCAGAGGCATTCAGCAGGTCTGCCAGGGCAGACAGAACTTGAAGGGCTTGTCTACACTGGCAAGTTTGTGCACAGTAAAGCAGCTTTGAGCGCAATAACTCCCGAGGTGTACACACTGCCAAACCACTTAGTGCGCAGAAATTGCACAGTTGCAGTGCTCTAAAAAAACTACCTCAACAAGAGGCACAGAACTTTCTGCGCTGGGGCTACAGCGCTGCGGTCCCAGTGTAGACACCGTGGTGATTACAGCGCTATGACTGGCCTCTGGAAGGTGTCCAACAATGCCTGTTCTTACCTGTCCGGCCATCGGTCTGAACTCTACTGCCCTGCCTTCAGGTGACCAACCATCATCTTCACCCTGTACATTCCTTTGCAAATTTGAAAGTCCCCTTCCTGTTTGCTTGGTGATGTGTGCAGCACATCTTTCCAGGTGGCCATGTTTGGTCCATGCACCAGGTGATCCCCAGGTTGGAGCAATGCCGAGCTGCTGGACCTCATGGGAATTTGGTGAGAGGAGGCACAGTTGTGCTCCAGCCATTGGAATTTTGATACCTATGGACAGATTTCTAGAAGCATTATAGAAAAGGCCATGATTGGGACATACTGCAGTGCAAGGTCAAAGTGAAGGAGCTGCGAATGCCGACCACAAATTGTGGAAGGCAAAATACCGCTCCGGTGCTGCGCCCATAAGCTGCCGGCTCTACAAAGAGCTGGACACGATATGTGATGGTGATCTCACCTCCACTGTGAAGTTCCCTGTGGATACTCTGTTGACTTCATTGCCAGCTGAGCATGGACTGAGCCAGGAGGAGGAAATCTTGGATGAAGACGGGGAGAAGGAACCAGAGGTAGTGGATGACTTGGGGGCCAGAGATGCATGCAATCTGGAGCTCTTTTCTATCCCAGAGGAGCCTAGCTAGTCACAGCAGGCGGATATTGTTGAAGGGCAAACAGGAGAGGAGGCCCCTGGTAAGTGGATCTGATTTGGGGAATTCCTAAAGTGATTTGTTGAGGGCAGGAGGGTTGCAGAAAGCAGGGTTGTCTCCCACCTCATGCCTAGTTTGAGTGACAGAACAGGGCTGTTGATACATTGCCTCACTTCATAGGAATCTCCCTCAGAGATCTCCAGAAAACTCTCATGGAGATACTGAGCAATCAGCTCCCGCAGGTTCCTCAGCAGAGCTACTTTGCTTGCTCCCCCATTAACAGTAACTTTCCCACTCCACTGTGCCATCACAGAGGGGTGGGAAACACACCATAGCTGCACACAGGCTAGCCACATAGGGGCCAGGGCGGAAGCTGCGGAGAGAAGACTCTCCCTTGATTCCCTGCTCACCCTCAGCAGTGAGATAGCTTCCAAAATGATCCCCCCTGTGGCAAGTGTGGGGACAGGAATGAAAATCAGCCCCCGCCTACAGAGCTGGCTCTCCCCAAGTGCCGAAGAGCCACATGCCCAGTGTACAGCAGGGTTTGGGAACAGTGATTTACTCTGCCCCATGGCTATTCACCATTTTGGGGGTCTTGTGGCTAGTGTGTGCTTGCCTGGGGCCAGCCAGTTAGTGTCAGGTGTGTGAGTACTGGCTGTATTTTAAAGCACAAACAGTATTGTCTGTGTTGCAAACAATACTGCTTCTGTAAAATGTTGCATTTAAACTTCACGGAGATGACCTTAGGAGGCCAGCCTCTCTTGTCGCTGGCAGAACAGTTGCAAAGAACTCGAAAGCAGTCAAGAAGGACTAAGGAAGACTTTATGCGTGAAGTAATGATGTTGTCTGCGCTGAGAAAAACAAACTGAAGGAGTGGCAGGATAGCAAGGAGAGGGAACAAAAGGAGAATGCGGCACACCAGAAAGAAGCCATGGAGCGGCTCTTAACAGTTATGGAGCGCCAAGCGGACATGTTTCAGGAAATACAAGCTCTTCAAACCGAGCAACTCCATGTCTGCCCTCTCCTGCAGCTGCTATCGCAAAACTCTTCCCCCCTCCCCACACCGCCAAGACACTCTTATCAACCTCTTGGCTCCACTCTCTACTTCAGGAGTTGGCAACCTTTGAGAAGTGATGTGCCGAGTCTTCATTTATTCACTCTAATTTAGGTTTCCATGTGCCAGTAATACATTTTAACATTTTTAGAAGGTCTCTTTCTATAAGTCTATAATATATAACTAAACTATTGTATGTAAAAGAAATAAGATTTTTTAAATGTTTAAGAAGCTTCATTTAAAATTAAATTAAAATGCAGAGCCTCCAAACTTATGGCCAGCACCCAGGCAGTGTGAGTGCCACTGAAAATCAGCTTGTGTGCCGCCTTTGGCACCCGTGCCATAGGTTGCCTACCCCTGCTCTACTTGCAGCATTCCACCCATTTCTCCTCACAGTCCAGCAGTGTGGACTCCCAATAACCACTACACTCAATACCCTTCCATCTGCAGTTTGGCTCTGATGAAGTACAGTACCCAATGCACCTTGGAGAAGGTTGGGTATGATCCCTGGACATACACAAATCTGTAGCCGTCCCGGGACCTCTCCTCCTCGAGATCTTCCATTCCCCCATTCCTTCCAATTCCCCCTGGCCCGCTGATGAATTTTTTTCGTTTAACTCCTCTGGTTGTTGTCTTTCAATAAAAGAATTGTGCTTCTTTGAAAGCAATCTTTATTCTATTAAGAGAAAGCAAAAAAGAGCACTGCAGAGCAACATACATACAGCTATGTTAAGGCCCCTTCTTGTATCATGTGCACCAATCTCTTCCTAGCATTACAAGCACTGTAAACCCAAGCATAGCAACAAATATTAGTGGCTTTCAGCTTCAAATTGCTGCCTCAAAGCATTCCTGATCCTTATGAACCTGTGCTGTGCCCCTCTGATAGCCCTGGTCTCTGGCTGTTCAAACTCAGTCTCCAGATACTGAGCCTCTGCGGTCCAGTCCTAAGTGAACCTTTCACCCTTCCCTTCACAAATATTATGGAGCGTACAGCATGCGCCTATAAGCACAGGAATATTATCAGTGGCCATGTCCAGCTTCCCACAGAGGCATCGCCTGAGGGCTTTTAAATGGCCAAATGCACATTCCACAGTCATTCTGCACTTGCTTAGCCTGTTTAACCGCTAGTTGCTGCTGTCAAGTTGCCCTGTGTATGGCTTAATGAGCCACGACATTAAGGAGGAGGTGGGGTCTCCCATGATCACAATGGGCATTTCAACTTCCCCCACCATGAACTTCTGGTCTGGGAAGAAAGTCCCTGCTTGCAGCTTCTTGAACAGGACAGTGTTTTGAAAGATGAGTGCATCATGTACCTTTTCGGACCAGCCTGCGTTAATGTCTGTGAAACGTCTACAGTGATCTACAAGTGAACCCTTGAGAAATACCCCTCGCGATTAATGTACTCTGTGGCTAGGTGGCCTGGTGCCAGAACTGGAATGTATGTGCCATCTATTGCCACTCTACAGTTAGGGAAGCCCATTTGTGCAAAGCCATCCACAATCTTATGCACGCTGCCTAGAGGCATGGTCTTTCGGAGCAGGATGTGATTAATGGCCCTGCACACTTGCATCAACATGAGTCCAATGGTCGACTTTCCCACTTCAAACTGGTTAGTGACTGATCGGTAGCAGTCTGAAGTAGCCTGCTTCCACAGTGCAATTGCCACGCGCTTCTCCAGCAGCAGGATAGCTCTCATTCTCGTGTCCTTGCGCTGCAGGGCAGGTGCGAGCTCATCACACAGTCCCATGAATGTCACTTTCCTCATGCGAAAGTTTTGCAGCCACTGCTTGTCATCCCAGATGTGCATCACAATGTGATCCCACCACTCAGTGCTTGTTTCCTGAGCCCAAAAGTGACATTCCACAGTGGTCAGTATCTCCATGAATGCCACAAGAAATCTCATCTCATAGCTATTACGCTTGGCGAGATCAATGTTGCACTCCTCTTGCCTTGGTAGTTTAAGGAATAACTCCATTGCCACTCATGACGTGTCGGTGAGTGCGAACAGAATTATTGTCAACAGCTCAGGATCCATTCCTGCAGCCAGAAAGAGGCAGGGCAGGACGCGCAGTATGCAAACCATTGAAAGATGGTGCCACATGTGGGGATGTGAAGCAATGCATGAAGGGGCAGGGGGATAGGACCCAGGATGCCCCACGACCCCTTCTGCCTTTCCACAAGTCTTAGCAACAAATGAGAAAGAGATGCTCTGTGGGATAGCTGTCCAGAGTGCACTGTTCCGAACAGTGCCACAAGTGTGAACTTGCTATTGTGCAGGCAGCTGTCAGTGTGATTACACAACAGTGGTTTTCTTTCGGTGCTCTCTGAGTAGCACTGTAACTGCTGGCACTGTAACTTTGCCAGTGTAGATGTGCCCAAAGATTAAAAAAGTGCAGGGGGGAAAAACCCTAACTGCTTATTCCTTATTCACTTAAAGTAACAAAAAGGAAAAATAAGGCTGGTTTTTCAATTTTTTGCAGTTTACCTTTTAAAGATGGTAACCCCCTAAAGACCTTACCCGAGCTTCTTGGCTTCACTTCAGCAGGGATGGATCAGACATCAGCAAGTGACAAGGGAACATAAAATACCAACACTTGGAGCCCAATGCAATTGCTTGTAGACTCCAGCCAAACCAACATCTTACTACTATTCTTATTACTTTGTTTATATTTTAAGGGAGGGAAATAAAAACAATAAGTTACAAGAGAGCTAGAGACATGTGAGGAAAGCCACCTGCTTACTTAGAATGTATTTTGCAATGATCTCTTAACATACCTGTCATTGGAGAAGGGGGCACTACCTTCCTTTTTGTTTTTTTAAAAAATCCATCCTCTGGGTTATTGAAGAAATACTTCCGTGTCAGGAAAGACTGAAAACAAAAGGAACAGCAAATTCTAACCAGGCTGGGAATCAGACAAACACAACAGAGCGAACAAACAGCAGAATTCCTCTCCAGTGTTCAGGATGCATGCTTGTCATTTCTGCCTTTTTCATATCTCCTCCTTCCTCTTCTGCAGAGGTACACTAACCTCATGTACAATCTTGCTCTGCCTTCCAGGTTTCATAGACTTTCAGGCTGGAAGGGACCATTCAAATAATCCAGAGTGACTTCTTGTACATTACAGGCCACAGAACCTCTTCCATACCCTTCCTGTAATAGACCCCCAGCCTCTGGCTGAGTTACTGAAGTTCTCCAAATCATGATTTAAATACTTCAAGTTGCAAAGAATCCACCATTTACATTATTTTAAACCAACAAGTGACCTGTGGCCTATGTTTCAGAGGAAGACAAAAACCTGCCAGGATCTCTGCCAATCCTTCCCAACCCCAGAAATGGTGATCAGTTGGATCTTGAACATTTCAGCAAGACCCAACACCTAGACACCTAAGAAAGAATTCTCTGTAGTAACTCAGAGACCTTCCCAACTAGTGTCCCATCACTGGCCAGTGGGGACATTTTCTACTAGTAGTTTCAGAACGGCTACATGTCACTGTAGGAAGTTTTATCAGGCCATCCCCTCCATAAGCTTAGCAAGCTCAGACTTGAAGTCAGTTGGGTTTTTTCCCTGGCTCCCAGCAATTTCAATAACTGATTTGTATCCGGGCAGAGCTTCTGTCTTCAATGTCCCTCAGCTTGGTGTTTATCTCTGAAATTCTCTCTGAGGCATCCACATCTCAAACATTATTGACTGTTTCATACACAGAAGCCATTTGCTCCCAAGGAGACTTACACCTTTCTACATTTCTTTCTTTCTCCAAGATGGCTTCCCAACATTCTCGGAGGCTGAGCACAAACTATTTATATTTTGAAAGCAATTAAGTCAACGCTGATGGTGAATGTTTGTTCCCAGCTGGGACCAATCAGCCCATGTCCCGTTCCACATTACTGCTTTTCTTTTTAAACCTGTAACATTTTACAGGATATACAAAATGACCACATGAATCTTACAACAAGAACCTTAACTACTTTAGGAATTGTCTGACATTTGAGCGCAAGTCTCGCTTTTAACAATGAATTAATATTATTTTCTGCTCTTAATATTTGAAAAAGATTTGGGGGTCGTGGTGGATAATCAGCTGAACATGAGATCCCAGGGCAACTCTGTGGCCAAAAAGGCTAATGCAATTCTTGAATGCCTCAACAGCGGAATCTTGAGTAGGAGCAGAAAGATTATTTTACTTCCGTATTTGGCACTGGTGGAATCCTGTGTCCGGTGCCCATAATTCAAGAAGGATATTGATAAATTGGAGAGGGTTCAGAAAAGAGCCATGAAAATTATTAAAGGATTAGGCTATAGTGGTAGACTCAAGGAGAGCATTATATTCTAGCCTACAAAGTGAAGATTAAGGAGTGACTTGATTACAGTCTATTAGTACTTACATAGGGAACAAATATTTGATAACAGGCTCTTCAATCTAGAAGAGAAAATATATAACAGTGCCCAGTAGCAGGAAGTTGAAGCAAGACAAATTGATGCTGGAAATAAGGGGTAAAATTTTAATGGTGAAAGTAATTAACCACTGGAACAACTTATCAACCGTTGTGGTGGTTATTCTCCATCACTGATCATTTTAAAATAATGATTGGATGTTTTTCTAGATGTGCTCTAGGAATTATTTTCAGGGGAGAGTTTTGTGGCTTATGTTATACAGAAAGTGAGACTACATGATTACATTGGTCCCTTCTGGCTTCTATGTTCTATGTCATCTATGTTCATTTATGTCATCATTCTCTCTATACAGCCTTCATAAAAAGACTAAAGCAATTCAAATATAAAGCTTCACATATGCACATACCTGTTTTGGAATGTACTTTCCATTTTCTCTGAGGACTCTGCTTCGAATTAGGACTTGGCTAAAAAAAAGAAACTCATTATTGCAGGACTATCAAAGATCAAAATTAGAGAAGATCAGAAATGAGGGCTGCAAGTGAGCTGTAGGTAAACAACATGCTTGACTGTAATTAAGCTGAGAAAGGCTGACTCAGCAACATCTACCAACAAATAGAAAGACACCTTCCTATTAATGGAAACTCATTTCCAGAGTAGGAATTTTCAATTTGGAGCATCTCACTCATAATCAAGATGGGTGAGGAATAAAAAGGTCAACTTTTCCTCCTTTTTCCAAATTGGGAAAAGAAGATTTCCACAGAGGAGGACAAATTAAGTTGTATTGGATGCTGGATATGTACCCTCTGGAATGACATTTAGGCTCAATGAAGCAGCTTCATAGATTTTTGGGCCTCTTTTAAGCAGAATTCTCTGAAAAATAGTAGCTTCTTCTTGGCCTAAAGGCAATTTTTATAGGAAAACCAAAAATATGTCTAGCATTAAATAGACTTGATTCACCAAAATCTTTGCTGTCCCAACTTAAAGGAGATTTAATAGGAAATGCATTTTGCAAAGCAGCAGGAGAAGCAGTATAATGTTTTATACATAAGAATAGATTCCTCAGTTAGCCTCAATCTTCATTAAGAGGAAGTAGTGATATACTGTAGGTAAATCAACTGAAAAATTAGTACCCAATGAAAAAAAACAGTTGCCGCTCAAGATGAGATCCAAACATAACTAGGGACAGACAAAAAAAGATAAATGAACATAATGAATTAATACTCCCTGTCTGTATTACCTTTACACTCATAAGGGAGAGTTCTCCAGCCTGTTTTAAGAACTCCGTCCAACAAAGGCATCTTTCCACCCTTTTACAGCAGGATAATTGAGCTTATATAGAAATTATTTGCATGGGTCAGATCTTTGGTTCATCTAGTTCAATACCCTGTTTACATTGTGGCCAGTGACAGAAACTTGGGAACCAAGGGATTTTTTTCCAGAATGTTCATGAAATCCTTAGATGCTATATGATAAGCACCACAGAAAAGTCCATGAAGAAATGAATACATAATAAGATTTGAATAGTACAGAAATTATGGCCTAGGGCCACAAAGTAAACAAGGAAAGGAAATATTGAATAGCTGTTCATTCAGTAAACTCTGTCCATCAAGTTCACTGAATGAGATGAGGTCCAGTGGAAAAATGCGATCATGTAATTAGAAATTGTATAATATTGTATGCAAACAAGAAGCCCAAATTAAGCTTACGCAAACAACTTTAATTCCAGCATTTCCTTACTTTTGATTGCTTGATTTTGCAAACTTAATGTTCTTTTATCTTAGCTTTATTAGAAAGACTGTAGGAATACTTTAGCGCACTTGTTAACTTACCTGTCAGACACTTGTTCCCTAGTGAGCTTTTTGTCACTTTGGAGCAAGATGGACACATAGTGACGAATCATCCCAACGAAGAATGTTATGAAAACAATTGGAAGAACTACCCATAACCGGATGTTGGAGTCCAGCAGCAGCTCTGGTTCACTCATCTTTACAGTAGATTCTGGTAAACAAAATGGACCTGATTATACATCACACCTGGAAGGCATGTAGTACTCTCCACTCATGAAGAGTGCATCTTCATTCAGAAAAATGGAGTGATTCTGAACTTGTATTTGCTAGCATGTGGTAACTAACAGCAGCTACCTCATGATTTGGCTAGAAATTGTTTTCAATGTTGTGAAATTGGCCCCCTTAAGGAACCAAGTGTATATGTGAACCTCATTCTGTTTGCACATTATAAATGTGATCAAGTCATGATGACTTGTACCTAAGCTACCATTAATTTTTAGTTCTGTGATCCATTCCCTCTTCATTTATTAGGGCAAGATCTAATAAAGAATTCCCCTGTGTCAGCTGCAACACTTTTTGAGTTAGGAAACTGCTGTGTACAATGTTTAGAAATTCCAGTGATGGTTTAGTACTGGCAGCATGAGACTTCCAGTATGTTACACAAACTGAAGTCCCCTATGATAACAGTTTTTTCCTCCCATACATTATAGTAATTCCAATTCCTCTTGTTTGTTATCCAGGCTTTTAACACTAGTGTATAGGCAATTCAATCATTTCTTCTCTTTATATCCATTGGTTCCTTGATTAATTTTGTTTCAACATCTCAACTTCGTGTTGAGTGCGTATATTTTCCCTCATTTTACCCCCTTCTGCTATTAGTTTAACCACCGACATGACTATTCTGGTCAGCCTGTCCCTGAAGAAATTGGACCACCTTCTAGTGAGGTGGAGGCCATCCAAACTACACATCCCCCTCTTCCCATAGAAGGAGGACTAATGTTCCACACAACCAAAACTTTCCACTGTACAACATTTACGTAGACAATGGTTCACAGCTAGAATCTTCTGCCTTCTGTCTTCCTTCGCTTGTAGGACACAAAGGAGCTTGGAAAAGGTCACAAACATTCTTTTTCAGCATGCTTTTGGGTTCTCTGAAATCATATCCGTGAGCTATTCATTGACACAGCGTCATTAGTGCCAATATGAACAATCATCCATAGCTCCGAGCCTATTAACCTCAGAAGTGTGTCCAGTTTTGGAGCAATATCTCATGTCTTGGCTCTGAGAAGGCATCACACTGCCAGATTCCTGCTAAATGTTCTTTTGATTCTTGTGAGGACTGAGACTCCAGCAAGGATCAACTGCCTTCCCTGGATGGTTGAGGACTGTTAACATCCATTAGAACTACAGACTGACTTGTCTTAACTGGGATTTTACTTGCTGCTAGTCACCTTGTGATTGATAAGCTGAGTTATGAACAGAACAATTTTCCTAGTGATGATAAGGATGAAGAGCATCACAAATTACCCATCCATTACATGGAAGAAGGGAAGTTAAAGCAACAATAGCAGTGGGTAATTGCTTGATCCTCAGGGTTGGTGTGCGTAGGCACCATGCCTCATTTGCCATGTGTTGGCGCCCATCACTTCTACTGTCCCCTACCCAGCAAAGACATTCCAGTGCCCTCCCCGGCCCAACAACCACCTGCTGGCCTGTGCCCGGCACAGAGAGCCCAGCCCCCTCCCTAGCCCAACAGCCGCCTGCTGCACCCAGCTCAGCACACAGAGACCACAGTCTTCTCCCAAGCCTGACAACCATGTACTGCCCCCTGCCCAGTACAGAGACCCAAGCCACCTCCCAGGACTGACGGCCGCCTACTACCCCCTGCCTGGCACAGAGACCCCAGCCTTCCCCGGAATGACAGCAGCCTGCTGCCCTTTGCCCAGCACACAAACCCCAGCTCACGCTGTGGCCTAACATCCGCCTGCTGCCGCCAGTCTGGCAAAGGGACTCCAGGTCCCTCCCCATCCCAACACCCGCATACTGTCCCTCCGCAGCACAGAGACCCCAGCCCCCTCTCCAGCCTGACAGCCACTGCTGCCCTCTCCCCAGTGCAGAGACTCCAGCCTCCTCCTCTGCCCAACATCCACCTCCCATCTCAGCCCAGCAGGGAGACCCCCCCAGCCTCCTCCCCGCCCAACAACTGCCTACTGTACTGTGCCTGGCACAGAGACCATAGCCACTTCCCTAGCCTGACAGCTCCCTACTGCCCACTGCCCAGCACAGAGAGTCCAGTCTCCTCCCCAGCATGACAACCACTGACTGCCCCCTGCCGGGCACAGAAACCCCAGGCCTGACAGCTGCCCCCAGTACGGCATAGAGACCCCAGCTGTCTCCCTGGCCCGACAGTCATCTACTGTCCTGTGGCCGGTCCAGAGATCCCAACGCCCTCCCTGGCCGGACAGTCACCTAGTGCCTTCATCCCGGCACAGAAACCCTGTGACATTCTGTATGTACCTCAGGGGAAAACCCAGCACCCCCACGTTCATCCTTATAATACGCTTGTGTGGTATCTGATGCAAAGTCTGTCATAGTGGGTGTCTGCGGAAGGCTTATGATGTACTGAGCATTGTTGTTAGGGTAATGTTATAGTAAACATGGTTACAGTAATGTTATAGGTTGTAATTTCAAGTACATAGTTATGAGGCTGAAAATGTGTCCTCATGACTTAAAGAAAGCCCAGGCAAAAACTCTCCAGAAGCAGGGGGGCGTGTCCATGGCAGCAGGGTTTGTGTGAGTATGGTGTCCCCTCATGTCTCCATAGCAACGGGGTGTTTGTGGGTATGCTGCTCCCCCACATGTCCCAGCAGGGCATGTATGGGACAACCAGCCCAGCCTCACAGGAACAAAGGATACTGGCCTAGGCAACAACAAAGGATCTATTGGGCTGTCAGGTGAGTCACCCCACTTCCTTTCCTCAGTTTGGGAATGCAAGGGACAGGTGGAGAGGGGGGAGAAGGGGTAGCAAAGCCAAGAGGGAAGAAAGGACATGAATCAGGGTGACCAGACAGCAAGTGTGAAAAATCGGGACAGGGTGGAGGATAATAGGAGCCCATATAAGAAAAAGACCCAAAAATCAGGACTGTCCCTATAAAATCAGGACATCTGGTCACTCTAGACATGATAAAAGGGAGAGACGTTTGCTATGCCCTTCTTCTCTCTTCCACCTCCATCTACAGACATCACCACCAAACAACTGAAGTGCTGATCATAGGGGAGAGCCTACCAGCCAGCCTGTGGGGAGAAGTTTGTAAGGGCACTGGAAGTGTCAAGATTAGCTTAGAATGCATTTTGCTTTTATTCCATTTGACCAAATCTGACTTGTTATGCTTTGGCTTATAATCACTTAAAATCATAAGTTAATAAATCTGTTTGTTTATTCTACCTGAAGCAGTGCATTTGGTTTGAAGCGTGTCAGAGACTTCCCTTGGGATAACAAGTCTAGTACATAAATTGATGAATTCACATAAGTGTTCACAAGGCATAATTAGACACTGCAAGTCAGAGGAGCCTAGGCTTGTGTTTGGGATTGAATTGGCTAGTGTCATTCGGCTGCACAATGCAAGGAGCAGTTTACATGCCAGAGGCTGTGCGTGAAGAGCCCAGGTGTGGAGGTTCTCCCAGCAGAGTAAGGCTACCCCCAGAGTCAGAGATTGGGGTGATTTAGCAGATCAGCCATCCAGATAACACCAGAGGGGAACATCACAGACGCCAGCCCCCTTTCCCGCCCGACTGCCGCCTGCTGCGCCGTACCCAGCACGGAGACCTCAGCCCCTTCTCCACCCGACCGCCGCCTCCTGCGCGGTACCCAGCACGGAGACCCCAGTCCCCTTCCCCGCCCAACTACCGCCTCCTGCGCCGTACCCAGCACGAAGACCCCAGCCCCTTCTCCACCCGACCGCCGCCGCCTGCTGCGCCGTACCCAGCACGGAGACCCCAGCCCCTCTCCTCAGGCCTTAGCCCTTCCTCACCCTTCGCCTTGACTCCGCTTCCGGGATTAAGTGAACGCAGTCCTTCCGATGGGGCCCGGAAATACGTACTTGTGAAGTCATCATGGTGAGACAGGACTCACTGCCTGGCGGGAAACTCGAGTAGACTTCGGAGCGGTCAGTGCGAACGGTAACCGCGGTTCTGTGGCTGTGGGGACGTCTCTTGGCAGCAGGGCCTCCCGCTCCCCTTCCTTGGCCTGGTCTCCATGGTAGCGTGGTGTGTGGGGGTGATGGTGTCCCCATGTCTCTGTGGTAGCGGGATGTGGGTGATGGTTCCCCTCCGTGTGTCCGTGGTAGCGGCGTTTGTGCGGGGATGGTGCCCCCTAAAGTCTCCATAGCAACGGGGTGTTTGCGGGTTTGGTGCCCCCAGTTGTCTGTTGTAATGGTTTATGGGGGATGTAGCCCCCCACATCTCCGTGGCAATGCGGTGTGTGCGGGAATGGTGTCCCTCCACGTCTTTGTAGTAGTGGGGTATGTGCGGGGATGGTTCCCTTCCGCGTCTCCATGGTAGCTGGCTGTGTGCGGTGATAGCGCCCTCCACGTCTCCGTGGTAACATGGTGTTTGCAGGGATAGTTGTCTCCCGGCATCTCCATTGCAACGGGCAGTGTGCAGGGATGATGCCCCTCCACATCTCCGTGGCAATGTGGCGTGTGCGGTATGGTGCTCTCCCATGTCTCCTTTGCAGCGAGGTGTGGGGGAGATGATGCCACCCCACATCTCTTGCTGGAAATGATGTGTGTGGGAGGATGGTGCTCCCCCCCCGTCTCATGCGTTTGTCAGGGGATGGTACCCTTCCATGTCTCTGTGGTAGCGGGGTATGTGTCAGGATGGTTCCTCCCTGTCTCTGTGGTAATAGTGTGTATGGATATGGTGATCTTCCACGTCTCTGTTGCAGCAGGATGTGAGGGGGATGGTATCCCCCACCATGTCTCTGTGGTAGCAGAGTGCATGTATGGATGGTTTTCCCTGTCTCTGTGTTAATGGAGTGTGAGGGGATGGTGCCCCCCACATCTCTGTAGTTGCGGGGTTTGTACAGGGATGATGCCCCCCTTCCGTGACTCCATGGGAAAGTGGTGTCTGTGGAGGATGGTGTCCTTCCACGTCTGTGTAATTGTAGGGTGTATGCGGGGATAGTTCCCCTCTGCCTACTCCATGGCAATGGGCAGTTATGCACAGCTGGTAATGGTGTGTGTGTGTGCGCGTGTGTGGGATGGTGCCTCCTACGTCTCTGTAGCAGCGAGATATATGAGGGGATGGTCGTCTTCATGGCAATAGGCTGTGTGCAGGGATGGTGCCCCCCACATCTCTATGGCAACAGGTTGTGTGTGGGCTGCCCCCCATGTCTCCGTGGTAGTGGGGTGTGTGTGGGTATGGTGCTCTCTCATGTCACTGGCAGCATGGTGTGGGAGGAATGGTGCCCACTATATCTCTGTAGCAGCGAGGTGTATGATGGGATGGTGCCTCACAACACCTCTATGGTAACCAGGTGTGTGTGTGGGATGCTGCCCCCCACATCTCCATGATAACAAGCTGTGTTGGAGGGATGGTGCCCTCCCACATCTCTGTGGTAAAGGGGTGTGTGGAGGGATAGTTCCCCCATCTCCATGTGAGGAGAGGGCATGGGGGATGGTGCCCTCCCACATCTCTGTGGCAGAGGGGTGTATGCAGGGATGGTGCACCTCCCCACTTCTGTGGTAACTGTGTTTGTGTGTGGGGGTGGTGTCCTCCTACATCTCTGTGCTAGTGGGGTGTCTGCGGGGATGGTTCCCCTCTGTGTGTGATAGTGGTGTGTTTGTGGGGATGGTGACCCTTGTCTCTGTGGGGATGTGGTGTGTCCGTGGGGGATGGTGATCCCCACATCTCCGTGGTAACCCTTGTTACTGTGGTGCCCTCCACCATTATAGGAAGAGCATGGAAGGAGATTAAATCGTGTCAGTCCTGCTTGTGGAGTGTCCAGGCTGCTTGTGGTGTGTTTTGAGGTTATGTGCAGCCGTTTGAGAGCCCCCTGCCTTGACGGGAAGGCTGCAGAGGAAGTGCTCTGGGTCGGTTCATCTCACTGTGTGTCACCTTAACTCTATCTTGGAGGCGTGTGTGTTATTGTGATACCGTCTTCCATCACGTCATCATTTGTAATTAGTTTGCAACGTTACCCACGGTGCCTGTTGTAGTCTTTCACTTCATTACAGTGCATATTGTTAGTGACTTAGGTCCCCACTACTGCTATTAGCTCTGTGTGGGACAACTCTTTGGGGCTCCAAATAGACACACGGGTCCATCTGTGTGGAGGTAGTGCCAGAATCAGAATTCAAGTCTAAAAACAATGTATATACAAGACTATACTCTGGTTTTAGACTTGAATTGTATCTTAATTTGTCATGAGTAGGATTTCCCTGTCCTCTTTGGACACAAGTATGCCTGTGAAGGGTAATTTATTATAGGCCTAATGTACAGGTCATAGTGGACAAGTAACTGAACGTGAGCTCTTTGTGTGATGCTGTGGAAATCCTTGGATGTATAAATGATGGTAAGAGTAAGGAGGTGATTTCACCTGTGTATACTACATTGGTTACATGAACATGAAGATTAACCTCTTCAGAGTTGTCTCATTTTGTTCTCTTTGTACACCTTGCATGTAAGTCATAACCAATCGGGTATTTGATTAATATTGGTGCTTCTCTCCAATAATTGTCTCTGAATGGTTGATTCTAATGTTCTAGTTTTTCTAAAATGCTTGCTGAATAATGACTAGGAACAATTGTTGGTCTGTAGCTCATTTGAGAGCACTTTATTCTGGTCAGTCAGTGTATCCAAAAAGGCTGGCCGGGGGGGGCAGGACATCAGCCTTGCAGGGGAGGGGTGGATATGGCAGTGACATCACAAAGGCCTTTTGCAGGACCTCAGCCTATTGAGCAAAAGTGTTTGGGAGACAGTAATCTCACAGAGAGACCCTGACATCAGCCAGGGAGGACAGAGTTGCAGGGCAGGGGCAACCTCAGAGACCTCCATAGCTTTGCTGCTGCAAGTTTTCGAGGTCTCTCCTTGAGGACTGAGTGAGAATTAGGATTCATATACATCAGTGGTTCTCAAACTGGGGGTCGCGGGCCGATTGCAAGGGGGTAACGAGCTGCCGATGCCTTCAGCGGCATTTAGGAGGATGCTCCAAACATGCGAGTGAGTCCGCCAAAAACTGCCAAAGTGCAAGCTTCCGCTTTTGGCGGCATTTTGGCGGACACAGAGTCGAATGCTGCATGTCTGCCAAAATGCCACCGAAACCGGAAGAGTTCAATTTGGCGGCATTTTGGTGGACATACCCTGGTCCTGAGAGGACACAGCAGAGCAAAAAGGGGTCACCGAACCAACAAGTTTGAGAACCACTGGGTTAGACTAATACTGGAATACTGAGTTCAATTCAGGCCTCCACATTTTAAAAAGAATCTTGAAAAATTGGAGAGTGTACAGAACATGTACACAAAAGTTGTTTAAGGCCTGGAGAAATTACCTTACAATGAGAGACTTAAATAGATCTGTTTATCTTATCAAAAAGAAGATTGAGAGGTGACTTGATTACAGTGTATCACAGTGCTTCACAGGAAGAAAATTCTGGGTATTAAAGGATTCTTTCAGCTCATGGAGAAAGACATAACAAGAACCAATGTCTGGAAGCTGAAGCCAGACAAATTCAAATTAGAAATTTGACGTTCCAAGCACTGGATGTCTTAGGTTCAAGCTCTGACTGCAGTGGAGGGTTCTGGTCTCTTGCTGAGTGCTCTGAGGGTCTCTGGATCAAGTGTTGGAGGTCTCTCATCCTCTGCTGTGTCAGGGTTGAGGGGAGATTTTTTTTTAGTTAATCATGTGAGTTAACTGCAATTAATCAACAGGTCTAGTTAAAAAAAATTTGGGGTCCAACACCCACCCCGATTTTATTTGCCATTTAAAAAAATGATTTTTCAATAACATTTTCCTATTTTAAAGAAACACTTTTTCTCTCTCTCTCATTGCTGTGTGAAAAACTAACAGCAACAACAAGGGGAAGTGACTGAGTAACTGATTGTAGTGCAGAGGGGTGGGGAAAATGAAAGACTAAAAGCAGTATGCTCTCAAATGTGCAAAGTAACCAAAGTGAAATAACAGAGAAAAATACTCCATAGATTTCAAGGCCGGAAGGAATCATTTTGATAATCTAGTCCAGTGGCTCTCAACCTTTCCAGACTACTGTCCTCTTTTCAGGAGTCTACTTAGTCTTGCATACAAATTTCACTTCACTTAAAATCTACTTGCTTATAAAATCAGGTATAAAAATACATAGGTGTCACAGAACACTAATACTGAAACATTGCTTATGTTCTCATTATTACCATATAATTATAAAATAAATCAAGTGGAATATAAATATTGTACTTACATTTCAGTGCATAGAATATAGAGCAGTATAAACAAATCATTGTATACAATTTTAGTTTGTACTGACTTTATTAGTGGTTTTTAAGTAGCCTGTTGTTAAACTAAGTAAATATCGAGATGAGTTGATGTACCCCCTGGAAGACCTTTGCATACCCCCTGCGGTACATGTACACATGGTTGAGAACCACTGATCTTTTCTGACCTACATAACATAGGTCATAGAACTTCCCAAAAATAATTCCTACATGAAATTGTTTAGAAAAACATCCACCTGTTGTTCTCTTTTGATACACTAATTTTAGGTATTAATATAGCTATTTGTGACAATGATAGGTAAAATGCTTTCAAAATAGGGATGTAAATAGCATTTAGAAAAAATAATCTTTTAAACTATTAAAACTGTATCGAACATTTAAATGTTAAGGAGTTCACAACATAGGTGCCGGAGCTAGTGTTGCTGCATCACCCCCACATTCTATGCTGGGCTCCGCTGCTGTCCCACGGTCATGGCTGCTGGCCCCAGCCTCAACCCCTTTACCGTTTACAGAATACGTTACTGGTAAGGCTGATGCTTATTGGTTAATCGGTTACCATTTTACATCCCTAATTTAAAAAGTGTGGGTTTTTTAGCTATGTCCCTTTTTTAAATACTTACCTTCACACAAAATTAAAAAACCTTACATATAAGAGAGAGTGATGCTAGATACATGTCAGAAAGATATAGAAACAAAGTATCTCTCTCTCCTAGGTATTTATAATGTGCCCATAATCTTAAGTGATGGTAGCTATGTTGTTTGAGCAATCTAATATGATGATGTAATTGAAGATTATATAGTGATGTATGCACGCAAGGGAACATAGTGATGGTTACATGTTTAGCCTTGGCTTTGGGATTTCCTGACATTTGACTGTTTAACTGTGTAGACTTATAATGTCAGAGTTTCTTTTGGTTACTCCAATTAACTTACCATTTAATTTGAGTTGAAATAAATGCAGAAACTTAGAGCCTGGTGTTTTGAAAGAGTGACACACAATGCTATTTAAATGTAACTGGAACTCCTTGACTTCAGTCTGCACTGAAGAGGTTTTGTGCAAAGAATAATGTTGGTTAACCAGATCTCTGTCATTTCCTGTCAGTCTGGATTCCTGGAGCACTTTTCCTTCACTGTATCCTTTCCTCTATTCACTTTAGATTTGTTTACAAATTTTAAAGTGAAAACTTATCTCTGCCTAGATGCTAATTGTTTTTTAATATTATTTTAGGATACAGCAAAGATTTTGTTGCCATGGTTTCAAAACGAAAATTGTCCAAATCTGATGCTCATGGGGACAGTCTGATTGCAGAATTACCACGTATGTATAGCAAACGCCTCTTATTTGAAGTGAAATTCCTTTGGTAGAGGGTAACAGCTCACACGTGGGGTGCATACCAGTTTTCCAGTAAAGTTACGGGTAGTGCAGAATGGCCCTGCAGAATATAACATGGGAACACTTGATGAACCACAGTACAATGTAAAATAACAAAACCAAGGGTGTTACCAGGTCTGAAAAATCTGATTTGCCTCCATTCTTCCATCTCTGCATTTATCTTTCGCTGGACTGATGGGAACAAGCCACAGTGCCAGTAGAGGGAAGTAGTAAGCCTTTCCTCCCCGCAAAATAAGCTAATTCTACCAAAATCACAGATTTTTAAAACACCAGCGACCTCTCTACTGAATGGAGGAAGTAGAAAACAACTTCATTTTCACTCTAGCAAATGTGCAAGGTGCTCAGATATCCCAGTGATAGCGTAGAAGAACTGAGACAGAGAGTAAGCTCTTCAGGGCAGGGATGTGCTTCCTGTAGATGCCTGTAAATAAAGGACCTAGCATGCTGCTGATGCTGTACAAATAACTAAGGCATTGCATGATTCATAGCTTGTGTCGGCCAAGCTTGTTGCACAGCTTAGGAGCTCCTTGCTTTCCTCTATTTTCCCCCCATCCCACTCCTGCAAGCTCCCAGCGTGACACTCTCCCATCCCCTTCTATTACACTAGGACTCTCCTCAGCTCCCCTCAATCTCCTTCCTACTAGGAGCTCTGTGTGCTGCATGGTTCCCTCTCTTCCCATACCAGAGTTCCCCATTGTTCCCACGTGCCAATGGCTCGATTTCCCCCCCCCCCACCATTTCCACTCCCTCCCATGCCTTCTCTTTCCCCCCAATTCTAGGGGCTATTTGTGCCTCCTCTTCCCCCATATCAGGTTTCCCCAGTCTTCCTCCCCACCGGGGTTCTCTGTGTCCCCATTATTCCCTCCCGTATTCCTGGGTCCCCCATTTTCCCCATCACGGCAGGGGCTCTGTATGTTTTCCTAGTCCCCCTTCCCCATACAAGGATTCCCCCATTCCTCTCACCCCGTTTCAACCTTCCCTCTCATGCCTGTGTGGCTCCCACTTCAACTATTCCAGAGTCTCCCATTCTCCCTCCACATGCCAGAGTCTCTGTGTTCACTCCTGTTCTCACCTTCGCCCATGCCCCCCAGTCTGTCTTCTACACCATACCAGGATTCCCCATTCTCTCTTTCACCAGGACTTCTGTGTACTCTTCCTTTCCCCACTCCCCTCATTCAAGTGTTGCCCATGTCCATTCTCTGTGGCAGGAGTTTTGTGGCCCCCCGCATTCCTCCTTCCCTCTATGGCAGAGCCTTTGGGTGAACCCTTATTACCCCCCTTTTCCCACATACTAGGGACTTTGAGTGTCCCCCTTTCTCCCTCTTTCTCCCAGCATCCCCCATTCTTCCCTCCCCCCACATGCCAGTGGATGTGTTCATGTTCTTCTCCATTCCCCTTTCCCCCTAGTTACTCCTCTGTCTGGGAGCCAAGGTGCGGAAGGTAATATCTTTTATTGGACAGACTTCTGTAGGTGAGAGAGACAAGCCTGAGGGCCACATCAGGGTTCCAAAACTGTATGGATGGCCAGGTAGGGAAGGCTATGCCTCCCCAAACAGCCTGGCCCTTGCCCCCTATCTGCCCCTCCCACTACCTGCTCCTGGACTTACCCTCTTAGAACTCCTGCTCCTTGTCCCCTGACTGCCCCTTTCTGGGACCCCCACCCCCTAACTGCCCCTCAGGACCCTACCCCCTATCCAAACTCCCTCATCCACACCCCTGCCTCCTGACAGGCCCCCGGGACTCCCACCCCTATTGAAATTCCCCGTTTGTCTCCTGACCGCCCCTGTGCTGAACCTGTGTCCCATCCATCCTGCTCCCTGTCCCCTGACTCCCCATTAAGACCTCCTGCCCCTTATCCAACCTCCCTGCTCCCTTACCATGCCATTCAGAGCAGCATCACTGGCAGCCGTTTCACCTGGTTGGAGCCAGCCACACCACCGCACTGCCCGGCAGGAGCTCGCAGCCCCACCGCCCAGAGCACTGGCAGCATGGCGAGCTGAGGCTGCGGGGGAGGGGCTGGGGACTAGTCTCTCCGTCCAGGACCTCAAGGGCCTGGCAGGATGGTTCCGCGGGCCATAGTTTGCCCACCTCTGTTCTATTGGGAGGATGGGCAGAGCTGAGATGGGATATTGTTTTGCTGGAAGGCATTAATGAGTGCCATCAGCTTGTTGTTTCATAAACAATTGCAGAAGTGCTTGAGGCTATCTCTGTGCTAAAGAGCTAGAAGGGGCTTCATGTGTCCCCCCACCATTCCCCCCAAATTAATAAGCATTGCTGAGTTGGAATTGATTGGATGTGTATTCAAAAGGGATTGCCTCATAAACAGGTTTCAGAGGGGTCACAGAGACCCTCCTGGGAATGTCCTCTGAAGTTCTGAAACCACCTCTGAGCCCATCTTCCCTGCCAGCTTGGGACTTCAGAATCCTGTTTTGTTGAGCCAGACATACAAGCCTGCTGCAACACAGACCTGCTAATATTCACTTCGTCGGATGCATTGGGTATTAGCCCACGAAAGCTTATGTTTCAATACTTTTGTTAGTCTTTAAAGTGCCACAGGACTCTTTGTCGCTACTGACAGAGAGATATGCACAGCTGTTTGCTTCGCAGAGAGCCAGAGAAATGCCATCAAGTTGAGTGCAAGGCCTTCCAAGCTCAGCCAATAATTTGTTAATGGTGACAGTGGCTTTAAAGAAAATCTTGGTATTAAACCAAATGCTTTAGGTCATGAACAGGCCATCAGCTGGGGCCAGTAAAAAAATTTCTCCTTATGCTATGATAATGCACACCTAGGTGTTTTATATCTTCCTTCTAAATGTCTGCTATTGACCACTGTCAGAGACAGCAGCAGAGTGGATAGACTACTCTTTAACTCTCAAAGGTAATGCCTCTCTTCACAGAATATCTTGAGGTATGCCTAATTTTGAGTTAGTGAATTCTGTTAAGGAACCTCACTCCTTAATGCATCTGTTTATCCTACAATAATAAACCTTGCTTTCTCAGAAACAAAGAAGTCTCGGATCTCTTGCAAGGAGAAGCCCTCTGCTGAAGATGGAGTGGTGGAAAATGATAACGTCTTTGAACAGCTCATCAAAACAGCAGGAATTACTCTGAATGCTGGGGAGAAACAGAATGACATAGGTATGGATTCATCACTCTGCGCTATTTTTGTGACTTTGGGTGCATATATCTGTCCAAAAAGCAACATTAAAAGAAGTTTAGGATGGCAGGATAAAGCACTCAACTCAGGAAGCGCCAAAGTTAAAGTCAACCACATGCATTGTTGAATTACATGATTCCTGCCTTATTCAATATGTAAGGTGGACAGTGCGCAGTGAATGAGGCAGCTGATGAACCTTTATTTTTATCTCC
>ML677335.1:49950402-50092559 GCA_007922305.1 Dermatemys mawii | reverse complement strand
ATGCATGTGCCATGCTGGGAGAATGCTGGAAGATTGTAAGTGTGCAGATGGAGATGGAATGAGATAAGGCTCTGGGAGTTGCTCTAATATTTTCTCTTATTTCCTTATTAACCCATTACAGAAAATGGGTAAAGTAGGGATCTTATTTTTAAAGGTTACAGGGTTTAGCTGCAAAGCCAGGAACACTAGAGTGAGAGAGCTTCAAATGGAAACCACCATTCCCCTTCCTCTTCCAGCTCAAGCACAGCTGTCAGCAGTTCTGAGGAAGTGGTTGCATTATTCTGAATCAGCCATTTTGCTGTTTTTTGGACTTAGCAGTACCAAGCTTCATTGTCACATGGGGATCCCAAGTCAAGTTTCTCATTCAGTACTTTGTGTCTAGAGCATTGCAGGTTTAACACCCTCATGATGCATGTTTTAATATTCCCGCAGTGCCTTCCTTTTACTGGCTATTGGACGAACTAAAGTGGTTCTGGCAGAGACTTGCTGCTTCTCTTTTGAGTGGCTGGAACACTAGAAATGTGCTTATGGGGGCAGAGCAGTCTGATATTGCTGGAGGGCTGCTGTCATATCTTGTAAGGTCTTTCTTAGTAGTATAGGAGTTAGGGATTTGAATACTATATACAGATGTGGTCTCGTGAAAAAAGATATACTGGCATAAGAAAAGGTTCAGAGAAGGGCAACTAAAATGATTAGGGGCTTGGAACAGGTCCCATATGCGGAGAGATTAAAGATGCTCTCCTCTGGATTTCTGCTCCTTGAGGAGAGCCAACAGCTGCAGGGGACACCTACACTGAACATTGTCCCAGCATTTTCCACAGGAGTTCGTCCTGGAAGATATCTCGCTGCTGAGGGTGACCGGGGAAGCAAGGGAGGGTCTTCTACAAGAATGCGGCTTCCACCCTGGCCCATATGCAGCTTGCCTGAGTGTAGCAATGGTCCCTCTGCCCCTTGTAGCAGAGTGGCGCGGACACGTTAGCCTGACTGGGACAAGGACCACGGTGGCTCTTCCAATAAACCTGTGCAGGCTCCTGTTCTAGATGAGACTTTTGAAGAGATCACTGAGGCCGATTACCGGGACGTGATAGAGCATACATGTGGCATGCATGCAGTCCAAACCCTCCTTCCCCCTAGAACCTGCACTGAAAAACTTCCTTCCTTCCTGAAAAAAAGCCGCTTACCAGGAACCTCCTCTGGTGTTTGTCCTTCCCCAAGCACCAACAGCTGCAACTGGCTGCCTTCCTCGTGGCTCGAGGAGAACTCCTGGCTGCATGCCTCGAGGGATTATGGGGTGTCTCCCCCTGCCTCAGCAACCTCGCTCCTGCTTTCCTCCTCCTCCTCCTTCCCTCTTGTTGTTCTGGGCTCGGAAGTGTCCATGGTGGTCTTTGGAATGGAGGTGGGATCGCCCCCAAGTATCGCGTCCAGCTCTTTGTAGAATTTGCAGGTTGCAGGGGCAGCACCAGACCAGCCGTTTACCTCATGGGCTTTGCAGTAGGCATTCCACAGCTCCTTTACTTTTACCCTGCGCTGCACTGCATCTTGGCCATGACCCCTTTCCATCATGGCCCTTGATATCTGCCTATAGGTATCGTAATTCCTACAGCTGGAGCACAGCTGGGACTGCACAGCTTCCTCCCCGCAAAATACTGATGAGGTCCAGCACCTTGCCATTGCTCCATATTGGGGATCGCCTTGTGTGTTTGAGGCATGGTCACCTGGAAAGATGCGCTGAGAGCACTCCACACCTGGTTGAGCAAACAGGAACAGGATTTTCAAAATTCTCAGGGAATTTAAAGGGTGGGTCTGATGGTTGGTCTCCTGATGTCAGGGCAGTGGAGTTTGAACTGATGGCCAGAGTGACTGGAACAGGCATTGTGGGATACTTCTGGAGGCTGATCAGAGCACATTTAGGCATCCACGCTGGTGCTGCAGTGCTCCAGCGGGAGCACATCAAACGTTATTCCTCTCGTGGAGATGGAGTACCTGGAGCGCTCCAGCCGTGGAGTCAGAGCACTCTACGTGCCTTGTCAGTGTGGATAGGTAGTGCGGTAGAGTGCTCTGGGTGGCTTTATTGCGCTATAACTCGCAAGTGTAGCCAATGCCCGAGGGGGGGGATATGATAGATGTATATAAAATGATGAGTGGTGTGGAGAAAGTGAATAAGGAAAAGTTATTTACTTGTTCCCATAATACAGGAGCTTGGGGCCACCAAATGAAATTAATGGGCAACAGGTTTAAAACAAATGAAAGGAAGTTCTTCATACAACACACAATCGATCTGTGGAACTCCTTGCCTGAGGAGGTTGTGAAGGCTAGAAATATAACAGGCTTTAAAAGAGAACTGGATAAATTCATGGAAGTTAAGTCCATTAATGACTATTAGCCAGGATGGGTAAGGAATGGTGTCCCTAGCCTCTGTTTGTCAGAGGGTGGTAATGGATGGCAGGAATGAGATTACTTGATCATTACCTGTTAGGTTCACTCCCTCTGGGGCACCTGGCATTGGCCACTGCCGATAGACAGGATACTGGGCCTGGTGGACCTTTGGTCTGACCCAGTACGGCCTTTCTTATGAACTGGAGGGGAAAGAGCTTAATCATGCTGTATTCATTAGGACACAAGGAAAATCATGGGATCCCTTCCCTGCTGCTTGGCTCCTCAGTTTGTGTTCTTGAATGGGCTGGCAGGGTCTCCATACTAGGAGTGAGCTATACAGCTGACTGTGCAAAATTGTGGAGGCTGCACATAGGTTATTCTTTACATTTCATCAGATCTGCTTCAGTTTTGCCATGATGGAGGGAATATGAGTATTAGTATCTGTCAGGCTTTTGTTATCTGGGCACTCTAGATAAAGTGAACTTGTAAACTCCAGTAGATAGCTTCTTGTAATCTGCAAAGCAACTAGTATTTGTTGCTGAACTACTGTGAAGTTTGCATGACTGAAATGTATGACTAACATATATGTTGCATGACTAAAATGATATACTCCTGACTTTCTCCTTAGCCGTGGATCAAGCAACCTTCCAGAAGAAACTCTGCCAGATCTTGAGGAAGCATCCTTTCTACCCACAAGTACGTAGCTGATACCACAAATTTTAGGAGAAGCCAGTATCTAAAAACTGTGTACTGCTGGGCCGTGTGGCCATTCCCTATACTAATAGGCTAATTGCTGCTGCACACCCAAAACTGGCAGTGCAGAATGTGTCTGGTAAAAGAGGTATGCAAATGTGGCCAATTCCAGTAGTGTTCCAGTGGCCTCACCCTCTTCTGCCACCTTCCTGAGAACAACTAGGTACAATATGCTGCTTGTTCTTGGACCCATTCTTTCCAGATGCCTGTCCGTCCCCCTCTCACCAATCCCCTGGACTGTGCTCAGCTCTTTCCCCCCTTTTCTGCTCTGGCTCTGCCTTTTTTGAGCAATCATGTCTGATTCGCCAGCCACTAATAGGCTGATTGGAGGCAATTTGTCAAACCTCATCTGGTTTATATGCTGCTAAAGTGGCCTTGCACAATTCTGGGACGAAGTATTGCACATCTGTCTCCATGGCCATGACCCCTATTCTGTCCATCTTGGCCCCTTCCTCAGGCATGCACTGCCAAAAAATGTTACTTGAGAGAGAACTGAAATCCAAAGGATGCAAGAGACAAAGAAATGCAAAGGGGAGGAGGGCAAACTTAACTTTTGAATGGAAAATTGTCAGTTCACTGTTCTGTAAGTAATTGGCCTGGTAGCTACCAGCAATGGAATGGCCACTCTTTGTTTAAATGTGTTCATACTACCAGGAATTTCCCTTCCCCTCCTCTCTTTCCTTGTCCCCATCTCAAACAGCCAGACCAAATATGAAACTGCTGAGGCTACTTGTTTCAATATCACAACTATTTTTGGGCATTGTTGTTTGCTGTATTGGACACCATGCTCCCAGCTGGGACTCAGCCCTTTGAGTCACAAAGAGATGTGGGGAGTTTGAAGCTGTCACCCTAGAGTGAGTTTGTAGAGGACCCAGCATCTCATTTGCAGGCTGTTTAGATTAGATTAGAGTACAATAGAACCTTGATTTTACCAACACCAGTCTCACAAATGACTCGTTATATGAGCCATTTTTCCAGAGAGAAAAATATTATGTAATGAAAGTAATGCTGAGGAAGAACAGGCAACATCTCTTCATATTCTGAGGCCTTTAGTGCTTTTGAAAGAGGTTTTCAGCAGCTTAAAGGACAAGCAGAAAGTGATGCAGTGTACCACACTGCACCAGACATACAGCAATTTTGAGATGTTCAGTTTTAACAACTTTTTAATTTTATGAACTCCTCAATTCCCAATTAGTTTGTAATATAGGGTTTATGCCGTATCTCTAAGATGTCCATTGTGTTGCTTCCCCTCTAATTTATCTTTGCCTGCAGCCTCCTGTCCAGCTGGGTACTCCTTGGCTATGTTAGCACAGAGCTCCTCTACCCACTCATCCTTTGCACAAATAGCACATCCTAAAGGAAAGTGGGTGATCAGGGTTCCCACTCAGTCAGTGGTTGACTTTTCCCTTTTTCTCTGCAGGTTGTGCAGAAATTTGTCAGTGGCTTGGAGACTCACATTAAGGACAGAGATCAGTTCAGGAACTGCCTTCTGCCGTGTGCTCCAGTGCGGGGCGAGGGTACAAGGTCAGAGAAAATGCATTTCTTTCTCCCTGCCCCGAGGAGTTAGTCTGTGCTTGAACAACGCAAAGTTGGTTGTGGGGAGAGGGGTTTATTCTGTTAAGCCAGCCCTACTTTTATAGATAAAAAGGTTTATTCTGTTAATCCAGCCATTCTGTTAAGCCGTACTTTCGTAGATTCTTTAGCTATGTCTACATTTCAAGGTAGGGGTTCGATTCCCCTGCTCGCATGCGCAGACTCATGCTAACTCTTATCAAGCTAGTGTGAGTATAAATAGTAGTGTAGCCTGGTAGCAAGGATAGTGGCAGTGGAGGCACAGCTTAGTTGTGCCAAGTATGTATCCACCAGTTCCAAGCAGGTTTGTACTCAGCATGGCTAAGCCATGCCTCTTCTGCCACTGCCCCTGCTACCACTGCTGTACTGCTATTTATACTTCCACTAGACTGATGAGTGCTAGCACAAGTATGTGTGCACGAGCAGGGAATCACATCCCTACCATTTAATATAGACAGCCAGAGATTCCAAGTCCAGAAGAGACCACTATGATCATCTAGCAGATATTTTAGATATTTTATTCAACCTTGATTTAAAAATTTCTAGGGATGGAGAATCCACCAGGACCCTTGGTAAATTGTTCTAATAGTTAATTATTAGCACTGTTAAAAATATATATATCTTATTTTCAATCTGAAATTATCTAGCTTCAACTTCCAGCCATTGGATTTTGTTATACTTTTTCTCTGCTAGGTTGAAGAGACTGTTTTCAAATACTTGTTCCCCGCGTAGGTACTTATAGATTGAGATTACATCACCCCTTAACCTTCTCTTTGTTAAGCAAAATAGATTGAGCTCCTTGAGTCTACCACTATAAGGCACGTTTTCTAATTCTTCAATTGTTCTTATGGCTTTTTTCTGAATCTTGTCCAATTTATGAATTTGTGTTCAATGACAAGATCTATCTCTCAGGCAAAGGAATGACTAGACAGGGGCCTGATGCTTAAAAAACAATAAATTAAAGGTGTGGAGTCATTGGACATAATAGTTGTCTAGGTGGTGACTAGGGCCACAAACAATTATTTTTGGAGGTGATACAGTACCTTTTCTTGACCTTCCTTGATTACACTCCAGGAACCGTGGTAAGAGCAGACACTGGGGAGTTAGCAGTTGGGGTAACACTGGGGACAGCAAGATTCAGAGTCTGACAGAAAATCCACAAGACTTGGCGGAGATCATCTGCTTAAATAGTGTCTCCAGAAGATCTAGGAAAACCCCAAAGGCTCAGCTTTCCTGGCCAAGGCTCCTTCCAGAGCTTGAGCTGGAAATGAGCAAGGCTGATTTATAATTTAAATGAACTATTATCTGTGCCTCTAAAATTTCCCCTGGCTATTTCCAAGAACAACTGGGCCTAGTTGAGAGAGACTTCTTTACGGTACCACAAGCTCAGGAATCCCTCTCAAGTTTCCAGTGTTCAGTTCAGGTTTTGATCTCTCAGCAAGACAGGTTTTGATCTCTCTGAGGCACCTTTCCAGTAATCAGGCAAAGAGTTCCATTTGGAGTTTTGCATTTGAGTTTTCAGCTGTTGCTGTTGCTCCAACTCAGACTTTGCCCACAGCTCTATTAGGAATGAAGAAATGTGTAGCCTGTATCATCTTCCTCTCCTGAAGATATCTAGTCAGTTTCTGAGTCCCCAGATTTGTTATTAGAATTTAGTTCACTTCTCTTCTCATTCTCTAGTTTTTTCCACTTGCTCCCACACGGACATGCTAGTATGGTAGATCAGTGGAGGCTTTGGCAGAATTGCTGGTGTCAGGGCGTAACATGATACCTCCAGCAAAGCCAGTTCTTCCCATACAAAGGGTGACCTCAGTGCAAAGAGGACTCTCAGGGCACATCTACATTGTGATTAAAAAACCCACGACACTGAGTCTCAGAGCCTGGGTCAGCTGATGCAGGTTCATGGGGCTCAGGGAGCGAGGCTAAAAATTGCCGTCTAGACACTTGACCTTGATCTGGAGCCTGGGCTCTGATATTCTCCTCCCTCACAGAGTCTAAATAACAATAGTTAAAAATACTTAAGATTGAAAGGGCGTTAAACCTGACTGCATGTAGTGCCTAACCACAAATTTTCATAAACCTGTTTGTCATATGCTTCCAAAAGGACCCTAAGCTTTAAAGGGTCTGGAAATGCAGAGTTTTATTTGATATGCAGCTAATTCTGTACTGCCATGTACAGCAAGTTTCAGAGTCTGACAGAAAATCCACAAGCACCACTAGCACCTGACCAGTTTCCCTCTTTGACTGAGGTTGTTTTTTGTTTTAAATAGGAAAAGGACATTGATATCATTTTAAGTAGATGTTTCTTTTTCATTTCTGCTGGACAAAAGTAGTGTGCTCACATCATGCATTTTCCTAACAATACAATTTTTTTTGGGCAGAAATTTGGTTCATTCATACTGCGAAAGTCTTATTAAATTATTACTTGGAATTGAGACTTTACAGGTAAGCACACTTTAACATATTCTTCTTTTCAGTTGTGACTATGTATTTGGAGACGTCTAATGCTTACGAATGTAGAGGACTGGTAGAGCTGGTCACACTGCAGGCAAGCACTAATTTGCACAAATCTGCTAATGCTCCTCAGTCCGGACTAGCTCCCCTGCTTTTCCAGTCCTGAGCTTTACAACACATCTCTAGCAGTTTAAAGGGAAAGATCAGAAAAGTGAGAGATGTGGATAGGGAAAAGAATCAGTCGAGGGTGCAGGAAGGCAAGAGAATAGTATTGATAAGGACATCAAGGACTGCCCCAACGTGCATGTTCCAGGCTTCAGCCTTTACTCTCTAATCTTGAGACCTGCTGAACAGTTGCTGCTCCAGCCATGGGCCCTGTCGCTCCAGCCATGGGCCCTGTCACTCCATGCTGGGGAAGTGGGACTGGTGAGAATCCATCTGGGTGACTGCATGGTAGGAACTTAGGGTGTTCTGTGTGGAGGTTCAGCTCCCCTACTGGAGAAGCGGGAAAGGTTTCTGTAAAAAAATAAAAATAAAAAAATATAAAATCTCTTCTCTCTATCAAGGTACTTCTATGGCCCCCATTATCACAGTTTTGAAAGCCTAACAAACCTTCAAGGAATTATCTTTGTTCACTCTCTCTTCCACAGCTGGCCAGCTGTGCTGGTTGGTATGGAAGAGGGGCAGGATCATGTCCATGTCTCTCTTCTGCTCCTTCTGCAGTAGCTAGTTCACTGGCGGCACGAGGAGGAAGCAGTTGCTATGTTTGGGGAGCACAAGGACTATGATTATGCCTAGTCCTTGTGCAAGGAGTATTGGATTGGATGGCTCTGTGAGTCTGGTAACAGAAATCTGTCACAATCTGCCTGGGCCTCAGTTGATCACGCTAAGACCACAGGATCATAGCGGCGGAGATGAAGAGAACACACCATGTGATTGAATTTTAAAGCTTTATTAAGAAAATAATAAAAAGACAGTGAGTGTGGGAACTGCTTCCATGTCACTCAAAGGAAGAAAGAACGCTTAAACCCTAACCCACTTTCATACTAACAGACACACTGTCCAGGCTGGCCAGGCCTGAGGAAGAGGATGGGGGGACGGGAATGGACGAGAGTTTATCCTGTACACAAGTCGTCCAGAGGTCCGCTGCCAATCTCTGAGTTGCTCTGGCTCTCAGGAGGGTTTTAAGTCCTGAGTTTCCTTGGGGGTGTTTTCATCCCTCTGCTCCTGGTGTTCATTGCACCAGTCTAAACAGGCTTGCTGTGGCTTCCATGCTTTCCCAAAACATCCTGGCTCCAGAGACTTTGTTTTCTCTTCTATTGGCCTTCGCTGTCTGCGTCTCATTCGCTATTACCGTTCTTGCTACTCCTCTTCTCACGACTGCCCGGGGTAAATTTCAAGCCCCCATCTTTCTCAGGTGGCAGCCAAGCACCAGCTGTGAGCTGTGGCCTTGGTCTTATCTGCGTCTGGGCTAGCTGAAATGTTGACTTAATTTGTTCTTTGCTCTTTTCTTCTTCCTCTCTCTCTTGGCCTACTGAAACCTGCAAAGGAATCTGTCATTCCACATTCACACCTTTAACCCCTCGCATAATGCTTTGCAATGCTCGCAGCAGCATTAGTAACACACCATACTAATTTACTTCCCCGAGGGAATTGAGGGAGGGGGTCATTGGGGTGTGACAAGTCCTCCCCCACTACCTTGTGTACCCTTGCAAGATCAAGCCAGTCTCATTTGCAGCATACTGCATGCTTATACTCTTCTGACTAGGTGGCAATCATTGCCCTTGAGTTTCCTGAATTACTTTCCTGGCACATGTCCTGCGAAAGAAACCATACAAATGAAGCACAGTGTATTGTAATAATACTTCAGGTTAACAGAGCCTTTCCTTGCAAGGCACTTTGTTTAATCATAAGTGCACTACGACAATCTCTGAGGCAGAGGGCAGTAGCTGCCTCGCTAGAGGCTACTGCACCAGTGAACAGGGCTTATCAGGAGCCAGAGGGAAAATGTTTCCGTTTTTTTAATGCTCTTGTAATCAAACATGTTAATGATTTTTGTTTTAAATAAGTTTTGAAAAATCCTGTTTGGGTATAGGCCACGTGGGGAAAATTAGAGCCATGAAGGGGAGTGTTTTGTACAGGAAGTGTGTCTGAAAGTAGGGAGTTAAAATAGAAACTTTTTTCAGCCTTACGTGTAGTGGTTGTTTCTGATATCTCCAGCAGAGAGGTTACGTAATGGACACTGGGGAAGGGAGTGTGGCTTCACATGGGTTTTTTTTTTTTTTTTTAACTAATTTTCATTGCCACTCCTGAGTTATTTTACTTGATACTTATAAACCTAGCAAACAAGTGGCCCTGCTTATATGTCTTTGTTCCTGTAGGTGATGGGTGGATAGGCTTCACAGTCTCCGTGACTCTGGTCTAGGGGTGCACCTAACTACCAAAGTTTTCCAATTTGCAGCAGTCTTCCTCTGGTTTGCATGCTGCATGTGTTCTGTCTGTGCTCGTGAGAGGAGAATTCCAATGAGCAATGTTTCTTGTTCTTTTGGGTTCTTTGTACGCTGTGTGAATGCAGTGCCTAGGGCACTGAGCCCAGTGCTCAGTAGGGCCTCTGAGCACTAGCACAGTCTAAAAAAATAAATCAGCAGCATAATACTACCTTTTCTCCTTTTTCTGTTTTAGCCTGCTCTTATAACATTGTTATTGGAGAAGCTCCCTGAGTTCTTTTTTGACACGTGAGTGCTTTAATATCTTCTTTCTGACCTGAACTGAAACTTTGTCTGTTGTGCATGATTCCACATGTTTACTTTTAATCAGGGGTCTATAATTCAAATGACCACAAGGGCCACATTAGGACTAGTACATTGGCCCGAGGGCCGCATCACTGACACACCCCCTTTCTGGCCTCACCCCCACTTCATCCCTCCCACGAGGCCTCGCCCCTGCCCTGCATCTTCCCACCCCTTCCCTGCTCCCATTCCAACCTCTTTCCTGAAATCCCCACCCCAACTCCACCCCCTCCCTGCCCGCAGGGCACGCAGGAGGGTGTGGGGTGGCATGGGCTCAGAGCAGGGAGCTGAAGTGCAGGAAGTGTGCAGGGTGTGGCTGAGGGCTCAGGGCAGGGAGTGCAGGGTGTGGCAGGGGGCTCAGGGCAGGGAGTTGGGGTGCAAGAGGGGCGTGGGGTGTGGCAGGGAGCTTAGGGCAGGGGGTTTGGCTTCAGGAGGGATTCGGGTGGCGGGCTCTGGACCTGGTGTGCGCTGGGGGCAGGGCAGGCTCCCTGCCCTGCTCCGTGCGGCTTCAGGAAGTGGCCAGAACCATGTACCTGCGGCCTTTGGGGTGGGGGTGGGGGGCACAGGACTCCATGCATTGCTCTGGTCGCTCCTCCAGGTACCTCCCCCTAAGCTCCCATTGGCCGCGATTCCCCATTCCTGGCTGTTACAGGGTACTCGAGGTCCCGTAGGAACGAGTCACACACACAGCTGCTGAATAGAAGTAGTGAGTTTATTGAAGTCAAAAGTGGCACACCAGCAACGGGGGCTCCCTTCGTTGCTGCTACTGAGACGGGGAAAGCCTGAAGCACCGGAGCAATGCTCGGGGTGAAGCCCACTGTGCGTGGGAACACAGGCAGAGAAATAACAGGAACATTTGCATCTAATGCATACCTCATGAATAACTAGTACCTTGTTTCTATCTTGTTAGTATTACATAATGCAAGCAGGTGTCTCATTAGTATTCCACAAGGCGAGCAGGCAATGAGAACCAGTTAACTCTGGCATGTGAAGCATGTGATAACAGGGCAGGGACTGATAACAGTGATCTGTAGTACCCTTTCTTTCCCTGGAGTCGAGAGGGGGAGCGCTCTTAGCTGCCCACCATTACAATTTCTTCCGGCCCCCTACACTGGCCGATGGGAGCTGCAGGTGGTGGTGCCTGGAAGCTAGGGCAACCCACAAAACCCTCTGCTTCCCCTCCCCCAGGGGCTGCAGAGACTTGGTGCCGGCCGCTTCCCAGAGCGGTGCAGGGGCAGGGCAGGCAGGCAGGGAGCCTGCCCTCCCCCTGGTGCGCGCTGGGCCAGAGCCACTCTAGGTAAGTGCTGGGGGGTGTGAGGAGCTTGGCGGGTCACAGAAAATAACTTGCAGGCTGCATGTTTGAGACCCCTGCTTTTAATCAATGACTAAAGTTTAACCAAAATGACCCTATATATGTATGAGAAAACACTGAATCTGAGGAAGAGAGAGTACAATGTACTATACAAGAATCAGAGGGGTAGCTGTGTTAGTCTGGAATTGCGGAAGTAACAGAGTCCTGTGGCACCTTAAAGACTAAGTAAAGTATTAGAGCATAAGCTTTCGTGGGCTAATACCCACTTCGTCAGATGCATGCAGTGGAAGTATCCCACTTCGTCGGATGCATGCAGAGGGATACTTCCACTGCATGCATCCGACGAAGTGGGTATTAGCCCATGAAAGCTTATGCTCTAATACTTTAGTTAGTCTTTAAGGTGCCACATGACTCTTTGTTACAATGTACTATACAGTACTCAGAGCTCAAGATAATTGGGCAGCATATAGAAGAGGACAAGTCTGAAGATGGGGAATTCTCCCGATGTGGTGTGCATTCACTGGGTATTGGTGCTTACATAGGGTATATTGTACAGTACACTACTAAAAGCAGAGACACTATAGGAGTGGAATTAAAAGGTGTCCCAGTGGAGTCCGGAGCACAACAATGACTTTTACATCTGAAAGAACTGAGATTTCTTTCAGCAATCTGCCTCAAAGACTCCAAATTCCCCTGTACTGTGGGACTCAGGAACTCCCGAGCAAAGACTCCTCACTCTTGCATAGCTCAGGAGTATGCTGCTCATCATGTAACTTTTTACTCCTGAGCAAAGACTCCTCACTCTTGCATAGCTCAGGAGTATGCTGTTCATCATGTAATGTGATTTTAATTTTCAGGTTTCCCTTTTTCTTATGTCACACTCCTGGAAAAACAAAAACAAAATTACAAACATCCCCTTCCCTCCACCAACCACAACTAGAAAATTCGCCTTCAAAAACATAATTAAACTTGTATTTAAAGTTGCTCTCATATAAGCTACAAAACAAGGTGGAGAAAAAGTTTTTGAAAATATGGGAATGGTCAGTTGAATTATATTAATATTCCATTAACATTTATTAATTAAAATATTAATGTAAAATTGTCTTTACACATGTTTACAGTATCCCTAACTCTGACCTGCAATATAACATAGAATCATAGAATATCCGGTTTAGAAGGGACCTCAGGAGGTCATCTAGTCCAACCCCCTGCTCAAGGCTGGACCAATCTGCAACTAAATCATCCCAGCCAGGGCTTTGTCAAGCCTGACCTTAAAAAACCGCTAAGGAAGGAGAGGTTATCTAGGCAACCCTTTCCAGTGCTTCACCATCCTCCTAGTGAAAAGGTTTTTCCTAATATCCAACCTAACCCTTCCCCTTTGCAACTTGAGACCATTACCCCTTGTTCTGTCATCTGCTACCACTGAGAACAGTCTAGATCCATCCTCTTTGGAACCCCCTTTCAGGTAGTTGAAAGCAGTTACCAAATCCCTCCTCATTCGTCTCTTCTGCAGACTAAATAATTCCAGTTCCCTCAGCCTCTCCTCATAAGTCATGTGCTCCAGCCCCCTAATTATTTTTGTTGCCCTCTGTTGGACTCTTCTCCAATTTTTCCACGTCTTTCTTGTAGTGTGGGCCCCAAACCTGGACACAGTACTCCAGATGAGGCTTCACCAATGTCGAATAGAGGGGAATGATCACGTCTCTTGATGTGCTGGCAATGCCCCTACTTATGCAGACCAAAATGCCATTAGCCTTCTTTGAAATAAGGGCACACTGTTGACTCATATCCAGCTTCTCATCCCCTGTAACTCCAAGGTCCTTTTCTGCAGAACTGCTGCCTAGCTATTCAGTCCTTAGTCTGTAGCAGTGCATGGGATTCTTCTGTCCTAAATGCAGGATTCTGCACTTGTCCTTGTTGAACCGCATGTGATTTCTTTTGGCCCAATCCTCTAATTTGTCTATATATACTTACAAACATTGTCAATGTTTACATGGGCTAAACATATTTACTGCTAGCCTGGATTCTGCTGTAGTGTGGGCAGAGCTTTAGAACTCTCTTCACGAATCCAGTTTTGAAGCTATTCGTGACATTCAAGGCCTGAAGCTATCACACTGAGTGCTCATTTGCCAGAATGCTTGTAGTGCTGAGGCTCAATCTCGGATGACACACTGAAAACCGTTAGTTTCTGGATGCTTAGGAAGTGAGAACTGTGAATGGTTCGCTCTACTTTTGTACTGAAATCTGCAGTGGTTGTAAATGAAATTTTGCAAGTAGCTAATCCATGAGGGCCTGCTAATCTGCATAGTTTTGAAAAATATTTAGAAGAAATTCCTTTACTAACTGAGAGCTAGCTGTGAGAAGCTCTGCTGCAGTGGAAACTGATCCAAAGCATAAAGTTTTGCATTTTGCGCAGTTGCACTTTCCTCTCTCCTTGCCCTTTATTTTGGTAAATACAGGATATTTCTCTTTCTAGCTGAATTTGCCTTGCATACTTGCATTCAGTCCATGGGCACCACATCATTACTAGTTTAATATTTAAAACAAAAACCAATTCCTCTAGCTGAATGGTATTGTTTAAAAGTCTAGCACAATGGTGGGTAACCGTGTATCAGGGCAATAATGAATCTGGAGAAAAATGGACAGCCATTCTACATTATTTCCAGCTTTGGCTTTGTTACAGGGTACTCGGGGTCCCGTAGGAACGAGGCACACACACAGCTGCTGAATAGAAGTAGTGAGTTTATTGAAGGCAAAAGTGACACACCTGCAATGGGGGCTCCCTTCGTTGCTGCCACTGAGACGGGGAAACCGACGCACCGGAGCAATGCTCGGGATGAAGCCCACTACGCGTGGGAACACAGGCAGAGAAATAACAGGAACATTTGCATCTCATGCATACCTCATGAATAACTAATACCTTATTTCTGTCTTGTTAGTATTACATAATGCAAGCAGGTGTCTCATTAGTATTGCACAAGGCGAGCAGGCAATGAAAACCGAAGAGCACTGGTATGCGAAGTATGCAATAACAAAGCAGCACCTGATGATAGAATTGTGACCAATAACAGCAGCGTGACTGATAATACCCTTTCTTTCCCTGGAGTCGGGGCGGGGTGGGGGGAAGAGCGCTTCTAGCTGCCCACCGTTACAATTTCTTCCGGCATCCTACAGGCTTCTCTAACAGTCTTGCTTAACAGTGATACTGATGTTGGCTCTGTCGGTAGGATAACTTCAACTGACATGTATTTCACTTGTTCTGATGTTTCAGGGTGGGCACCTTTGGAACTAATTTCCCCCGTCTTATTATCAATCAGTTTAAATGGCTTGACAAAATACTTGACAGCAAGGTAAGTACTAATGGTGCTTCAGCAATATGTTTTCTCCATTTAGTTCTTTGAGCATCCTCAGATGGGATGAAATAACTATTTTACTTGTAGGGGATAACAGGCACATACTGCAAAAGTATGGGAGGGGTCAAGCGATCAAAACCCTACAACTTTTTTTAAAATACTGTATTCAAACCATTTATGACAATGGCCATTATGAATCTTAAGATTTGACCTACAAATCTTAATATGTGGGCTGATAGAAATTTTGATGATAATGATAAAGTGGAATAACTTCAGCACCAAATTACAGGAGTTACTGTAGTGGGTCAGTGAGGGTAAATAGTGGGGAAGATATAAGTATGGAGCGACTGTGATCATTCTAAAGATATCTTTGACCATTAAATGTCTAGCAGTGTTTCTTGGATGTAGGAGAAAATGTACAGTAGTGGATGTCAGGAAGGAACATGTCCCGCTCCCTGCTAACCCCACAAGAAAAACAAAATCACTTGCTGGCAAAAGGCCCTTTAGATTTGCAGGCACAGTTGTCTGACACCTAAAAATGACTGTTTTTTATTTTCCTTATTTCCTCTTGACAGACCATTCAGATTGTAGCCTGAGGACTTCAAATGTTAGCTGTGCATTTGAAACACCCGACGTAACTAACTCACAGTGAAATAAGTGACAGACCTCCCATTGACTTCAGTGGGAGTCAGGGGCATATTGGCTTGAGGCTCATTTAAAGAGCCTTGATCTAAGGCCTAGTCTGCTCTTAAAACTTGGGTTGATGTAACCAAGGTGCTCAGGAATGTGAAAATTCCATACTGACCTAACCCCCAGTGTAGACTCAGCTAGCCTGATGGAAGAATGCTTCCATTGACCTAGCTTCCATCGCTTAGGAAGGTGGAGTTCTTGCAGCAACGGAAAAACCCCTTCCATCGCCGTGGCCTGTGTTTGCACTACAGGCTTATAGCATTATAGCCATGATGCTGTACCTATGCCGCCAAGAGCCTATAGTGTAGACATGGCCTAAGTTGTTCTGAAGTGAAAAACTTCATTGTTGTTTAACTGCCTGGTCTTGTAACTGAGAAGAATGGATTGTAGTGAAGAGCTAACTGGATTTGACAGTTCCATCAACACATTTGAGAACTGTTGCTTAGATGGCCAAGAGGTAGAGGAGGAGAAAGACGAAGGAGTCTGGTAGAGAATTAGAGATGGACTCCATATGATTGTTCTAGCTTTCTGTGTTCTCTGCTTCCCTTTTCTGTTTCTTTCTCTTTTTTAAAAAAATCAGTCTCTGTTGATTACTTAGTACTCAACTACCATTACGAATAAATGAGAGCAACTGTCCCATGGTGGTTGGAATGAAAGAGGGTTGCTGTCAATTGTAAAGGCTTGGTTGTTTTTATCTACCAATTTCCTTTCACCAGAAAAATAATTGCGGTTTTAACAGCAAAATGTGCAGTGCTTTAAAAATCACAGTGTGATTTAAATTGCATTTGACTTAGTGGAGAAGGCACCAGACTGGAACTCAGGAAATCTAGGTTCTGTTCCCAGCTCTGCCATTGGCCTGCAGGGTTATTATGGGCAAGTCACTTCACCTCCTTGGGCCTCAGTTTCCCCATCTGAAAAAAGGGGATTATTACCTCCTTTGTAAAGTGCTTTGAGATCTACTGATGAAAAGTGGTAGGTGGTGGTGAAATTGTCATATCCCAGTGTTTTCCTCTTCTGCAGGATCTCGTCATGAAATTAATGCAGATGGTTAGTGTTTCTCCAGCACCAATTCAGCATGACATTATCACCAGCTTGCCAGAGATCCTGGAGGATTCCCAGCAAAGTGAAGTTGCCAGAGAAGTTAGGTAAGGCTGACATTCATGCTGTCTCTTAATCCTTTGCACTGTGTATGCTTTACTGCCAGCTATGCAGTGCACCAGAAGTGAGATATGTCTTTATCAAATTGTGAATTCCACTTTGTTTTGTATCTTCCATTTTGGTGTAGGACATCCATTCTGTTGTAGGGGCTGAGCATATGTGTAATCTTGCCCTGGGGCAGGTTATTATGCTGTATCCCAGACTGCTCAAGAAGGGTGTGACACACCTATTTTTTGAGTCAGATGGGGGACATTCTCAGGTCCCAACATATGTCTCTGCACAAACACCAATCCTCCCTCTCGTGGGTCAGAGTTAACTCCCTAGATCAAGCACCATGGTCAACAATACAACATTTTTTCTAACTCAGGCAAAGCCAGGAGAAGACCCACGTCAGGCTGTCTGTCAGGAGTTACACAGACTCCCTTGCCTTGATACACTACCCCCCCAAGTCTGGTGAGGCACATATGCAGACTCCCTGCCCCCCACCAATGCAAGCCCTGCTCAGGTCAGTCCAACCTGTCTGTGCACTCTGATGTTGGTCTGTGCAATGAGCTCAAACTACTGGGTCTTGCTGTGCTATCCCAGCAGTCCTGTTGTCTCCAGGCTGTGTCTGTAAGAGTCCCCATTTTGCAAGCACCATTGGCTCTCTGCTAAAGTAGGGCGACCAAATGTCCCGATTTTATAGGGATAGTCCTGATTTTTGGGTCTCTTTCTTATATTGGCTTCTATTACCTCCTGCGATGGTGCTGTTCCTGGCGGGACCCAACGGAGAGTGCCAAGTCAAGACAAATTGCTTCAGACAGGGCAGTTACAGCCCAAAGCTGGGGTTTCTCCACCTCTAAGGCAAACCAAACCAGCCAAACAGAAAAGATTTTGGTTTTGCTCCACTGGCTAGCCACAAGTCACACAAGCAATTCTCTTAGACACTCCAGTTTCCCAGTATCACCACCAGCAACCACTCGTTCTGGGGACAAATGGTAATAAAAACCAATACCCCAATAAAAGAAAAAGGTTCTCCCCTATCCCAAAGGACGGGCCCCAGTCCCAGGTCAATATGAAAATCAGATCTTACCCACAAATCACGCTGTTGCCAATCCTTTAGAATCTAAAATCTAAAGGTTTATTCATAAAAGGAAAAGATATAGGTGAGAGTTAGAAATGGTTAAAAGAAATCAATTACATGCAGTAATGGCAAAGTTCTTGGTTCAGGCTTGCATCAGTGGTAGAATAAACTTCAGGTTCAAATTAAGTCTCTGGAGTACAAACATCCACAGCAGGGATGGGTCCTTCAGTCCTTTGCTGAAAGCTTCTGTTTGTAGCAAAAGTTTCTCCAGAGTAAGAAGCAGGAAATGAAGACAAGATGACTGAAGACAAGATGGAGATCAGACATCAGCTTTTTATAGTCTTTCCCAGGAGCAAGAACCTCTTTGTTCTTGCTGTGAAAAGTACAGCCCAATGGAGTTCTGGAGTCACATGGGCAAGTCATTTGACCATGCATGACTCAGGATTTGCAGGTGGCAGCCATTACCCACATGCTACCTTACATGTCCTCTGGTAGACTTCTCATGTGGATTGGAGCTTTCCAAGCTCTCAATGGGTCCATTGTATAGCCGATGGTCCTTAATGGGCCATCAAGCAGGCTAGGCAGAGACAAAACCAAGTTGTCTGGAATGTTACCCAGAAGCAGAGCACAAATTTGAAATACAGACAGTAGAGAGCCAGTATTCATAACTTTAAATACAAGAATGATACATGAATACAGATGGCATAGTCATAACCAACCAGTCATGACCTGGTCTTGGACACCTTATATGACCCCATATACACAAGATTTGGGGCCACTACAGGACCTTGGTTGCACCAGTGATTTATATGATCCCAGATTATTTCAGTAACGTGACATCCCCCCACCCTCCTCCCGATTTTTCATATTTGTTGTCTGGCACCCTACCACTAAGCAACTCCTGTGCTCTGGTGGCTCCCTGCCCCAGGTGGTCCTTGTTCTGGAGTGGCACTCCTCCACTCCCTCAGCCAGTCAATTTCCATAGAATAGTAGGAGGTTGAGGAGGGCTGGTGTAGGGGCGGGGGAAGGAAGGAGAATGGAGAAAGGGTTCTACCCAGTCCCATAACTATGACTGAGAAACAATCACAGAGCAATTTAGGGCCATCAGCTCTGTGTGTTAAATACTGGACCATCCACAGAGTACAATGGAATGTCTACATCAATGCCTAATGAGGGGATGGGGGGAGGAGGAAGGAAGGGGCTGGAGTTTCTCAGCCTGAGAACATAGCAGAAGTGGTTAGAAACTATGGGTATGTCTGCACTAGAAATGTAAGTCGACCTATATATCGGCCACTGCAGTAATTACAGTGTCCAAACTGCCCTGGTTGGGTCAGTGGTGCGCATCCTCACCAGGAGCGCTTCCACTGACTTAAGAGGGGCAGTAAAGTCCAGTCTCTCAGCTCCACAAGCGGCTCCCTACTGAGGACCTGGCTGCTCCATAGATTCCTGGACTCCCAGTGGGCTCTCTCTCCCCTCCTTCCCCGCCCCTTGCCTGGAACGCCAACGTCGGGGGGTGGAGGGCTCTGTGTGCTGCCGGTGCTGTGCAAGGCCCAGGGCCATTTTAAATTGTCCGGGGGACGCGCTGCGGTGGAGCACCTGGGGGCAGCAGGCAGGGCCAAGGAAGAGACCCGGCCCCAGAATTGCTGGAGCCCCACAGGCCACATTGGGAAGGTTCTCGGGCTGCAGATGGCCCACGGGCTGGGATTTTGAAACCTGGTCTACACAGACATTGTGTCGCCCTAACTACACCAACGTAAGCCTTATGTCTCTCATGGAGGTGAAGTTATGTTGGTGGAGTGGGGTACTTTTATCGGCGGGAGCAAGGCTGTCGTGTACACACTGACATAATTAGGTTCACGTAAGCTGCCTTAGGTCGAACTAACTGTGTAGTGTAGACCAGCCCTATACAGGTGTGTTGCATCTTACACGAGGGTTATGTTCTGCGATTACTGTGTAAAGCGGAAATCGCGTATAGTGAAACTCCTACTGAGTTCACTATACTGAACGTTTACTCGGGCGGGGGGGCTCCTGCCCCGATCCCGCGGGCGGGCTGCTGGGCTGCCGGTTCCAGCCCCAATCCCGCGGGCGGGCTGCCGGCCCCAGCCCCGGGCTCCAGCCCCGGCCCGCTGGCTCCAGCCCTGGCCCCTGCGGCTATGGGTGAGCTGTTTGCCCTGGCCGTGGGCTGCCAGGCTGCTGGCCCTGGCCCCCGTGGCGGCGTGCGGGCTGCTGACTCCAGGCCGCCGGCCCCCATGGCGGCATGTGGGCAGCCCCAGCCCCGACCCCTGGCTGCTGGCCCCTGCCGCCACCTGTGTATGGTGGGTTTTTTTTTGTTTTTGGTGGCCAGCCACGTATAGTTAAATATGTGCAAGTTAAATGCGCGTAAAATGCGACTGGCCTGTATTTAAGAAGCGGGGCTCTCTGCAAAGGTGGACTGGCCACCGCAACATGTAAACAGAATGGGCTGGAGAGAGCGAAGGCAGGAGGGACTCTGCCTAGACCTCATGAAGAAACTTGCACAAATACAAACAGATATCATCTTTCTCTCCAAATGCAAACGGATGGACATCATACCAAATGGACTGAAGGTGAAAAATCCATTGCTTTCTACATACTGCACAGACTACAGTGAAAGATTATGCCAGACACTATCTAAGAAACTGAGAAACCACCTGATCAGCATCCTGTACAGCAAACAGGAAAACATCAAAAAAGAGCTTTCCAACCTGGAGACCTTGATAAACAACCAACCCTCCACACAAACAGACTTTACTAAAATAAGACAGGAGATCTATATTACACACTTCACCTCTCTACAAAAGAAAAAGGACTGCAAGCTATCTAAAATCCTGCCTGCCACACGGGGCCACAGCAGTGGTACCCCTAACTCACCCAGCAGTATCGTCAATCTATCCAGCTACATACTCAGCCCGGCAGAAGAGTCTGTCTTATCTCGAGGACTCTCATTCTGCCCCAGCACCCCCACAAACATGATACAATTCTGCGGTGATCTGGAAGCCTACTTTCGCCGTCTCCGACTCAAAGAATACTTTCAAGACTACATAGAACAGCGCACTGATACACAGACACCATCCCACCAGCAGCACAAGAAGAAGAACTCCACATGGACTCCCCCTGAGGGTCGAAATGACAGTCTGGACTTATACATAGAATGCTTCCGCCGACGTGCACAGGCAGAAATTGTGGAAAAACAACATCGCCTGCCTCACAACCTAAGTCGAGCAGAACGCAATGCTATCCACAGCCTCAGAAACAACCCTGACATCATAATCAAAGAGGCTGATAAAGGAGGTGCTGTTGTCATCATGGACAGGTCTGACTACCAAAAGGAGGCTACCAGACAACTCTCCAACACCAATTTCTACAGACCACTTCCCTCAGATCCCACTGAAGAATATACTAAGAAACTGCACCGTCTACTCAGGACACTCCCTACACTAACACAGGAACAAATTAACATACCCTTAGAACCCCGACCGGGGCTATTCTACCTTTTACCCAAGATCCACAAACCTGGAAATCCTGGACGCCCCATCATCTCGGGCATTGGCACTCTCACTGAAGGACTGTCTGGATATGTGGACACTGTACTCAGACCCTACGCCACCAGCACTCCCAGCTATCTCCGTGACACCACCGACTTCCTGAGAAAACTACAATGCATTGGTGACCTTCCAGAAAACACCATCCTAGCCACCATGGATGTAGAGGCTCTCTATACAAACATCCCACACAGAGATGGAATACAAGCTGTCAGGAATAGTATCCCTGATGATGCCACAGCACAAGTGGTTGCTGAGCTCTGTGACTTTATCCTCACACACAATTATTTCAAATTTGGTGACAATATATACCTCCAGACCAGTGGCACCGCTATGGGCACCCGCATGGCCCCACAGTATGCCAACATCTTTATGGCTGACCTGGAACAACGCTTCCTCAAATCTCGTTCACTCACGCCCCTCCTCTATCTACGCTACATTGATGACATCTTCATCATCTGGACCCATGGGAAAGAAACTCTGGAAGAATTCCACCATGATTTCAACAGCTTCCACCCCACCATCCGCCTCAGCCTGGACCAGTCTACACAGGAGGTCCACTTCCTAGACACCACGGTGCAAATTAATGACGGCCACATCAACACCACCCTATACCGAAAACCTACTGACAGCTATGCCTACCTTCATGCCACCAGCTTCCACCCCGGGCACACCACACGATCCATTGTCTACAGCCAAGCACTGAGGTACAATCGTATTTGCTCCAACCCCTCAGACAGAGACCAACACCTACAAGATCTCCACCAAGCTTTCTCAAAACTACAATACCCGCACAAGGAAATAAGGACACAGATCAACAGAGCCAGACGTGTACCCAGAAGCCTGCTTCTGCAAGACAAGCCCAAGAAAGAAAACAACAGAACACCACTGGCCATCACCTACAGTCCTCAGTTAAAGCCTCTCCAACGCATCATCAGTGACCTACAACCCATCCTGGACAACAATCCCTCACTTTCACAGGCCTTGGGAGGCAGGCCAGTCCTGGCCTACAGACAACCTGCTAACCTCAAGCATATTCTCACCAGCAACAGCACACCGCGCCATAACAACTCTAACTCAGGAACCAATCCATGCAATAAACCTCGATGCCAACTCTGCCCACACATCTACACCAGCAACACCATCACAGGACCAAACCAGATCAGCCACACCATCACTGGTTCATTCACCTGCACATCTACCAATGTAATATACGCCATTATGTGCCAGCAATGTCCCTCTGCTATGTACATCGGCCAAACTGGACAGTCCCTACGAAAAAGGATAAATGGACACAAATCAGATATCAGGAATGGCAATATTCAAAAACCTGTAGGAGAGCACTTCAACCTCACCGGACACACCATAGAAGATTTAAAGGTCAGCATTTTGCAGCAAAAAAACTTCAAGTCCAGACTGCAAAGAGAGACTGCAGAGCTGCAATTCATTTGCAAATTTGACACAATCAATTTGGGACTGAACAGAGATTTTGAATGGCTAGCTAACTACAAAAGCAGCTTCTCTTCTCTCGCTATTCACACCTCCAGTTCAGCTGCTAGAGGAACACCTCACCCTCTCTGATTAGAGATAACAAGCTGGTTCAGCCTGATTGGACTAACCTTGTTATCTCCCACCTGGTTCTTGCCTACCTATTTATACCTGCCCCTGGATACTTCCACTGCATGCATCCGACGAAGTGGGTATTAGCCCACGAAAGCTCATGCTCTGAAAAAATTTCAGTTAGTCTTTAAGGTGCCACAGGACTCTTTGTCACTTCTGCCTAGACTGAAACACTGACAAGACTGTAGACTTACAAAAGGCGTGAGATCAGACTAAGGGGAGGGTGTGTTTTAGGATGTTGTTTTTAAAGATCTAAAACACTCTATTATGTTATAAGAGTAAAGGGACTGTGTTTAAAATCTTCCTTTCTAAATCTGTCTTTCCTGCCATCTTCTTGAAGGGGTTGAATTAGAAGCCAGCGTGCCAGCAATCGGGTGTAATTCAGGGGGTGCATGCCAAAGCAATTGCAGGGCTTGGGAGATCTGAGGCATTGGTTTTGGGGATAAGTGTGTTTGGACTGTCAATCCCATGATCTAAGGAAGGGCTCAGAGAAGAGGTCTGTGTCCGGGAGTGTGCTCTGAGACTCAGCACCAGAAACAGTAACTAGAGTCTAGTCACTAGACTCTACCCCCACCTAGAAGGATTAGAAGCATATGCAGTTCATGAGTGGTTCTATTACAGCAGACTGGTGGCTGTCCAGAAGAGAGCACTGGGACAGGCTGTACCAACACATGATAGTTAATGTGTTAGCTAAAATATGTTAAACATACACCTTTTTTCCTAATAAAAACATGACCTTAGACTTAAGTTTTTGTGGGCAGTGACTGTCTTTTACTCCATATAGTGCCTAGCACAATGGACACCTGGGACCTTTAGGTGCTACTGCAATAAAAATAATTCATAATAAAATAAAATATCATGTAATAATGTGTGTGTACAAGGTGGCAAAATTAAGTTTGCCTAGGCAACTTTTGACTGTGTGACTGAGTAACTTTAAAAATTTTTTAGTGCTGGGTGATTTTTTGTATGTAATTTCATACATCTTTTTAAAAAGAAACTGAAAGAACAGAAATTCCATCATATGGATCCATTCTGACCCCTGCTTGGGTCATCAGCAGATTTTGAACCATGCACCTTTAGTGCCACAGCACAGACTTTTACTATTTGAGCTAAAAGAATAGATGGTAATGGCCTAATATTGTTAACACTTATGTGGGCCAACCACCAGTGGGAACATAACATGCACTTTGCAAGTTGCATAGTATTTTACATAATTGTCTACAAGACAGCAGAGTAATGTTGGGATCAACATTTGTGAAATCTTTTTGTGTCTTTTAGAGGGCAGTGACTTTACTGGCTACAGACAGCACTGTTAATGACTTTGTGCCACCACTCAGTGAAATATGGGCAATAATACTTGCCTGCCTCTTACTGTGTTTATTGAACTAATCCTCACACCCCTCTAACAGGCTGTGAAGTTCAAATAATTAACACCAGTCAGTGGAAGGTGGCTCCCTGTTCAGTGCACCCCATCCCCACCCACCGCTGCCAAGCCAAAGGGATAGATGCTGCTGTTGTGCTTGTGTCCTGTCTGGGACCAGTCTACACAATGGGACATACGCATAGCTATGTATAACCTCACAGTGTAGAAACAGCTTGCACAGACAGAAGGGGCTTTTTTGTCCACGTAGGAACACCATTTCCCCAAAATGCTCTGTCTACCTTGCAGCATTTACACTGGGGGTTAGGTCAACTCCTATTTTGTTTAGGAGTGTGGATTTTCACACCCAGGAGCGATATAGCTATGTCAACCTAGATTTTAAGTGTCGGCCATGCCTGGTGCTCTAACTCTGGGTCTATGATATAGGAGGCTGGGCCTGAGAGCATGACTGAAGCATGTGGAAGGTCAGTGGGACCAGAGCATGCTCAGTAACATGGAATGTTCAGAAATTTTAAGAACAAAGCCTCTAACAAATCTCTACTGAACTTGGGAAAATGGGTGATTTTCAGGGCTTTATAGTTTGACCAAATCTGGATGGATTTTTATAGGGGTGATAAAAGGCATCTCACTGACTCCAGGACCAGTCCTTGCCAAATTTCAAGTCCTTGAGCCACCTGAAAACGGAGTCTTATACTGGAAGTGTTAGGCATTGCTCCCAGTCCAGCCTGAAATAACAATGAGAAATAGTAAACATTATTCCTCTTCACGTCCACTTCAATTATAGTGATCCCAAATTCATTGTGTTCAGAAAGAAGCAATCGTTTCCATAGTAGTCATTTTTCTATAGTGCCTCTGGCATGTATTTGTCACTGTTGCAGAGATTCTGGAGTGAGTGGAGAAACTGCTGACATTTTATAATTGCATAATTCCACTTAATAAAAAACTCATTTATTTGTCTGCAATCTTTTCCTTGTGTATCAGCCAGCTGTTAAAACGGGACACTCGCTTAACTGTTCCGATCCTGGATGCCCTTTCCAGTTTGGATCTAGATGTAGGACTTTTGACTGAGGTAAGAGGTTCTCTACTAAACAGAAGTGTAAATGTTAGAGCTGCTCTGATCATTCCAACTATCATGTTAAAACCAGTGCTTTTGAGTCTTTCTGTGCCAGCAAAAGTGGGAAAGGTGGCAGGAATGTCATTTGAATCTATAAGCCTATTACATAAAATTATTCTTGAGAGAAAGCAGTGAATCGAGAATGACTTGTATGAGATTTTCTGGCTATAATGCAATGATGTGTTCTCAGAGGATATGCTATCCTAACCCACTCAATTAGCAACTGTTTATACCCTGAAACATAAGGGCTTATTTCCCTTATTGTTTTTACTCTGTCTATTGTAAATGGATGATCTCATTATGTAAATTTCTAACCCTTTGAATCCTATAAACTCTTGGCCTCGGTGATGATATTATGACACCTAATTCCCCAGATAGAATATTTTTTAAAAAATAACAATTATCCATCTTAAATTTGTTGCCTTTCAATTTCATTGACTGTCGCCTTGGTCTTGTATTATGAGAAATGGTAAATAGGAGCACACAACTTACCATCTTCAGACCCATTCATTATTTTGTGTTGCTCTACAATATCCCTTCTGAACTAAACACTCCTAGTCTTTTCAGGCTGTTCTCATATGGAAGTCACTTCAGCTTCTGATAATTTATTTTGCCTATCTCCCAAACCCTTGTTATCTCTGCTATTTAGTTTTTTGATGTGTAGTGACCAGAATAGAATCCAGTATTTTAGGTGAGAGCATCCCATTGATTTATATAACATTCTTGAGTGGCTCCAGTCAATTTAGAATCCAGCAACATATGAGTATTCAGAATATCCCTTCCAATGTGTATTATTTTACACTTGTCAGCACTGAATATCATTGGCAATCATGTTGTCCATTCCCTTAGCTTGCCATGATGGTGTTGCCCTACTCCATCCAAAATTCTTTGCTGTCTTTTCCAGCCTTGCCTATTCTCAATGTTTTTTTTATAGATTCCAAGGCCAGAAGGGACTATAGCGATCATCTAATCTCTGGCCTGTGTTATACAGGAAATCAGAACTCCAAAATATTTCCTAGAGTGGATCTTTTAGAAAATCATCTAATTTTGATTTAAAAATTGTCAGTGATTCTCAGGGTTCCCACCCCACTCTGAACTGTGAGGTACAGATGTGAGACCCACATGAAAGACCCCCTAAACTTATCTCTATCATCTTAGGTTAAAAACTTCCCCAAGGCACAAATCCTTTCCTTGTCCTTGGATGATATTGCTGCCACCACCAAATGATTCAGGCAAAAATTCAAGAAAAGGACCGCTTGAAGTTCCTATTTCCCCAAAATATCCCCGAAGTCCCTTCACCCCCTTTCTTGGGCAGGCTTAAGAATAACATACTAACCAGTTGGTTACAAAGTGAACACAGATCAAACCCTTGGGTCTTTTGGACACTGAAAATCAATCAGGTTTTTAAAAGAAGAATTTTTTTTTTTTTTTTTTTTTTTTGCAAGTAAAAGAATCACACCTGCAAAATCAGGATGGAGGGTAACTTTACAGGGCAAAGAAAAAGATTTAAAACAGAGAGGATTCCCCTCTAGGCTTAGCTTCAAAGTTACAAAAAAAACAGGAATAAGACTCCCTCTTTGTATAGGGAAAATTCACAAGCTGAAACAAAAGATAATCTAACACATTCCTTGCTATTACTTACAATTCTTGTAATTTTATATGTATAATTTCAGTAGGAGCTGGTTATCTGCTTGGTCTCTCTCTTTGTCCCAAGAGAGAACAACACAAAGAGCACAAACAAAACTCTCTCTCCTCCCCCCTGCCCATTTAAAAGTATCTTCTTTCCCCATTGGTCCTTCTGGTCAGGTGCCAACTAGGTTAATTGAATAGATTAAGCCCTTACAGGTAAGTGAGTTTGTACCTCTGACCAGGAAGTATTTTATATTACTGCATACCTCGAGGTTGTTAACCTTCCCTTTATATTTATGACAGTGAAGGTAAATCTTCCCCAACTATTTGGAATGATTTTTCATCCTCTGCAAATGTTGCCACCTCATGGTTCACCACCATTCTCGGTTCAGAACCACTGGTCACCTTTCCCCATTATGGAAATTCCACTGTGCATCTCATGTTAAAAGGAGAGAAGGGTCTGTGTCATGGGGTGTATAGAACCCACACTGGCCTTTTAACCAAGAAATTAAAGCAAGAACTGGCAGCGTGGCGAGAGGCCTCCCCAGAGTGACAACAGCCCAAAGAATGGATAACCAGAGCCATAGGCCGTAGAAGCCTACAGACCCAATGGAAGTAGGAAGGAGCTCAGAGTATTTCAGGAAAACTGTTAGGGGCTGATTCTGCCTTCCTGGGTTAAAGATCCTGAGGTGAATCTAGTGGAGTGGGTGTGTCTGAGTTCCCCTACCAACCCCTTAAAAGCCAAAGTTGGTTCCAGGCCGCTTGAGGCAAGAACCAGATAACCCCTGACAACCATAAGGAGAATCCCGTACACGCCAGCTGGCATGACCTTGCCTCCGGAAGGACTACAGCGATCCAGACAAGAAGGACAGACTGCCCTGTTGATCTGAGAAGACTGCGCATTGCCCTATCTAACCAAAGGGTGGCACCAATGCACTGGGGCACCAGGTCACAGTCTCTAAACAGGCTTGTGGGCTGCCTTTCAGAGATGCTGCTGCATATGGAGGCAAAGGAGCTAGAGAGGACAGTTTATATTGAAGACCTCTGCTGCTTGTCTGACTTTGGCTGTTTAAAGGGACTCCATTGTGGATCATGATTTCTTGGAAAGTGGCTTGGAGGAAGAGCTTTGAAATGCGAAAGAGCTGACATTTTTCCTGTATGTTAGCTGAGTGACTCGGCACTGGGCTTAGTCTCTGTGTTTTTGTTTTGTCTTTTATTAATACTGAATGCTGCTGAAGAAGACATAAGTGGCATCATTCTTCAACTCTCAGAATGAATCCATGCTAATATAGCATCAGTCATGACTCTGCTGACTGGCAGTCATTATGAGGTGTCACCTCATTGTCAAGGCAACACCTGCAAGATAACTGTACAGCAGAATGAAAATGTAGAATAAACTTTATATCTCCCTGGCGCCCCAGTCTTACAGATGACGTGATATTGCTCTTCCCTTTAGGTGCGACAGTCTGCTATGATCATTGTGCCTGCTGTAAAATTGGAAGATTTGCCTGTAGTAATCAAATTCATTCTACATAACATCAAAGCTGTGGATGCAGTAGAGGTACAGTATTTACTCTGTCACAGAGATGTACAAATGAGTATTCTTTAAGGAACATAGTAATGGCCATGCTGGTATAAACCTATGGGCAACGTAGTCCAGTGTCCAGCTTGGCAGAAATCAATGCCTGATTCTTCAGGAGAAGGTGAAATACTCTAATATTACTCCACATTACTAAGTACTAAATCCCATAAGGAATTTATTCCTGACCCCCATTGTTGATTCACTTATGCCCTGAAGCGTAAGGATTGAAAGCCCCTCCTGTACTCTGAGTATTTTTCAAGCCCCTTTGTTATCATTTGTTTTTTAAAATATGTTTTGCAGAAAGTGACAGGAATTTTCTTTAAAGGGCCTTTCCACAAAATTCATGTGTGGTGGACTTACCATCCTGCGCCCCTCTTTCTGTCTCTCTCTTGCAGCAGACCCTTTAAATTTCTCTGGTCCAGCTCCAGTGAGGCTGGCTGCAAAAGTCTTTCAAAGTAAAATTACCTCAAACATAAAATCTTGATAGCAACCCTCCCAGTGTTTTTCAGGAGGGTTATTTTCCATCCCTCTTCCACAGCCTTGGAAAGGAACTGTGGGTCACACTTTTTCGTCCTGGGGCTGATGGTCCCTGGCAAACAGTTCCTTTCCATTTTTCCCTTTCACGGTGAGAACAGGGAACTTTTTGTGCTATCTCCCCATCGTCTCCCCATCCCCAGTGGTTTTTGTCTCGATTGATTAGATGATTGATTGGGAGGGGAGCCTTGCTCCACCTTACACTGCAAGCCTCTGGGCCCTTAAAGAAACAGACTTCTCTTCTCCCTCGGGTCATTTCCCCCGTGTCTGTTCCTGCTTTCCCCAGGATCATCATTTGGTTGAGACTGTTTGGAATGGAGGTAACCTGAACCCTATTCCCTCTCACTCCCTCAATTCCTCTTTTCCGCAAAGGACCAGTGTGAGGGACTGTTACTCCTGGGGTGCAGTCTCGGAGCCGCTGGAACTGCTGTGCCCCTTAACAATTCAGCTGGCATGATCTCTCTCACATCGCTCTGCTGGTGACTCAGTCAGCCTCTCCAGGCCCTGTTACACCCAACACGACAGCAGATGGTGCCACACACCCAACTGAGTTACCTAAGTGCTTTGCCTAAGCCACTCATGGACAAACAGAGGGCAACAGCCAACTTCCCAGCTCCCCAACTTTGTACCCTACTGGAGCATAACCCCAGAATTATACTGTCTTGCTCTGCACAGGATCTGAACCATGCAAGCTCATTAATTAATTTGCTTCCCCCTCAATGTGGGAAAGATATCCAACAGCCTTTGTTTATCAAGTGGAGATTTTCCCATATACTTCACTCAAAATGCTCTGGTTAAGATAATTCATAAACCAAATTTATTAACTACAGAAAGATAGATTTTAAGTGATTATAAGTGACCGCAAACAGATCAAAGCAGACTACCTAACAAATAAACAAAAATGCAAGTTATGCCTTGTGTTTTGAATTAGCAGTTTTTCACCCTGACTGATGATACAAGCAGGCTTGCAGACTTAAGGCACAAGCTGCATCTGCCTTGCAGCTAGGGTTCTTCTCCCTCATTCCAAATCCTTTGTTTTACAGAGTTTCTTTCAGGAGATGAATTGTGGGGGAGTTAAGACAAACCATGATGTCACTCCCCACCTTCTGTATTCTCTCCATATGGTAGGAACCCTTTATTTCAAGAGAAGTTCCAAGCCCAGTCTGTGGAAAAATTCAAGAATTTAGTGTCGTGTGGTCTGGCCACATGACCTTGCATGCCTTGCTGAGCCATAGCAGCCATTTTTCATAGGTTGTCTGAAGCCTTCCCAGGAAGGCTCACCAGGTGGGGGATAAGTTTCTTCTAAAGCCTGTTGTTTCCCTTAATGACCCATTACCTTGAATAGGCCCTTCACAATCAGCTATCTAGACTGGAAGCATCTTGCCTAGTGAGTGTCACCCAGGTGTAACCACATGTGAAATACAGATACATAGTCAATATTTAAAACTCCAGATACAAAAATTATATATGCATGCAAATAGGATAATCATATTCATCAAATTATAACTTTTCCAAAGACCCCCCACATGAGACATCTTGTAGAAAATGCATCATATAATTATGTCGTAATCATGCCACTAAGATGAATGTAGGGAGCAGCATCACAATCAGTGTACCTCGTTACAGTCTGTAATATTGTCTCTGGGGATTCTATATAATTGTCTTTATTTTTCTTCCACCTTTCTCTATCCCTCATATCTATCCATTGATTTGTACAATGCCCTAACAAATATGTCTGACAGTTATAAATTACTGTGCTCTGCAGGTGATTTCTGCCCTTCGCAAGAACTTGGATCTGTCATCATGTATTTTACCTTTGCAGATTCTGTCTTCTCAAAGCAAGCTCAAAAGCCAGCCACAAACCAGGTATTTGCATTGTATCTGCATGATTCTGTTTGGTTTCTGCATGAGAAAGATGGAACAGAAGGACTTTGATTCCAATTTATGAGACTTCTCAGTTGGGTTTAGTTACATACACTAGAATCATTTGCCCAGTTTGCTATCTCTGCTGGCATCCTCAGTGCTTTAGCTAGTGTCCCTTCCAGCCAGCATGACTGCTGCCATATACTGTCCAGATGGCACTCTCCACCATTCCACTGCAGTGTCTCTTTCAGCCAGCACCACACCCTTGTAGGTGTGCTGGCACATCCATTCTGGTTTGTGCTGCTGTGATTTCATGCCCCATCACCCTGGCTGCATTTGCACCCTGCACTAGCCTTAGCTGGGATGATTTAGTTGGTGTTGGTCCTGCTTTGAGCAGGGGATTGGACTACATGACCTCCAGAGGTCTCTTCCAACCCTAATATTCTATGATTGTGTGATTCACTGTCACCTCATCCCTGTCCCTCTGCCACCACATGATCCCTGGCTGGCACTGCTGCTGCTGCACACATCTCTTCCTACCTGCCATGTCTTTATTGTGATTCGAGACAGCATTGCTTTCACTTTATCCCTGCCATCGCCTCCCTTCTAGCAGGCGGTGCTGCAGTTGCTTCTCTTAGCGCTGTGTTGACCTATACCTGTTATGACAAGACTCATATGACAGATGAGCAATTCTGTTTCTCTCTGGTTCTTTGCAGTTCCTCCACAAGCCAAGTGAGCAGCAGCCAGAACTGTGTCAAGCTCCTCTTTGATGTGATAAAGTTGGCTGTGAGATTTCAGAAAGGCATTTCTGAAGCTTGGATTAAGGTAAGATTGTGCGCTCTAGGGTTTCTCTGATTTGTAATGTAATTAGAACATTAACTGTAGTTTTCCTGACTTGAAAATGTAGTTTCACAAAACTATTTAGTTTTACACTTTTATCCCTGAAAGTACTGATACTAACCTTTTTCTATGGTATTGATGCTTTGCACTTTTCAGTGGCAAATCTCAAAGTGCTCTCAAGACTGTAGGTAAGCAGTACAAGCCTCATTCTACAAAGCGAGGACCTGAGGCACAGGTGGAGCCCGAGAGTGTGTTTTAAAATGAGCACTTTTTTTGTAAATTTGTGCTTTAGCTTATCTGGGCATCAGTCTCCTCATCTGTGAAGTGGGGGTAGTGATTTTGCTGTTCTTCGTGAGGATTAGCCTGGTAATTGATGTTTGTAATGTGCTATTGAAATGTCCAGCAGGAACTGATCCTGCAGAGGGGGCAAAGTTCCATTTTTAATGATGGGCTGGGTATAAACTATGAGTCTGAACTTGATTTCTTGTTCCCAATTCTTAGTTTATTATTCTGAATTTCAGTTCCTTTTAAACAACTTCAGCTTTTGAAACAGTATCCTTAGTCAAACTGTAAATTTGTACGTTTATTCATGTGGGAAGATGTAGGAGCAGAGGGAAAAAGCAGATCTTAAAAGAATAACTGGATGAGGTCAGCCATCATGTGATGTAATGTGTTCAGATGCAAGTGGAGATGCTTCTCAAGATCTGTGCAAAAATGAGGGAAAAACAGAGGAATTGTTGAAGAAATTTGAGGAAAATATACATGCTGCGAGCTCACATGCCTTCTTTCCCTTTCCTGTGCCTAGAATATTTCCTTCTGGTTGCATCCAGCCATACCAGAGTGTTAGACACACTTTGAGGAAGAGAGGAATGTTCTGTTTATCTGGCAGTTTCTTTCCCCCAAAATAGTGTGCCCATCCATCTTAGCCATCCTCACCGGATCAAATTGTAAAATTTGCTCCTGGCATGGTAGCTAGAATTTTATTTTATTTTTTTAAGGGAATTGTTCTGTTCCTCAATGAGGACATTATTCTTGCTCTGGAAAAATTCATATGGGGAGGTGATGAAGGAGGAGCTAGCTTTTAATGAGAGCTGGAACTGCCTCCAGACTCTGCAATATTTAATGTAATCCAGTATCCTGGATTGATGGGTTTGCAGAGAAGAGAAACTGGCTGACAGGTGCAGTATTTCTTTTGGTATCTGCCTGGCCAATCTGGTCATTTCCATTGTGTAGGATGTGTGGGTTTTGAAGTCCGTTATTACTGTATGTACGCTATTCATAGAATCATAGGACTGGAAGGGACCTCTTGAGGTCATCTAGTTCAGTCTTCTGCGCTCATGGCAGGACTAGTTATTATCTGGACCATCCCTGACTGGAGTTTGTCTAATCTGGTCTTAAAAACCTCCAGTGGTGGAGATTCCACAACCTCCCTAGGCAATTTATTCCAGTGCTTAACCACCATGATTGTTAGGAAGTTTTTCCAAATGTCCAACCTAAACCTCCCTTACTGCAATTTAAGCCCATTGTTTCTTGTCCTCTTCTCAGAGATTAAGAAGAATATTGTAACTGTTTATTTCTTTCCTCCTTAGGCTATTGAGAACACTGTCTCTGTGTCTGACCATAAGGTAATGCCTCTCTTGACTTTTCCAGTGCTGTAGCTGTTCTGTGTTATGAGCTTCTGTCTTGGACACACACTAACAAGGGCGCTTGCTTCCTCCACAGCAGCAGGATTGGAGGTTTTGCTATAGAAATCAGGGACTGCCAGTGATCAAGAGATCTTGTGGGTCTCCATGCATTTGTTCTTGCCATAGTTTTAACTGGGTTTGCTCTGAATTGTATTTACACCTGAACATTCTTAATGACAAACGCATCCAGCCCAGTCTGAAAATCACATGAGAGACAGTTTCTCTGAATCCACCTCCCTCCTCGACCTGTGGCACTAGAGTCTGACCAGTCAGTTAAATGACTTGCTGAGCCCCAAACTTTCTCTGTAAAGCTGATAAAAAATGGGCTGTTCTTTTTAGTCTTTATTTTCCTTAGTGTTCTGCAGACCAGCATCTCCACCAATTCTGGACATCCCAACTGCTCTCGTCTCTCTGCAGTGCACAGACATGGATGAGCATTTTGGCGCCACATGTTCTGGTTATGCGCCTTCCCCCTTTCCTCCCCGTGTTCCTACTTGCTGCCAGATTCTCTGTCTCCGTGGCAGCAGACAGTGGCTATTCCTTTTACTCCTGCCCTTACTCCTTCTATTTTAACTTTTCTGCCTTGTTCTTTGGGCAATGGGGAGCAGCATTCTCCCTCCCTGAGCCTCCGCTGCAATGTTTCCCTGCTGGCTCCTCTGCCCTTTACAGGCACGGCCAAAAAGCCAAGAGAGCACTGAGTCAAATCCAAGCAGTGCTCGATTTGTGAGGCAGCCTTCCCAGGCTTGGCAGATGATGAGTTGTGCCCAGCCTGCACCCAGCCTTCCGTCCCTAATTTTGTTAATTCCTAGGACTACAAATTGGAGAGGCAAGTGGGGTTCCTACCAATAGTCCCTCTAATTTTTTCCAACCATGTGTGGAATGAATTTTGTTATGTTCACTAAATTATCGAAGTAATGTGTGGATGTGCGCCACCAGTAAGTAGAAATAAAAAGCCTATATATAATATATATATTAAAAAATTTACCATAGAATAATTACTTCAGCCAGGACAGGTTAGGCATTTTAGAACTCATTACTCAAAGAATTAAATTTAAGTGTAAGAGAGAAAAAAATTATGAAATGCATGGACCAGTCAAAAAACTCAAATAACAGCACTTTGAAAGAATAAAATTACAGAGAATATACAGTAGAACCCTGCAATACTGCACCCCGCGATAGCGCATATTCGCTTATAACGCAAGGCACATGTGGCTCCTGATGGCGGCAGTGGGCACTGCTTTGATGCAGCGGAACCCCGCAATACCGCGACCCCATGTTTACCGCGATCGATTTTTTTTGGACCTCGATTGTCGCAGTATCGCGGGGTTCACCTGTATGTGCATTGCAGGAAGAATCAAGAAGTAACAACAAAACTAATACAAATATGTGTTGAGAGGTAACTGTGAAAGACAGATTGAGAGTGTGTGAGACAGACACTCTGTGTGTGCGTGCGCGCGTGTGTGTGTGAGAGAGAGAGAGAGGGAAAGAGAGAGACAGAGGCACACAGTCGGCCTTTCATTTATCCATTAAGACTTGTAGCTGTCACATCCGTGAGGAGGGAGTGTTGGAGCTGGCAGCCTTTATCCAAACATGAGCCTTACTGGGTGTTCCATGAGGTCAAGGTGAGGCTTGGGATACCAGCATCTTTTCTTGGTAAGATAAATTCCTCCTTCCGTGCTTCCCAAGAGGCTGTGCTTCCTTTGTTCTGTCTAAAACTACAACATCCATGTGAATGAGTGGCCTCCTCCAGGATGCCCCCTTGTTTCCTCAGGGCAGCCTAGGAAATGGCCCCTCACCTCACCATCTGAGCTTATCATGTAGTCCCCAACCATATTTTATTAACAAAACGAAGTGCAAAAGTCCATAATGCAAAAGTCCTGAAACGCAGTCCATATCACCCCAGTGCATGTAGATTTTAAAACCCAGCTTCATTCTCACTGGACTCTTTTCAGTCCTCCTCTGCCAGGACAGTCACCCCAGCTCTTACTTCTGGAGTTCAACCCTGCTCTTTCCAGACTCTCCGCTGGGAACATCCCTCACTCTTCCTTGTCCTCTCATGACTCCTCCAGGAACCAGCTCTTTGGTGAAGAGATGTCTGCACTACTCTTCTTTCCCTACCTTCACCCCTCTCTGACCCCTGCTTCCAGCTCTCTAGCTTAGAGCCAGCAGGCATCTCCCTCTGCTCCTTCTGCTCTCTGGCCCTCTCCTCTTTGGCTTAGGGACACCAGCCAGCAAACCTCTCTTGCTGCTCTCCTGCCTTCAGTCCTTTCCCAGGAGCTACCTCCCCTCTCTGGCAGCTCTCCTTTTCTGCTCTTTCTGACTGAACCAGTGTGCCTTGCTTCTCCAGGCCTCTTATAGCTTTCAGGTACTGCTCTCTTAATTGGCCAGAACTGGGGCTTCTGGACTGGAACAGGAGATCTGAGTTTGGTTTCATTTATTGAGCAAGCTACTCTGTTATAATCCAACTGAAAAGACATGGTGCACCTTAGACGTTGGAAGATCACTGAAAATCTCTCTCAAACATACAAAATCCGTAAAATTGGGCTCTCTATTTGTGTCCTTCAACCCAAAATGCCAGGGACTCAGAGCTTCCAATTATTTCATTGATAAATGGATTAGACTATGTATTGTGGAAGCCTATAAATCATCAGAGGTTCCTGTCCCATCAGGGGTTAAGGTGCACTCCATGAGATCCTTAGCGATCTCATAGGTGGAATGAGCAAGTGGGTTCAGTTGCAGAAATTTGCTTGGTCTATAGCTAACATCTTCATTAAGCACTACAGCATGGACCTTCTGTCTTCTGCAGGCGCATCTCTTGGCAGGATTGTGCTGCAGGCTTTTGAGTAAGCTCACAAAAAGGCAGGTACTTCTTTCCTCTTGTAGTTTTGTTTCATAACCCCCTCTACATCTGTTCACTGCTCGTTACTTCCCAAACATCCAGAATCGTGGGAGATGCAGGGCTGCAGAATAGAAGATTTCTTAATGATTTCCTTTCCGCTAGCAGGGTCTCCCACAATTCTACCCACCCTGGATGTTCGTGAGTCTAAGGTCAGATGTTAAGTGGAATTGTTACAATAGGACAGTGCCTGTCTATGACCTAAAAGCATCCCTTGATCTAATGTACATAATTATTTCATTATCTCTGGAATATTTGTTTACAATATTATGCAACTGTTAGAGCTCAGGGCTAACTCATTTGGCACCAAGTGGGAACAGGAGGAGCAGGGCCAGGTTGTGTGGCACCAAAATGCTGATCTGCCTTCCTGAGCTGCAGAGAGAGGAGAGCAGCCGAGAACTGTGGGAGACGCTGCTAGCAGAAAGGAAATACCAGTCAGAAATTTTCTCTTCCACAGCATAATGGATATATGATTAGTGATTATTTCCTCTGTGAAAGGTTCTGGACCTGATAGTTCTGCTGCTAATCCATACTACAAACACCAAGAGCAGGAAGCAGATTGAGAGAGTGCTGAGGAACAAGATTCCACTGGGCTGTGTGCCAGAGCAACTGCTACAGAGCGCCTTCCGAAATCACTCACTGGTGAGTACTGCTGCTACTTTGAGATTCTGCGCACTGGGAGCATTCCCCTTTCCACCTCCTGGGAGGTGGCAGATTGTTTCTAACCCAGTAGAGAGCTAAATCACAAAGACCCGCTTCCAGAGTTTGTCTTGTGGACCTTGTCGACCTTCCTGTGAACTTCCCAAGATTTGCTGGAGAAGAACTTCCCTCCTCTGCCCTGCAACATAGGATAGGTTACTGGTTCAGCCGATCTTAGGAAGCTCTTTTGCCCTCTGTCTCCCCGTTACAAGTGACCCCCTCCTCTAATGCCTGACATGCTGCTCTGCCTCACATTTTTCTTAGACTTTACATTTTTAAACCCATACCTTCTTACAAGTATAAAATGGTCTGCATTTAGACATGTACATGTGTCTGACTTGAGTGCCTATAGTTATAAGGAGCAGGGACCATAAATGAGGATAGACAGTGCCTGTCTACAACTTCAAAGCAGGGCATGAAGACTGAGCATTTGTCTGCCCTGGGTAGTTTTAGTTACTAGTTTAGATGCACCAGTGTAAACCTGAATATAGACTGTTGTAAACTGACTTGCGTGAATCACCCAGTTCGAGTCCCATTTTACACTGGTGCAGCATGTTTGCACTCTTGAACAAAGAGTCTGCTCTGTTGCTGCAAAAAAGCTCTTGTGTGGATAAGTTTTTCATTGTTTTGAAAGCAAAGCAGGCCTACAGAGAGCACAAATCTAAGTGGGAATCTGTTATGACGTCAGCCTGTATCTAGTAAGGTGGGAGAGTTAGAGGCCAGGGAATCACCTACTGAACTGACTAGGGATCTTTAAAATAAAGAGCAATGCTCCTCAAGTTGGAACTCCTAAAACTAGTTGGAATGCTTTGAAAGTAAATATTAATGATGGGAATCCTTATGTTTCTGCGATAATATTTGGCTTTCAGGTTATCAAAGACTTCTTCCCATCAATCCTGTCATTGGCTCAGACCTTTCTGCACTCTGCTGATCCATGTGTTGTCTCCTTTGGCAGCTGCATGTACAAGCAAGCATTTGCAGCTTTTGACTCTTACTGTCAGCAGGTAAATTTTGAAATATATAATAGCATATACTGTTAAACGTGAGTTCTGACAGGACTGCAGATCAAAGGAGGGACATCAAAAAAACCTGGAGATCAATGAATTCTCTACATAGGAGTTACAGATATTTCCATCTTGTTTTGTACAATATCCTTCACTCAAGATGCTTCTGAAAATGCTATATGAACTCAATAATGCAGTTACAAAGTTAAATAATAAATGGAGAAACAAGTTGAGGTGTGAGTAGGGGAGAACATCCATGTTCAGTTTATATGAACTGGGATGGTGAGTCAGGGAGCAGTTTACGATGGCAGGAGCTGCAAAGAAAATGACTGTCAGCAGTAGAGCCAGACTTTAAGGAGTGACATAAAAGAGACCAGCGCTAAATTAAGTAGAGTGAGCAGACAGAGAAGCTGATAGAGAAAAGGTCCAGGAAAGCAAGTGAAAACCCATGGAGGGTTTGTGAATCAAGAAAGTCAGTTTTGAACTGTGTCTGGTATAGTGACTCTTTGCTTAACATTGTAGTTATGTTCCTGGAAAATGTGAATTTAAGAGAAACAATGTTAAGTGAATCCTATTTCCCCATAAGAATTAATGTAAATGGGGTTAGGGGGGAGAGTTAGGTTCCAGGGAATTTTTTTCATCAGACAAAAAAACTATATTATTATATACAAAACCACACACACTATAAGTTTTAAACTAACAATGTAATATTGTACACAGCAATGATGATTTTGAAGCTTGGATGAGGTGGTGAAATTAGAGGGTTGAAGAGGGTGGGATATTTCCCAGGGAATACCTTATTGCTAAATGATGAACTAGCACTCGGCTGAGCCTTCAAGGGTTAACACGTTAATTATCAGAGGGGTAGCCATGTTAGTCTGGATCTGCAAAAGCGACAAAGAGCTCTGTGGCACCTTATAGACTAACAGATGTATTGGAGCATACGCTTTCATGGGTGAATACCCACTTCGTCAGATGCATATGTGTATTCACCCATGAAAGCTTATGCTTCAATACACTCCTTTGCTCCTCCAGCTGCTGCTGTACCCCCCCACCCTTTGCTCCTCCAGCCGCACTGCGGGGGCACTCACCCCTCTGCACATGGGGCTGCCAGCAGCAGCTCGTGCGGTGGGGAGTGGGGGGAGCGGCGGCTTCTCCACGTGCCTGCTCAGCTGGAGGGATGGATAAATCGAAGCTGTAGTTTGGAGACCCCTGATATAGTACTTTGAAGATAAAAAGTGTTCTATACACAACATGCCAACCAAGTATTTTGGGACACAGAACATCTGGATAGGGATGAGTAGGACCATAGCAGATGGGAATCATATGTGACTGGTTCCCCCCGGGGTGCAACCTGAAACTGAGGTACCACTGAGCCCTCTCACCCACCACACTGTTTTGCTGTGACAAGCTGCAAAGCCCTCCAGTCTGCACTTTGACCAGTATACATACAGGTAGGGACACACGCAGCTGCAGTTACAAGTAGGCTCTCTGACCAGCCCCTGCATAGGAAGGCTACTCCCAGCTCTTCAGGCATGTACCCCCTCTGAACTATAAACCCAAAATTTTGCCATATTGTATTGTACAGGGAACTGTACAGTGTAAGCTTATAAAATTCACCCCCCTCTCAATGTAGAGAGGACTACGCAACAGCCTTTTACCCCTGAATTATGATTCCCACACACTTCACTCCAAATCACTGGTTTAGATAAAGCAAAAACAAGTTTATTAGCTACAAAAGATAGATTTTTAAGTGATAGCAAACAAATCAAAGCAGATTACCTAAAAAATAAACAAAAAACACAAACTAAGCTTAATACATTAAATTGATTCGATATGAATAGCAGATTCTCACCCTAAGAGATGATACAAGGAGGCGGCAGATTCTTAAGGGGCAAGCTGCACTTGCTTTACAGCTTGGAATCCCCAGTTGTTTCATTCACAGGCTAAAAATCTCTTTAGCCTGGGTCCAGCACTTCCCGCAGTTCAGTCTTTGTTCTTCAGATGTTTTCAGGAGTTGTCTTTTGTGATGAGTGAAGAACACCAGATGATGTTGCTCCTTGTCTTATATAGCTTTTGCATATGGCAGGAACCCTTTGTTCTCAAAGTCTGATTCCCAGACCAGTCTGTGGAAAAATACTGACCTCCTACAATGGAGTCTAGAGACATGTGGTGTCATCACACGTCTTTGTAGATTCATAGCAGCCATCACACACAGGCTGTTTGGAGCTGTCAGAGGAAGGCTCACCAGGTAGGAGATAAGCTTCTCCTAAGGCCTATTATTTTTTCCTAATGGCCAATTACTCTGAATAGGCCCTTCCCCACTCACTATCTAGACTGAAAGAATTTTTTCTACTGGGTGTTACTCAGGTGTGACTACATTTGAAATGCAGATACATAGTCGATATTCATCACTTCAGATACAAAAATGATACATGCATACAAATAAAATAATAGTGTTCAGCAAATCATTAACTTTCCAGTGACATGACTTATCTTGCATAAAATACATATCATAATATCACTGCAAAGAATATGGGGTACAGCGTCATGCCATATACAACTGCATAACTATGGAAGCAGTCTCAAAGGATGGAGTAATCCACAATATTAAAGCTGTACTGAGCTCAAGGCAAAAGAGGTGAATTCTCATCTAAGCTCAAGAATCTCTAGTCCTTTTCTTTAATTTATGATGGACTTATTATTTAGTTGTTATTCTATATGGTGTAGCATATACTTTGTTGTTGTCCCAAGGGTCTTCTGGTACAGAACACACATTTTTCTATTTGCTTTCTCCTCTGGTTTTCCTTCAGGAAGTTGTGAGTGCATTGGTAACACACATTTGCGGTGGAAATGATGTAGAAGTGGACATTTCTCTGAATGTGCTCTCTGACCTGGTGACTCTGCATACCTCCTCACTGATACGCTATGCCACCTTTGTGAAGGTAGTGTATCTGCTTATGAATGGTCCACACTTAGGGCTTGTCTATTGGACCAGTTACTGTGTGGCAAGCTGGATGTTGTAACAGGGTAGACTGCCTCCTGGGCACCCCATCGTTGGCAGAGGTTCATAGAATATCAGGGTTGGAAGGGACCTCAGGAAATCATCTCATCCAACCCCCTGCTCAAAGCAGGACCAATCCCTAATAATCCAACAGATTTTTGCCCCATATCCCTAAATGGCCCCTCAAGGATTGAACTCACAACCCTGAGTTTAGCAGGCCAATGCTCAAACCACTGAGCTATCCCTCCTCCCCAAGGTTGCTCTCCAGTGCCCTTCCTTTGTTTCCTCTTTTTCAGGGCCCTTCAAAAATGCCACACAATCATTCTCATCCAATTATAGCCTTTTTTGGGGATCTGTTTTTTATTAACACAAAGTACCAAAAATAAATACAAAAGAATTTTCCACCCAGCCTTAAGCTGAGAACAGCCCCTCTTTCCTGAGATACTGCCCCTTCCTTGTCTCAGAGCAGCTGGAGAAAATGCTAGGCCTGACTTACCTTCTCCCAAAAGAAAATCAAAACTTTTGGCTGGGTCTTGTTACCCAGCCCCAACTCCTGTCCTCGGGGACCACTGCAGATATCCTGTCTCCCCACAGCTTTTCTCTGTAGTTCCCCTTCTAGTTCTGTCCTCACTGGAATACACTTGTACCCTTTATAGCCCAGGTGCAGCCCTCGCAGTTCTAATTAGCTCAGCTGGGAGCACCTGCTCTAGTACAGGGGAATTGACCTGTTTTAGTCACAGGGCTGTGATGACACAGTACTCCAATGTGTCATGCACTAACTCTGTGGACCGTGCTGCTGCACATTAAAAGTTCTCTGGTGTGATTTGACCTGTTGCTGTTTCATGTTGAGTATAAGAGCTTGGGAATATAGGGGAGTGGAAGGATAAGAGTAGGGATGGGGACGAGGTAGGAGCCTGGGAGGCGATATGGAGAGGGTGCAGGAAATGGAGACAGGTGGGGGAGAGAACGACAAGCTTGTGGTATGGGGAATGCAGGGCCAGAAAGATGTAGAGCACATTCCCATTTAAAACTTGGAATTGAACCCAAGAGTCCTGAATCTCTAGATTCCTCTGCTTTCTGGCAGATAGCTCTGAAACCCACTGGCAAAGTGTGTGTCTCATCTTCCTCTAGTGCCTGACCCTCAAGGAGGATAACAACCTTCTGATGCTAACAGTTACTTTGTTAGTACAGAGATTAGCGTGTTAGAGGTCTGTGGTGTGGCTCTCTAGATCCAAATCCTGTGATGATCCTGTTGGGGGATCTATATTATTCCTTGTGATGGAATTTCTGCTTTCTGTGTTTGTTTAAAAAAAAAAAAAGGCAGTTTTTAAAAAAAGTTGATAAAAGAACATTAAGGTTATAAAGTCTAGCCCTCAAAAGTTAGAAAGTGCCAGAAAAAGGGTTGCCCATGCAACCTTAATTTGGTTTCTTTGTGCATATGCATTATAATGTTCTTGGCTAATAGGGGGACAGAACCATTGACCATCCTGTACCCTGAATGAGGCCTACACACAGGACGACCAAATTAAAGTTGTATAGGGAGTCTTAATTCAAGCATTTCCTAACTGAGAGTGGCTTGATTTTGCAGTCATAATGTTCTTTTTAATGTAGGGTTTTTGTATGTAACTTGCTAGGATTTTTAAAAAGGAAAATGGAAAAAAAAAGTCAGAAATTCCTTCATGAGCACCATATTGATCCTTGCATGTGCTGGACCTTTGTATCCACAGCAGAGACCTCTACTATTCCAGCTAAAGAACAACAATTAGACTCGGAGGATAACAGCCTAATACCCATTGTGAAACAATCATTGGGGGAATGTAGTGCATGTTTGCAAGTAATTTACATAATTATTTACTAGACAGCAGGGGAATGTTGGGAATGCTGGAGTCTATTCTTGGCTCTGGAGGAGAGTATAGTCTACTGGTTGTAGACAGCACAACAAAGCACTTAGATTTGGCACACTGTGCCTGACGTGTGACTGAACGGGTGAGGCTTGGCTCTGCCGTATTAGAGAACCATGTTCTGTTCTCAGCTCTGCCACATGTCACCTTGTGCAACCTCTCACTTACCCCCTCGTTAAATGGAGGGAAATTATATATGCCTGCCCTCTGGAGGGAGGGCTTTTAGGATTTGCTCAATAGTAAGGGCCCTGAAGAGTATAGACATAACACTAGTCAGTGGAAAAGCTGAAACTAAAATTCATGATCTCCTCCTACTGCCAACCCAATACACCCTCCCCTAAGCCAAATTGCACGATAGCAGCAGTAGTGCATCGCAACCAACCCAGAGCTTTAGCTTTATGCCTAATCTGTGTGAGGCTCAGTAGAGTCTGGGGAGCATATGTTGTGCATTGGGCAGGTGGTGAGCTCTGTAGAGGTCGAAGATACTTAGTGTATTTGGCACATAAACATCTCTATGGTGATAGAGCATGCTCAACAAAGACAGAATGTTGAGAGATTTTAGCAAGAATCCTCCATGAAGTTCTACTGAGCATGTGCAATTGGCACTTTTGGGAGGCTCATAATAAGATACATTTTATGGGGACAGCAAATGGCATCTCTTTGACCCCACAAGATCATCACCTGCAAATTCCAAGTTCCTGCTCCAAATCATGGACTCGCTAGTGCTTTTCAGAGAAATAGCTGGATAAAAATATTAACATGAGCAAAATTACTAAGCAGTGGAAAAACTAGCCTTGTTCTGGGAAACAATCATTTTCATACAGGAAAAAAAGTAGCCTGAGGCAGAGACCAGGTGTAGAAAATTCCAGTCTAAACAGTTACAATTTAGCAAAGTTATGAGCAATTGAAAACAGAGGCTTGTAATGGAAAGTGTTAGGCATCACTACCAGAATATTAGTTTTTTCAGGATGCAGTGGTTGAATCACCTTTTATCAGTTTTGAGTTTGGTATCTTTTAATGTCATTGAAGTCCCCCTCTCATCACAAGAACAAGGAGCAAACAGCTCCTTCTCTAGATCATTCACTATTTTATAGACTTTTGTCATGTCCCTTTTTTTCTGTCCACTCTGTAGGGTAACAACCCCAGTCTTTTCAATTTCTCTTCCTAGGAGAATTTCTCCAGGCACTCACTCCTTCTTGTCACCGTTCTGTGAACTTCCCATTAGTTCTGCAATATCCATTCAGAGATAGAGTGTCAAGTGCTGCACATAGTATCCAGATGAAGCCACATCACTGATTTATAGAATGGCATTATATCATTTTCCATATTATCCTCCATCCCACCATGATCATTAAATGCACTTGGAACCTACTGTGAAAACTAGGATCAAAGCCTTAAAGCGGCAATGGAAGTATACTGGTTGTCAGAAGGACTGGAGCACAGATTTAACATGCTCTTGGTGACCAAAACCATGGAGGAAGCAGGCAGTTACATTTTGCATGTCTTCACTTTCAGCCTCAGTCATGGGAAATTGCAGTAATCTAGCCCAGAGGTGACATATGCATGGATGTTTCTTTAATTTGAATTCACAGTGGTAGCTTTCTCCTGAGTATATGCAAAAGAAAAAAGTAAATTCTTGTTAATGACAATCAGGTGTGCTAATTGGACTGTGAGAAGGGCCTGTCAGGGTTTTGTGGCTACTTTGACACTTCTCTATTACAGAACATTTTAGACTATACGGAGAAACTGAACCCACAGCAAATCCGGAAACTCTTCTACATTCTTGGCGAGTTGGCATTCAGCCAGAGGCAGGAAGATAGCTATATTCAGGTGAGTGGAGGGGGAGACAGAGAATATGGGGGCAGGAGACAGAGAATATGGGGGCAGGAAGGAAGCAAGTCCCTGGTCTTTTTCCCCTTGCTGTGCTAGTTTGCAGAGCTTGTGTGGTGTGGAGACAGCAGAAGCAGGCCCAGGATGGTGCAGCTTGTACAGCCCTCCTGCATGTGGGGATTTCTGGTGCACAGTACCTTTTTAATTTTATTATTTCCTCCCCTCATCTTTCCTTTACCCCCCCTCCCCAAGTTTGATGGTTGTGAGCCTGTTTCCTGCTCCACACTTTTCTTCTGTGGAGTTCATTCCTCTCCCATATAGGGGGAACTCCCTGCTGCTACTGCACATCTGATTGGCTCCATTGGAGAGACCTTTCCTGCAGACATCCTGAGGGGCACAGCAGCAGAACGTGGCTTCTACACACCTTAGGAATCCTTCAGGAAGCATAGCTCAGCTACTGCACTCCCAGTAGATCTGCTGCGGGAGAGCTTCTCTCCAACAGGCCACTTAAAGTTTGCAAGACAGAAACACCCCTGATGAGTTACCCTCCTCGAAGGAGTATGTTCTCTGCTGCATCGCTGCAGTGAAGTGTTAGACTTCAGAGCTTTATCTGTATTTGATATCTAAAACTCTAGAGGACAGATGTGTGTTACCAAATCCATTTTATGTCTGAATTGACTTCCAGCTTATTATACAGCACCCCAGGGAACAAGTCAATTACAGTGTAACAACAGCATGTTCAAATACATAGGTCTGAATTTTCATACCTGTCAATGAGGCAGTGATCAGGCAAAGGTAGCTGAAAAATCTTGAGTACATTTATTTCATTGTGAAAATTGGAAGTTGAGACCTGGCCTTAGAAACAGCATAGAAACTGCAAATAAAAAATATCCTTCTAAACACTTTCATTAAATAACTAGAACAAAGGTCAAAACAAGGCTAATTTTGGAACATTGGTGCATCTTTTGGAACACTGGTGCAATCCACATTGGTGTGGATGTGTGGCCAGTGTCCACATAGTAAAGGAGGTCACTGTAACATTCCAGAGTGCAACCCAGACAGTGAGAGGCCGTGTCGCTGCTTGCCCTGTATTGTGAGTGCTTTCAATGCTCTGCTGCTGTGATTCACTACCAGGACACTGATAGCCTACAGACAAGCACGCATTGAATCTCTCTGTGTTAAGCAGTTCTAACTCCAGCAGCTAGTCTACAAAACAGCCCCACTCTATGCTCTATCACCCAGTTACCTTATGAAGGGGTGACCCCAAAACACTCCCTGTCCCAAATTTTCCCCAAACCATCTGCTCTGAAGTATCCAGTCCTCTCCTGGAATGCTCAGAGAAATTATGTTTGTTTGCTCCTCTAAAATGACAAAATGTGCTCAGGATATCACTTGAATTGGAGTAAACTATCTCTTCAGTTCAGACAGAGAACTGGATCAGTTTAGATTAAAAGTAAAACAAGTTTATTAATAAAAGGAGATGAGAGGGGATTTTAAGTGAGTTCAGATATCAAGGATAGTGTTAGAAATGGTTACAAGCAAATAAAAGGTGAAGAACACTTTCTAGGGGTTAAGACTTAACTCAGCAAGCTGCAGTCTTTGTTCAAGATAGTTTGCTTACCAATCTACCTACCAGCAAGATGTCTGAGCACCGTCTGATCAGGAGCTCCCACAAGGTCCAAAGTGCTCGGTTTCTTTGTCGTCTTAGGTGAGAGATCACTAGGGGTTCTTTGCCCCTCTTTTATATTTCAGTGAACCTTTGAAATGGAGTCTTCTGAAGGGTTCTCCCAAAGCTAAGTTAATTCAAGCTGTGAGGTAGGCGATATGGAGTCTCCTGGTAAAGGATATTCCATGCTGGGTTTGTCTCCTGCTGGTGTTTGCTAAAATGCAAATTGATCTGTTCCTACACTCCCCTCTCCCTGCCATGATGCTGAGTGGTTATCTCTTCCCCTTATTGGTTTGCTGGTCCTGTTGACCTTTTATGCAAATTGCATTCCCATTGTTTCTTAATGTAACTTGGAAATAACTTCAAGGTGGCAGAACCACATTGCTTTGTCTAGTGTGGGAAAACTTCAGCCCTGCCTGGCAGGCACACTTTCTTAACATAATTCCTAACATATTTGTAATTTTGAATTTTTCCTCCATGCATACACCACCCAATGATAATGATGATCAATAGGATATTAGCTTTTTACTGATATCGTATATGACACCTTTTAGATGCAGTTTATGACCTTAGGGAGTTGGGGTACACTTAACTGGACAGGCCAGCTGAAACTCGCTGCCCTCTTGCATTGGATTGCTGTTAGTCAGTCACATGTGTTTTTCCCTTACAAGGATGTACTTCCTCATGATCTAGCTGCCCCATTGTATGGAGGAAATTAACAGGGAAGTAAATAAGCTCTATTGCAAGCTTTGAGGATAGGTATGTTGAAAAGTGAGATGTTCACAGCAGTACATTAACACACACAAATGCATTCATGGTGACTACTTGTAATGCCTCTCTCTCTCTCTCTCTCTCTCTCTCTTTCTGCAGGACGATATGCATATGGTGATCAGAAAGTGGCTGTCTAGCACTGTTCCTAAATATAAACAAATGGGGATTATTGGTGCTATTACCGTGGCAGGCAGCATGGCACTAAAGAGGTAGGAAAGGAAATAGAACCTGTTAACTGTCATTTAACCTCCTCTAGCCAGCCCGATATAACCAGAGCTAATAAAAGGTGAGGCGAAAGGAGACCGTCACATCATTTGTGATGTTCACTCTAAAGGCTCACTGGAAGAAAACCACTGAAAAACATTCTTTGCACACTATTGTCCCATGTATCCCTTGAAAATGTGCTCTCCTGCTGCTTGTCCTGCCACTGCTTTCCTGATAATGCTGATTCGGAGATGCCTGGATCAGCATTAGAAGGAGTTGTGACTAGAAAAGATTTGGGGTCATGGTAAATAGTCAGTGCAACATGAGCTTCTGTGGCTAATGCAATCCTTGGATGTAAAAACAGTGACCTCTTGAGTAGGAGTAGAGAGGTTATATGACCTCCGTATTTGTCACTGGTGTGACTGCTGCTGTAATAGTGTGTCCTGTTCTGGTGTCCACAGTTCAAGATGGATTTTGATAAATTGGAGCGGGTTCAGAGAACAAGAATGATTATAGGATTGGAAAACATGCCTTACAGTGAGAGACTTAAGGAATTCAGTCTATTTAGTTTATCAAAAAGAAGGTTAATAGGTGACTTGATCATAGTTTATAATGCCTATGTGGGGAACGGAAGTTTGATAATAGAGTGCTCTTAAGTCTAATAGACAAAGGTGTAAGAAGTGCCAATGGTTGAAAGTTGAAGCTAGACAAATTCAGACTGGAAATAAGGTGCAGCTTTCTAAAAGTGAGCCATTTACCAAGGTTTGTAGTGGTTTCTCAATCATCTGGAAATTTTAAATCAAGATTGCATATTTTTCTAAAAGTTTTGTTCTAGTTCAAATAAAAATTAATTCAGACAAGAATTAATGAGGAAGATTAGACTGATCACAAAAGTCCCTTCAGGTTTTATAATCTATGAATTTCTTGTGCAGGGATGTGAGCACTATATGCTGCGTATACAGGACAGTGAGCACAGCCAGTGGGGCTGTTGAGGGATCATACCTGGAACAAGAGACTTCAAGATTAGTTTAAATGGTTTTTTATTTGAGTTCCATTTAAGATGATCTGGCACACTCCCTATGTAATTTTTCAGAGCTGCTGAAGGCCCTAGGGCTCACTAGAGAGTCTTGGAGGTCACACTATAAAGTTGTTATGAAGGATCACACAATTCACTCACTTGGTTATCTTCAAAAAATGCTCTCACTGTTATGTTACATGGAGAGAAAAGCCCAGTCTAGCTGTATCTCCAGGCCCATAAGCCCTCACTCCTCCCAACAGCAGCTCTCAAAGGTGTTCTTCTGCATAACACTGTTTCTAGAGCACCTAATGAAAAGGACATTGTAAAGTAGGTTTGATATTCTAGTAGGACATATTGGTGGGGAGTGTGTATTGAGGATCTGCGGAGCAGATTAATACACTGCTACTTTACAATCATTCTGTTGACTTCCTGTAAAGTTTCGCTTTGCTATTGAAAGTTCTTACCCCTTGTGAAGTATTGCGTGTTGTGTGCAATGGCTGTTAGGCAGGATAGACAGGCATGGTCCCAAGACTTTGTTTGCCAGAAGCTGGGAATGAGTGACAGGGGATGGATCACATGGTGATTACCTGTTCTGTTCATTCCCTCTGGGGCATCTGGCATTGGCCAGTCGGAAAACAGGATACTGGGCTAGATGGACCTTTGGTCTGACCCAGTATGGCCGTTCTTATGTTTTTATGTGCTTCAGTGATTCACCTCAATTTTCCATAGACAGTGCAGCCCTAGCCATTCTTTAGGTTAATTAATAGTTCTATGCGTACAATCCTAACACTGGAAACAAGAGCACTTTTTAATGATGCTCCAAGAATCTCCCTAATAATCTCTGCCATTCCCTATCTGTGCTGACACTTAAAAATGGGCTGAAGAAGCACTTGGGCCTAGGTAATGGCAGTTAGGCATGTGCCCTTGTGGTAGGCCCATCTTTCCCATGAGTAATTCCTCCAGGGTAGGGAGCCCTGTATCTTAGTGTAAACGGGTTTGAGCATCTCACGGTGTAGTGTATGGTACAGTGAAAAGTGTTTGATAATTTCAGAAGTAAAGAAGATGGGTGTTCATTGAAGAGAAAGCAGCAAAGTGAAGAGCACTTCAGACAGGTGAGTGCCAGGACAGTGCGTGTGCTGAAGGGAGACTGGAGTCCATGCACTGCCAGGGGATTGTGCCAGGAATGGGGAGGTAAAAGGCAGAGGAGTGTCTCTCTCTGGAGAGATCAGGGTCCCACAGGGCGAGTGGGATATTGGTGTCAGTGCAGGGCTCGGGAATGGGGTAAGGCCAGTTTTTCAGAGAGAATGAAAGGTGTCTGCAGAGAGAATGAGAGGCCCTTTGGGGGGAAAATAGGGTCTGTACTTGATCTGTAACCACTTTCTTCCGAGGAGTTCAACAGTGCCTAGCAGAACGGTATCCTGGCCCTTGACAGGGGCTGCTAGTCACTGCCGTAACACAAATACCTAATACAAGTGGTCAGGAGGATGGAGACAGACAGCGGCTTGTGGGGTTTGTATGTCAGTGAGAGGAGCTGGGCAGGGGTTTGTGGGGGTTGTCTCTCAGTGGGAGAGTTTGGGAGGTGGAGAGGGGGAGCTGTTGATTCTGCCTGTGTCTGATCAAGCAGATGAGTAGGGTATGTATTATCCCTATGTCATTGGTCCTTCTTTGCAGCTCTCCATCTTGCTCGATCTGGTGTGCTACTGCTGTGAGCAAAGTCCTGAGGCCTTGGCTCTGTATTATGATGAACTTGCCAACTTGATTGAGAAACAGAAAGGGAATTTGGATTCACAAATCCTGGTATGTTACAGAGTCGTCTACATTCAGTCAGTTATACTAACCCTTTGGTGACATGCAGGTTAACCAGGCATTATGGAACAGCATCTGTGTAAGAATCACACTCCTGTCTGAAAATATTATTCCTGTTATTGCTACAGGTGACACCTCAGATTCTTATAACTGACTGAGATTAGATGGAAAATCCAGTCTTTCAGCTTGTTTACTTTTTTATTTACATACCCAGAGTGGTCTGTTGTTCGTGTACGCCTTTCACATAGCCACAATGGAAAGAGAAACCTTTTCAAAAATAGCAAATTGTTTGTAAATGTACCATACATAGCAGGGGGGGATCAAGGGCAGGGGTAGAACCTGAAACTATTTTAAACTTTTTTTACTTTGCATCACTTTAAACATTCAGGGCTCTCTAATGTCCCAGGGTTTGGAGGAGACACCATGGGGCTGCTTGGTGGGGGAGCAAGCTGGGACTTCTGCCTGCAGAGAGTCTCAATTGACCCTGACTTTCCCCTTGCTTTCCCTTCTACTGTGCCTACTGTGGAAGGTAGCAGGTCATATTGGGGATTGGGAGGGTGGCTGGGGGGGGTCTATGAGACTATGGGGGAGCTATTGTGGGGGCGCTGTCAGGGCATAGGAAGCAGGACTGGTATTGGGAGGAGGGTGGAAGCAAGTACCAAGACCACAGCAACCATAGTTCATTAGACAATGCAGAAAGTGCAGAGTATTCAGTGCCATTGGCTGAGAGTTGCAAAGATGACCTTGCATTCTGCTTTGAAGTCTCTCTGGCTGTGTCTTCATTAGGAAAAAGCGTGTTCTTAACTTGAGTCAGCTAATGTTAGGTAAAATCATAGCCCACATGAGATGGTTGTTCTTCGAGTGCTGTCCTTGTGGGTGCTCAGCTTTAGGGTTCGTGCACCCCTGCGCTCATAGTGGGAGACTTTTAATAGCAGTGCCCAGTTGGGTCGCACAGGCGTGGTCCCTGCCTCGTGCTGCTGCAGGCAGTTGACTGATGCTGTGCAACCAACCTTCACTCAGTTCCTTCTCTACCACCCTTGGTTACGAGTTGGAGCAATCAGCAGCGCCTCATTACTTTGTAGTTAATTAGTTACAGTCAGTTACTTAGTTTCCTGATTAGCAGCTATTAAGCTTGTTTCCCTTTCCTTTTATCCTTGGTTTAAAACAGTGGTTCTCAGACTTACATGAACCACAACCCTTTTTTCTTCAGTTGCCCGGCAGCGTGACCCTTGTATGCCCGCTGAAAAGCAGCCGAATGAATTACTTCCGCATTCGGCGGCTTTTCGGTGGAAATGCCGAGCACTCCCGAGTACTGCCAAGGTATTTCCGGATTCAGCAGATGCTCGAGAATGCTCGGCATGTCTGCCGAAAAGCTGCCGAATGTGGAAGTAATTCATTCGGCGGCTTTTCAGTGGTGACAGGAGCTTGCGACCCCCGGGAAAGCAGATGGTGACCCCCGAGGGGTCACGACCCCCGATTTGAGAACCACTGGTTTCAAAACAAAACAAAACACCTTACGACCAAGATCTTCATAAAATCAGCCATTTTGAGGGTGAGGGACCTCTACCCTCGAATGGGAATGTCCGCTTTTATGGGCTCTCGGTGCCTTGTCTGCAGGCTCGGAGTGCCTGTCTCTGACAGCCAGGTCGGTGAGTTTGCTGCCTGTGTGTTAGTGCCTCCGACTCAGGTGCTAACAAAGTGTTACGTTGCCTCAGTTCACAGAAAGGCAGGGAGTGGAGCGGTCTCTCAGACCTGTGTGGGGACATGAGGCTTCGGATCTCCCCTCCTCCCCTTCCCCCGCACTTCTCCAGCTGTGGCTTCGGACAGGAGTGCTTTCTCCAACCCCACATTGGAGTGCCCCGCCAGGCATCACTCAAGGAAGCACCTCGCTCCCCATCGCAGGAATAAAAAAAAAAAAAAAGCACCCCCACCACAGCCTTCCTGCAGATAATAATAGCACCAGCTGTGCTGTCAGCACTGGGAGCTCAGGTGACTGAGAGCTCTGGCACTGCTGCAGATGGAGACTTTGGGGAACGGCTCCAGCACAGGCACTGAGGGGAGGTTGGAGCCCCATGCCATCACACCACAATCTACAGCCACTCCGTGGGCAGGCTGCCAATGCCGGCACCGCCTGTGCTCTCAGCACCGGGAGCTGAGGTCGTGGAAAATCATGGTGCTGCTAGAGCCAGAGACTCTACAGGAGCAGGCTTCGATCCAGGCACTAAATGGAAATCAAAAACCCTGTGCCTTTGCACCCGCAATGTATGTTCATCCCGCGGGCAGGCATCCAATATCAGCACCGGCTGTGTCACCAGAGCCGAAGTAGCGGAAAATCTTGGCACCGCGGCAGCCAGAGAGCCTACAAGAGCTGGCTCCAACACAAGCACCACAATCTACAAATGGCGGTGTGGCGCCACTAGAAAAGGTGGCTTCTTCAAAGGTGCCCTCATAATGCATAGAGACGTAGCCAGCAGCGCCGCCTTCTCCTCTGCAGCCCTGGCACTGACAAGGAAGCAGCCCCAGGGGCCAATCAAACCAGCACAGCAGCAGTTCCTCAGACAGAGGGTTCTGGTATTCGGCTCTGCCCCATCCCCCTATCCGCGGTACTGATATGAGAATGATACCCTCAGCACCATGTCTCCCTGTGTCTACAACATCACTCACTGTCTTGCTCCTTATCTGAAGGAGGAAGATGAGGCAGAACAGGGAGCTATTCCCCCATCGGCTCCTATCCATCAGAAGTCAGTCAACCCAGGAGTCTCTCCGGGGGCATATTATGCAATCCCTGGGTACATACAGTGATCTTGGGACCCCCTAGTCTGCTCCCATCCCAATGGGCATACTGGACATACTCCCTATGTCATATGCCCCACACACGGGGGGACTGCTCACCACGGCCAGACCCAGCACACAGTAATTCCCTACAGTTTCTGTACCAGCACCCTCAGTGGAGCCAGGGGAGGAGGCAGAAGAACCTGTGCCCCTGCAGGGGACATCACCTACCCACTTGCCATCATTGTCTACAGAAGACAGCTTTGTCTCCTCTTCCTAATATAGGGGATGATTTCAAACTGTTCTATGGCTTCTTTGAGAGGGTTACCCTCTCTGGACATCTCCCTTGAGAGGTGGGATCCCCATGATACAGCATGGGTTAGTGAACTTTTTGCATACATGCGCTTTGTTTAAAAAAAGAAGTGCCCTTCACATGAATGCAAGGGTCATTCTGTGGACTCCTGCAGCTGCCCCTCCAGCTGGCAGGAGATCCAACAGGAAGTTTGTACCAACGAAGAGCGTGGACTTTGCATCCAGCACCTAATTTCTTAGTGATAGATGCAGGAAGGTGATGAAGCAAGGGAAGGGATTACATAGGGAGGTGGTGAAATCGCCTACGTTAGAGGTTTTTAAGGTCAGGCTTAACAAAGCCCTGGCTGGGATGATTTAGTTGGAGTTGTCCTACTTTGAGCAGGGGGTTGGACTAGATGACCTCCTGAGGTCCCTTCCAACCCTGATATTCTGTGATTCTATGATATGTTTGCAACAGCTGCCAATGCAAAATGCATCCATTATTGTTCCAGGGGTATGAGAATGGGAGAAGGGAATGTTCGATCCCATACTTGTATGAGATACATTTTTCATCTCCTAAACAAAAGGACTTCTCCATGTGTATCCACCAACACTGTTACTATTGAAGATTCTCAACAAGATTAAAAAAAATCAGTCCAGACTCATACTGATTGCACCAATGTGGCCAAGACAAGTCTGGTATCCCTATCTAATGAGACACACCTCTTGTCCTTCATGGAATCTTTCAATCAGTCCTCACCTACTGACTGAGGGTGCTGGTCCAACACTTAATCCCAACTTGCAGATTCTGAGTCACCAAGCACCAACCACAAACCAACAGTGGTTCCTGGGAATAGAGATATCCTGTTCCTCAAAGGTACAATAAATTGTATTAAACAGTAGAGAACCATCTATAAGAAATACTTCCATCCAGAAATGGAAACGATAATATCTTTAGTGTAACTGTCATCAGGTTTTGCAAACTTGCTCTCCTCTTCCCTGAATATTTGATTGTCCATTCAAATTGAAGACATTGGGTCTTCTGTTAATTGCATTAGAGTACACTTAGCAGCAATAACAGCCTTTCACACCCCCATAGGGGTTTTTGCGAGGTTCACTCACCGCCCAACTATAGCAAGATTCCTAACAGATTTGTCTAATGTCTTCCCACAATCAGAGGCTCCACTCCCAGCACCTAGTCCTTAATTGATTCATGAAGCATCTATCTGAACCATTAGTTACGTGTTTGTTATTAGATTTATCTGTGAAAACAGCCTTTCTGGTAGCAATCATTTCTGCCCAAAGGATAGGAGAATTGGGGGCTTTAATGGTGGATCCCTTCCATTTATGGCATTCACCAGAGAAAAAGTGTCACTATGGGCCGTTCCAAGATTCAGATCTAAAGCGTTCTCAGAATTTCATATTAATCAAATCATACCTCCCCTGGTTTTCTTTCCAAGACTGCATCAGATTAGTCAAAAAGCTGTATTTTATACTCTAGATGTCAGGAGGGCATTGGCCTTTTACCTAGACAGGACCAAACCATTAGAAAATCTCCTGGGGTACTTGTACCAATTGCAGAGAGAAACAAGGTTTTGTCCATTTTGAAACAGGGGTTATCGAAGTGGGTCTCTGGTTGTACTGTGACTTCTTGTAACAGAACTCTTATTCAATCCCTTTTAAGAGTGATAGCATATTCTAGGTCTATCGCCTTACCTAAGGATGTACCAGTTGCAGACATCTGTAGAATGGCACCTTGGTCTTTTCTTCATACCTCTTCTAATGATTATGCCATGGTGCAAAATCACATGCTGCTGTAGGCAATGCAGTTCTCTAGTCTGTATTGGGCTCTGCTCCAAACCTCATGCCTCCTTAAGGAAGTACTTTCCCTGAAGTGGAGCACCCACAGGGAAAGTACTCAAAGCAAGAGAGGTTACTCACCTTGTGTCCTTCTAGGGGCTTCACTAGCCACCCTCCTTCCCCTGTGTTTGGAGACTTCCTTGTGGGTGAAGAAGGAACTGAGGGAGGTTTGCCCACACAACTCCATATAATCTTGGTGCAGAGCACGAGGATGTGTGGGGTGCATGCATGGGTGGAACGGGCACCATTACCAAAAATCTCTGATCCGAGGCATAGGATGCAGGTGCAGCTGAAGTGAAACACCCACGGGGACACACACCTTTAAGAACTCCAGTTACTGCTCAAAGTGGGTAACCGCTCCTTTCTGTACTCTCAGCACAGCTTCTTTCACTAGCCCTTGTGCTAAACTGTGGTTTTCTTTCTTCCAGGAACAGATTGGGAAGAGTGTGGTGGAGGACTTTTCCAATGATTTTGTGGTAGATCTCACTCCTGCAGTTGATGGGTATGCTAGAGAAGTGCTAAGTGTTAATGCTAATAGTATTTATTGTCAATAGTTGAATTTGCTAACAAGATGCTGACTGTGAATGACAACTGGTTTCTCTGCAGTGTTCACCTGTTCCCAGTGAAGTCCTTGTATAACCTGGATGAAGATGAAAGTCAGGGAACAATTGTTATTAACCTGTTGCCTTTGCTGTCACAGAACTGGCTTGTCAAGAGTGCTGATGAAATGGCAACTAGAAACCAGGTTAAAAAGTAAGTGATGCCTTCCTTTTAAAATCACTTCACTGTCCAAAATATTGCAGTGATGTTCTTTCCTCTTAGGGCCATGCACCATAAATTCTGGTCACAGCTCTGCCTCCCTAAATGCCTATCAAATAACTAGATAGAAAAGTTAGGCAGGAGCCTATTCAAGTACATCTTCTTTTCTACCTATTGAACTTTACCCTAATCATTTGAGATCAAGGACTTTTATTCTTTAGGAGCGAAGCTGAGGGACAAAAGTTAACCATGGTGCTTTTTTGCCCTGTGGACTGGCAGGGGCAGAATATTACAAATGGGCAAAGTGGCTTCAGAGGGACAGGAAATGTTTTTCTTTCTTGAGGTTCCTCTGCTGGGTAGTAGTCTGTTTTCTACATTCTGTCTCTTCTTTCCCCAGGATAGTGTCTCCAGAGTGTCTGTCTCCCTCTTTCCGATTGCTGAGGCTTTACACAACAGAGCAACACAATGGGAGCATGGAGGAGATCGACGCCTTGCTAGGTATAGGGAATAGCCATTGAGCTCTACCTGTCTTTGCCAGTCTCCCTGCCCTAATTCTGCCAACAATCTCTGTAGTCATGGCAGGCCCCCTGCCCCCAGAACTGCTGAAGGAGAGATTGAGGTGCTGGGTTACCTCCTTCCCTCCCCGGACATGGTGGGCTGCTCTCTGACCTGAGGGAGGTGACTGGCTGGGCTCGGTTTCCTCTGGTGGGAGGTTGAATTCAACAGTGTGCAATGTGTGGTTGGCACAGTGCATTCAATGGGAATAAAGCATTCTCCACACAAAGGGAAGCTGGGTGAGTGAGAGTGCCAGAGCTGGATGTCATGCTAACTGAGCCCGGAAAGCAGAGTTCAAACAGCCCTCTTCCTGTTCTTTTACAGGCTGTCCCCTATACCTGACTGACTTGGAAATAGAAGGGAAGCTGGACTCCTTAGCCAAGCAAGAAAGGGAATTCCTGTGCTCGCTCTTGTTCCATGCGCTCAATTGGTTCCGTGAGGTGAGTGGAGCTGCAGAAAGAGACTAGGCCTTCCACTGCTCACTTCATACATGTGCTACAGAATTTTGTATTGTAATCACCTTCTAACAGGCTTGTAATATGCCACCTGTGCAGTGAGGGAGTTGGCAGGCCCAGGCCCCCATGGACCTGTCCTGCCGCTCCAATGCAGGGTGGGGCCGTTGAGTTGGCACAGATCCCTGAATCTCTTCTCTGCTCACCCCCCAGGGCAGAAGAGAGTTGATGGGCACAGACCCCCATGCCCTCATGTACACTCTCAGATTTCAGGGATTCTGTAGTACCAGCTGTAAGTGGCTTCACAGGGAGTGCTGGTTACAATTCATGTCCCCTCCTGGTAGATGGCTTCCTGGTTGTCACTTGTCCAAGTCCATTGGGATAGACAAACACATCATGTGTTAATTCCTCTCTCCTAATTAATATGCACCAGTCCTTCTTTGTAAACGTGTCTAAAAGGCTGTCCAGTAGTTGCTTCTGTGAAGCTCTTATGAGAGTGACATGGGCATTGCTGCTATGATAGTTTTTTTTTCAGATGGAATTCTGAAGAGATGGGATTTTCTGTGCAGCCTGGATTCAGAGATACAAACTGTCTGTGTGAATGGTGTCACCCAGATGTTCCGAGCTAGTAGATGTAACTCAGGCAGGAGAAACTAATTACTGAATAATGCCCCTTTTGTTGCTAATGAGTATGATTTGTATCTATAGGTTGTGAATGCCTTTTGTCAGCAACAGGACCTTGAGATGAAAGGGAAAGTTTTGACTCGATTACAGAACATCACCGAGCTACAGAACGTGCTCGGAAAGTGCTTAGCAGGTGAGCTGTGTAGAACGCAGGATCCAGAGTCCAAGTGAGAATTTGCTCCCGGGAGGGGACCACTCTGCATGGCTATGTGGCTTGTACAGTTATTCTCAGAATTATGTCTTCATTTGATCTTCTCCTGTGCTCTTGTTCAACAGCCATCCAGCAAATGTTGACAGAGTCTGGTAGCGTGTGACAGACACTTCAGTAAGCCAATTAATAGCCATATCATGAAGAGACAATGTCTCATCAGAGTAGATCAGGTTGTAACAAACTGCATTATAGGTAGAACCCTAACAAATTCACGGTTCATTTTGGTCAATTTCACAGTCAGGATTTTAAAAATCTTAAGTATCATTATTTCAGCTATTTAAATCTGAAATTTCACAGTGTTGTAATTGTGGGGCTCCTGACCCAAAAAAGACTTGTGTGTGGGAGGGTGTGTCACAAGGTTATTGTAGTAGGAGATGCGGCACTGCTACTGTTACTTCTGCACTGCTGCTGCTGTCGTCAGTGCTGTCTTCAGATTTGGGCAGCTGGAGGGTGGTGTCTGCACACTGGGAGCCCAGCTCTGAAAGCAGAGCCATCGCCAGCAGTAGCGCAGAAGTAAGGATAAAATGATGTGGTATTGCCACCCTTATTTCTAGGCTGCTGCATGCAGAGTTGGGTCCTCAGTCAGCAGCCACCACTCTCTGGCTGTCCAGCTGTGCATGCAGCAGCCTAGAAGTAAGGGTGGCAATACCATACCATGTCATCCTTACTTCTGCGCTGCTGGAGGCGGCTCTGGCTTCAGAGTTGGTATGATATAATATGGCTACCCTTACTGCTTTGCTGCTGCTAGCAGGGCTCTGCCCTCAGAGCTGAGTGCCAGGCCAATAGCCGCTGCTTTCTAGCCTCCCAGCTCTGAAGGCTGCACAGAAGCCATGCCCTCCACCCCAAATAACCTTGTGACCCCCCTGCCTCTTCCTTTTGGGTCAGGACCCCCAGTTTGGGAATGCTAGTCTCCCCTGTGAAATCTGTATAGTAGAGAGTAAAAGCACACGGAAGACCAGATTTCACAGGAGGCGATCATATTTCATGGTCCATGATACGTTTTTAATGGCCGTGAATTTGGTAGGGTCCTAATTATAAGCCCCATTTTTAAAATCTTTGGACCAACTGTGATGTGGGAGTAGGAAGCCAGGCCCTAGCACCTTAAACCTCTGCAGCAACATAAAGAGGGCAGCAATGGCCCCAGGGGAAATACCCTGCAGTAAGAGTGTTTGTTTCCTGGCCAGCCTAGAGTTGCTGGAATGGCTCTGTGCTGGCCTCCCTACCAGCCCCCTGTGGAAGGGACATACAGGAGGTAAGGCCAGAGAGCACTGTGTCCTAGTCATTCTTGTTTTGCACATGGCACAAAGAGAACCATTTCTGCCAGAACATAAGTTAGTGCAACCTTGATGGTGCTCTACCTTCCAGACACTATACGGAGGATCAAAGATAACTTAAAGCATTAAGCATAAGAGTAGAGGAGGAAGTGACCAGGATCAGTGCGGGCATCTCCCGTGGAAGTCTCACTGGCTCGTATTTTATTGTTTGCGTGAAGAACTGAATTCACTGACTTACTGTCCTCTGGCTCTTTCAGCAAGTCCTGGCTACGTACCTCCCCCAGCTATCTTTGACTGTGAAGCCCTGGAAACAGCACCACCTGTCAATGCTGTTGGTCTAGTTAAAAAGAAGAAAACAGGTAGAGAAAATTCCCCAAAATACTTATACAAACAGTTTGCAGTCAAGGATTCAGCAGAATTGCATTGCTGTAGCCACATCAGTGCAACCTTAGAAACAGGGATCAGACCCAGAGTCTGTACAGCCCAGTCTCTGGTCTCTGACAGTGGTCAGCACCAGGTGCTTCAGAAGAAGGTGTAGGAAATGCTGCAATAGGTGATTATGGGATAACTTGCCTCTAGGGAAATTTTCCTCTTAATTCCCAGTAATTAGAGATCTGTTTAAGCCCTGAGGTTTATATCTTTCCAAAACTTATTGTATAATATTTACTAGGGCTGTAGCTTAATCGCAGTTAACTCACGCAGTTTAACTCAAAATATTAATTATGATTAAAAAATGTAATTGCAATTCATCAGTTTTAATCTCACTGTTAAATAACAGAATACCAATTGAAATTTATTTACTATTTTTGGATGTTTTTTTACATTTTCAAATATATTGATTTCAATTACAATACAGAATGCAAAGTGTACAGTGCTCACTTTATATTATTTTATTACATATATTTGCACTGTAAAAATGATAAAAGAAATAGTATTTTTCAATTTACCTTATGCAAGTACCAAAATACAATTTCTTTATTGCAAATGTGCAACTTACAAATGTAGATTTTTTTTTTTTGTTACATAACTGCACTCAAAAACAAAACAATGCAAAAGTTTAAAGCCTACAAGTCCACTCAGTCCTACTTCTTAGTCAGCCAATCACTAAGAAAATAAGTTTATTTACATTTACAGGAGATAATGCTGCTGGCTTCTTATCTACAATGTCACCTGAAATAATAGAAATAATCTATTTTAGTTTCTCAGTGATTTGGTGGTTTTCCTATGGATTTGGTTGTTGCTAATGGGGAGAGATTTAAAGGGGAAACCTATTAGTAAACAAACTCTTTCTCAGTAGATTAAGAGCTGTATAGGGCAGGAATGAAGACCAAAAGGAGATGATGCAGCTGCCTTTTTGTATCATTTGCCGTGTGACTTGTACTTCCTGTGTCCCAAACACAAGCTTCACAGCACATGGCATTGAAAAGCCTTAGAGTTCTGTCCATAGGCATCCCCCTGCATGGCTTTATGACCCATAAGGTATAGTCCAGGGGTTGGCAACCTTTCAGAAGTGGTGTGCCAAGTCTTCATTTATTCACTCTAATTTAAGGTTTCGCGTGCCAGTAATACCTTTTAACATTTTTAGAAGGTTTCTTTCTATAAGCCTATAATATGTAACTAACCTATTGTTGTATGTAAAGTAAATAAGGTTTTAAAAATGTTTAAGAAGCTTCATTTAAACTTAAATTAAAATGCAGAGCCCCCGAGATTGGTAGCCAGGACCCGGGCAGTGTGAGTGCCACTGAAAATCAGCTTATGTGCTGCCTTTGGCACTCGTGCCATAGGTTGCCTACCCATGGTGTAGTGCCTGGCTTTTTCAATGGGTACATTATATAGCTGATGACCTTTGATGGGCCATCAAAAGGCTAAGCAGTGATGCCAATCCGTCTGAGGGTGTCACCCAAAAACACAGCATAAGTTTTGACACAGATATACATATTTATAACTCATAATGGTAATACAGGTATATAAACAAGATCATCATATTTGGCAAATCATAACATTTTCACAGATACCTTACATGTCATTTCTCTCACATTCCTTGTAATTTTATAATATTAGTATAAACAATATCATAAAGTGTCTCCCATATTCCATACAGTATCACAGAGTCCACATCAAACATTGTGTGAAAAAAGTATTTTCTTTTGTTAGTTTTGAATTTGCCCCTAGTCATGGACCAAGACTCCATTGTGCTAGGAGCTGTACAAACATAAAATACTTTTATCTTGACCTCTCTAAGGTGACAGTCCCAATCTTTTCAGTTTCTGTGCAGATGAGAATTTTACCAAGCTCCTAATTATTCTCACCGCTCTTCTCTGAACCCTTTCTCCTTCTGCAGTATTGTTTCTGAGATAGGGTGACTAGTCTTGAACCCAGTATTCTAGATGAGGGCATTTCTATTGATTTATAGCACTGCATTGTACTATATGTAGATAATAGTGAAAACAAGGGGCCCAATTAAGCAAACTAGTTTAAGGAAAAAAAAGAAAAGAATGTTTGGGGAAGGGACCCCAGGCTCTGTCCCTGGCTATCTCCGTTATAACCTTTGTGTAGTGCTTTGTCACCTGCTTTCCTAAGTCTGATTAGATTAGAGCATGAGCATTCCCCTATCACAGGCCTGCACAACATGGGACCTGGTGGCCACATGCAGCCCTCACGGGCTCACAATGCAGCCCGCGGGGGATGAGTAGGGGTGGGGCAAGCCAAGCAGTGGGGTGGGGGGAAGCGGATGCAGGTTGGGGGGAGGGTGGGGCTTTTCGGCCCGCAGTTGGTTTTTTTGCAGTAATATGGCCCTTGCTGCTTTCCAGGTTGTGCAGGCCTGCCCTATCAGTAGCCTGGCTGACTCCTTGTAGAGGCTCGGCTTCTAGCATGGCCTATGTTTGTAAAACTGTTTCTCTTCCAGGAGGAAAAAAACAAAAATCTGAAGGCAGCAAAGACTCCTCTGCAGATCACTCACAAGTGGAGGAGGATCCTGAAGGAAATCAGCCCGAAGCTGAGACCACTCAGCTAGAGAAGGTACTATTGGTAAAAGGGGCTTGTGCAGGATAAGAAAGGGGTGTGTAAAACAGAAAACTAGGAGAGGGACTCTTAACAGTGATAGAAATCTCAGTTCAAGAGCTTGGTGCTGCTTTCTGACGTGATCCTCACATCTGAGCTTGGAAAGTCAGTGATTCTTTGAATCTCCTCTGCATGCTTCTGCTCTTGCAATGCACTGACCAGTGCAGCTGAGACAGTGGAACCTTCAGGTAGTGTTTGAGCAGATTCTAAAGGTGTGGCTATAGAAGGGTGCATGGCTGTTGTCTCCTCAATTCCTTCCAACCACAGCAGCAAAAGAACGTGAACCTCTGGATTTCTCAGATCCATAGCTAGATAAGTGCCTTTTTACCTATTAGATTAGTTATTGTTAAGTTCTGCTGTCTTTGTTTAGTCAAAGAGAATGTCTGGCCTCAGATTCGGATGCCTCAGGTTCTGGTGGAAGATATTCCAGCACTGGAGAGTGAAATTTTCTTGTTTGATACATAGGATGTGCAATAGTGTTCATTCGAGGAGGAAGACCAGATCTGATACTTGTATCTAAGATCTAATTATTTCCTAAACAGTCTTCCTCCTTTCTCGCATCATTTTTCACACAATATCATCTTTCATCGAGTCCACTGTGAGTTTTGCTCTGACCATAGATTCATATAAGCTGGAGATTTGAAAGCTCTCTTAGATCATCTTGTCAGCCTTCTTGGGGATGAAGCTAGGATTAGTTTCTTCAGCAAATTTTCTAGTGCTTTATTTAGTCGAAAGTGGTGATTTCACCACTTCCTTAGGAGACAATTCCATGCCTTCACTACAAGAAGACTTTCCTGTTGCTCAACCTGGGAAAAAATGTGGAAGACAGAATGTGGGAGAAGTGTCTTTATTGAGCTGGGATAGTTTAGGAGGAGCAGAGGGGAGTTGGTTTGTGCTGGAAAAAATCATGCAATCAAGGGAACCACTACCCTTTGCCTGTTTTCACATGGTATAACGTAGGGGCCTGTATTGTAGGACCAATATTTTTTACATGCAGTATTCTTTACCAAAGCAAGATATGACCATTGGCTTTATTCTGCTATTAACATTGCCATTTTCATTTCAGGACACCACTGAAAAAAAGTCAGGAATCCCTTCGGTGCAGCTGCAGAGTTACCGTGCATTCTTCCGAGAGCTAGACCTGGAGGTGTTCACCATCCTGCACTGTGGGCTGCTGACCAAATCTATTTTGGACTCAGAGATGCACACAGAGTTAAGTGTAACAGAGTAAACTTGTACCAAGAAGGACCATAAGGCTGCTGCAGACCTGTAACTAGTTAATTCTCACTGAGGGATTGGAAGACTTAGCCTCCTCTGGTTAACTAAAATGGAAGAAATCCAATCTCGTCATGGCCCATGCCCAACTGCAGAAAGTCAGTATGCTGCTTCAGGGGAAGGTATCCATGTACACGCAGGAGAAGACAGGTGCCTTAGAAGGTTCTAGGACAGATAGTAACACTATAACTGTGGCAAATAGATGTTACTTGTGCACCTCCAACTGGTGCTCCATCTTGGGGCTTTCTCAGCTTTGATCAGTCTCAGGCTTTAATCTCTCTTACTAACCACATGGGACGTGTTAAACCCTTTGGAGCTAATGGGGATTGCCAGTCACAAACCACATATGTTTTAGTAATGGCACATTAATGATGTCACAACCAAACCGTTCTCAGAACATCATGTTCACTCCAGTCACTTTCCCAGCCATATAGGACGCACACAGACAGAGCACATGAGAACTAAAAGAGAGAAAATTCTTTCCTTGGACAAGCAGACACTCATGTCCATGAGAGGGCAGATGAGAGAGACTGGACTGGAGGTGCATTCCCACTGCTGCATGGAGTTTTGCCCCGCAGTGCAGTAAACAACATTAGATGAGTAGGCAGAACCAAATCCTGGACCGGTTAGGGTAGTATGGTAATACTTGAGAAACCAGGACCTTGAAGTTTGATAAGCCCAACATCCATAACTTGGATTGAAAAATAAAAGAAGACAGAGTTGATTTGGGGATTTATATCTATATTTCTCAGTCCATGGAAAAGTCTGAAGCTGTACACAGCCATCCTTCCACAGTTTTCCATTAGCTCTTCTAATGCAAACCATCTTAGCTGAAAAATGAGGGAATTGGCAGGAGTCTCAAAACAAAGTTCTGACAAGAGCCCAGCATGCATCGAGTAGTCTGTAGCCTGACTTTGATTAAATTACTTTCAGGTCTTTCCGCACAGATTCAGGGTAAGAATTAATAGGACTTAAACCTGTTAGACTGTCTCTTGGAGATATGCCAGGTCGGTTGGTCCTATATAGCTGCCACAACTGTCCAATATGTAATGGGAAATTTGGGGGATCAATGTTACCCTAAATTACCAAGTTTAGGTAATCCTTCCTGTGTATAGTCCAAGATCCTATATGCCTACTTTTGTGGATGGTTAAAGGAGATGAACGTACTGAACTGTTTTTTTCCTTGAAATTTTAGGCCAGAGAAATTTTACAGCTAGGGCCAGCAGAGCTTGTGTTCCTTCTGGATGATCTTTGCCAAAAGCTGGAGCACATACTGATACCACCTGCTGCAAAGAGAGCCCCTTTCTTAAAGGTATGTACAAAAGGAAGAAGTGGGGCAAAGTGTTTACTAGCTAGAGGCACAGAGAGTGAAATTCACCCTCAGGTAGAGAGCCTGCAGAAGCTTCTGCGTTAGACTGATGCTGAGGATACCAGTGGTGCTTAGGCCCTATGCAAGCTCTCTACACAGGGCTGAATTGGAAAGTGCTTCCCATATACTTAGGCTTATTACAGTAGTGCCTAGGAAACGGCTAAGGTCAGAGCCCATTGTACAGAGTAGTTGAGAGTTCCTGCCTCAAAACCTTACAATCTAAATAGCAAGATGACACAGGGTAGGGCAAAGGGATAGAATATGCCACCAGTGTGAGCCGAGGGCTGGGTAGCAAAGGGCAGTGCAGTGCTGCCATTTTTAATTGTTTTTTGTTTTCAGTGTTGTGGTTTAAGTTTTGTTAGCAGGGAATTTGCTAAACAGAAAGACACAGGAATGGAGAGAGGACATAGATGGGAAGAGGTTCAAGAGAAGAAGGAGGAGAGGAAAGGATGAAGGGCAGCTGGAGTGAGCCTGAGGTGGAGAGACTGTGAAGGAAGGGTGAAAAGGACTTGGAGCATCATTAGTGTCAGTTTCCCTAGGTCCCTACAGGAGAACGTGCTGAGGCTGCTTAGAATCATAGAATATCAGGGTAGGAAAGGACCTCAGGAGGTCATCTAGTCCAACCCCCTGCTCAAAGTAGGACCAATCCACAACTAAATCATCCCAGCCAGGGCTTTGTCAAGCCTGACTGTAAAAACCTCTAAGGAAGGGAGATGCCACCACCTTCCTAGGTAACCCGTTCCAGTGCTTCACTACCCTCCTAGTGAAAAACTTTTTCCTAATATCCAACCTAACCCCCACCTCCTTCCCCACTGCGACTTGAGACCATTACTCCTTGTTCTGTCATCTGCTACCACTGAGAACAGTCTAGATCCATCCTCTTTGGAACCCTCTTTCAGGTAGTTGAAAGCAGCTATCAAATCCCCCCTCATTCTTCTCTTCTGCAGACTAAACAATCCCAGTTTCCTCAGCCTCTCCTCATAAGTCATGTACTCCAGCCCCCTAATCATTTTTGTTGCCCTCCACTGGACTCTTTCTAATTTATCCACATCCTTCTTGTAGTGTGGGGCCCAATACTGGACACAGTACTCCAGTTGAGGCCTCGCCAATGCCAAATAGAGCGGAATGATCACGTCCCTCAATCTGCTGGAAATGCCCCTACTTATACAACCCAAAATGCCATTAGCCTTCTTGGCAATGAGGGCACACTGTTGACTCCTATCCAGCTTCTTGTCCACTATAACCCCTAGGTCCTTTTCTGCAGAACTGCTGCCTAGCCATTCGATCCCTAGTCTGTAGCAGTGCATGGGATTCTTCTGTCCTAAGTACAGGACTCTGCACTTGTCCTTGTTGAATCTCATCAGATTTCTTTTGGCCCAATCCTCACCAAAGGCTCTTACATAAATTAAGTTGTAATGGGAGAAGAGGGAAGATTCTTTCATGGATTGAGAACTGGTTAAAAGACATGGAACAACGGATAGGAATAAATGGTTAATTTTCAGAATGGGGAGGGGTAATTAGTGGTGTTCCCCAAGAGTCAGTCCTAGGGCCAATCCTATTCAACTTATTCATAAATGATTTGGAGAAAGGTAAACAGTGAGGTGGCAAAGTTTATAGATGATATTAAACGGCTCAAGATAGTTAAGACCAAACAGACTGTGAAGAACTTCAAAAATATCACACAAAACTAAGTGATTGGGCAACAAAACGGCAAATGAAATTTAATGTGGATAGATGTAAAGTAATGCACACTGGAAAAAAATAACCCCAACTATACATACAATATGATGGGGACTAATTAAGCTACAACTAATCAGGAAAAAGACCTTGGAGTCATCGTGGATAGTTCTCTGAGACATCCACGCAGTGTGCACCGGCAGTCAAAAAGAGCAAACAGGATGTTAGGAATCATTATAAAAGGGATAGAGAATAAAATATTACCCTTATATAAATCCATGGTGCACCCACAAAAAGGAATAGAGAATAAAACAGAGAATAAAATATTGCTCTTATATAAATCCCACAAAAAGGGATAGAGAATAAAATAGAGAATAAAATGTTGCCCTTATATAAATCCATGGTGCACCCACATCTTGAATACTGCATACAGATGTGGTCTCCTCATCTCAAAAAGAATATAATGGCATTAGAAAAAGTTTAAAGAAGGGCAACATAAATGATTAGGAGTTTGGAACAGGTCCCATATGAGGAGAGATTAAAGAAGCTAGAACTTTTCAGCCTGGAAAAGAGGAGATTGGGGGGTGGGGATATGATAGAGATATATAAAATTATGAGTGGTGTGGAGAAAGTGAATAAGGAAAAGTTATTTACTCGTTTCCATAATATAAGAACTAGGGGCCACCAAATGAAATTAATGGGCAGCAAGTTTAAAACAAATAAAAGAAGATTCTTCACACAGCGCACAGTCAACCTGTGGAACTCCTTGCCAGAGGACGTTGTGAAGGCTAGGAATTTAACGGGGTTTAAAAGAGAACTGGATAAATTCATGGAGGTTAAGTCCATTAATGGCTATAAACCAGGGTGGGCAAGGAATGGTGTCCCTAGCCTCTGTTTGTCAGAGAGGGGTGATGAATAGCAGGAGAGAGATCACTTGATCATTACCTGTTAGGTTCACTCACTCCGGGGCACCTGGATTGGCTACTGTCGGTGGACAGGATACTGGGGTGGATGACCTTTGGACTGACCGAGTACGGCAGTTGTTCTTATGATCTTAAATGAGTTCCAATAGTTCATGGATTAGGGACCTAATTTTAAGGGGTTCCAGGGGCTTCTGTTAATCTTTCTATCTATCCAATGGGACTAGAAAATACCATCAGAGATGCTTAGTTTTGCAGTTCTCAAACTGTAGATTTGTGTCTCCAGAGATAACATGCTTGTTAACAGCAGAAATATTTTTAAATAAATAAATAATATATAGAGGTGAGAAATAACAAACCTCAAAACTATTGTCCCTCTGCAAATTTGTGTATACATAGTCAATCCCTTACCTTTCCTTAAAAGTGCAAAGTTTTAAAAAAGTTCAATGACTAGAAGATTGTTAGGGGCGGAATAGATCTGGACAAGGAGAAGAAGTCTGGAGATACATGTGAGAACCGATGGACTGGCAATAAAAACAAAACTGAAGCTGTTTGAGCAGCATTTTCCAGAAGTCTTGTTGTCTTTCTGAGTAGTCTTTATTGATTTGAGATCTACCATGTCATTCTCTCCCTAGAAGGGAAAACCTATAATGGCAGCAGGCCGTAAAAGAGACCCAGTTTGGGAATATTTTAATGAAGTTACTCTACCTATGGGTAAGACAGGCATGTGTGCAAAATGCAAACAGTACAACAAAGAAATGCAAGGCCTGCTTGCCTGAATGAAACAACATCATGAGAAGTGTTCCTTCTCAGGAGGAAGCTGCATTAAAGTTGATGAAAGGAACATGTCTGAACATGCAGAATCTTCAGGTTGGTAAACTTTTTTATTTCATACTTCTTTCTTAAGGACTGCCTGTCTTCCTTCTAGACTATTCTTGAATTCTCTATAGTACTATCATTTTAGATGCAGTTGTGATAAAAAATAAATAGCTGAAATAGGCAGCTCTTCCTTTTACAATTTCACCTTGAAAGTATTACTGAGTGTCAATGAATGCAATGAGTAATACTAAATGAGCAGTATAGAAATAATAATTGAATAACTGTATTTACTTATTTTATTTAGGAGAATCCATCATCAACATACAGGATTCTGAAGACTATCCACCTTCAAGATCACCATCATTTTCTATAGTTTCAGAGTTATCTACCAATGTTAGTGTTTCAGTCACACCATGTTTATCACATAGCCACAGTATATCACCTGTTACAAAAGAAATCTCCATCATCCAGAAACAACCATAGATAAGTTTGTGATAAGACCCAGCCGATTACAAAAAGAGGTAATTGATGAAAAACATGCCAGGTTTGTTTATGCAACAAACTCTCCTATCTGTATGATTGAGAACCCACACTTCGTTAACATGGTTCAGTCATTAAAACCAGAATACAATCCACCCAACAGGAGATGTCAGAGGCAAATTTCTGGATAAAGTGTATGAAAGAGAAATTGAGCAGTGTGCAAAAGGTCTAGAAGGTGAAATTGTTAACCTGAGTATTGATGGGTGTATCAGTGTCCACAATGATCCTGTTGTATGTGCTTGTGTGACAACAGAAGAAGGATTTACAGAAACAATTGATACATCAGGAAATGCACACACAGCAGAATATTTACAAGTAGCAGCAGTAAAAGCTATAACAAACTGAAAAAAATTTCAAATGTCTAGTACGCAGCTTGGTCACAGACAATGCAGCAAATGTATCCAAGATAAGAAATTTAGAAGAGTGTCCCAAGCTGATAACATACAGTTGCAGTGCTCATTTGATACACCTCCTAGCCAAAGACTTCAGTGTTCCAGAAATAAAGGCTAATGTTGTTGAAATAGTAAAATACTTTCATAACAACCACTTTGCAGCAACTGCTCTGAGAAAAGTGGGAGGAGCCAAGCTAACTCTCCCAAAAGACATGCGATGGAACTCAGTAGTGGACGGTTCTGAGCACTATATCAAGAACTCACCTAATCTGATGACAATTTGTGAACAAAATCGTGAAAAAATAGATGGCACTGTCACAGCCCAAGTTCTCAACACTGGGTTTAAGAGAAATGTTGAACACATGCTTTGTACCCCGAAGCCTATTCTTGTAGTTTTGAACAAAATGCAGAGAAATAGCTGTTTTATTCCTGATGCTATTGAAATTTGGGAGGAACTGAGTGAGATCTTAAAAAGAGAAAAATGCAATGACAGAGTTAAATTACAAGCATTAAAAAATGGAATAGAATAAGCTCTATCTCCAGCTCATTTCCTTGCAGATAGTCTCAATACTTGGTACAAGGGTCAAACCTTAACTGCTGAAGAAGAGGAGTTGACTATGACATGGACATCCAGCAATCATCCCTCCATAACGCCAACTATAATAAACTTCAGAGTTTAGAGTGAACCATTCAAGAAATATGTTTGCTGATTATGTTTTAGAGAAAGTCACACCATTGAACTGGTGGAAGTCACTTAGCACTTGGATTCAGAGACTGTTGAAGTGATAATCTCACTTTTAACAACAATAGCTTCTTCTGCTGGTATAGAAAGAATATTTTCTTCCTTTGGACTAATTCATTCCAAATTGAAATATCATTTGGGACTTGAAAAAAACAGGAAAGCTTGTTTTTCTTTTCCAGATTATGGACAAACAGGAAAATGAAGGTGAAGATGACTGAGTTGGCTGCAGAAGCCAATATTTTAAGTTTCTCATGTTGACCTGGCTGACAGTCTATTTAATTTTTGAGGTTTTTTAAAAAATATTTCATTTAACTATTTTAGTTAAACAATTTTATCAAAAACAAACCTAATTTTATAAAACTTAACTGTTTAGCTAAATTCAAAAATTGATATGCTTGTTTTGTTAAAATATTGTGTTTGCTTTTGAAAAAAAAAATCCAGAATACATAATGTTTTAGTTAAATAAAACAATTGAAATGTCTGTCTCATGATGTTCTCCTAATACAGCATGAAAAGAAAATCCTCCAAATATTAACGATTAACGTGTTGAATTGAAGATAGTTCACCTCCCAATAACTTTGTAAATATCTGCTTCAATTACCTTTGGTAAATGAAATAACCAACCAACCATTCATTTTCTGATATAGCAGTAAAACTAATCTGAAAAGTTTTCAAAATAAATCACTTAAAAATGTATAGTGTGTACCTTCTAAAAATGAAACCTACATCTATCTCTGAGTTGTGAAAAATATGTGTTAAGGTTATAACAACCAACAAAAATGCACTTTTATGAAGACATCTGTGATTAAATCAAGTCTTCCTGACTAGTGATTTGAATCTCATATAACTAATGTATACCCTCTGTCCTCCTGCAGACTAATTCTGCATTTCACTGTTGCTTAACATGTTTGTCAGCATCTCTCACCTCATACATGTTGCATATTCACAAAAGACGCCATCTGTTTCCCAGTCTCATTTTCCCAGTAGAATTCAAGCATTACAAATGTTACAACCATTTTGACTCCTTCGTACTTGGTGTTCTGGCTCCCCGTGGCTGTGGCTGTCTTCAACTTTGTGAACTTCGGCTTTGTATCCTTGGTACCTGCTAATGAGTGAAACTGAACAGAACTGTACAAGCCGAATTAGTTTTATTCTCTCCATCAGGTGTATCTTTGAGCTCCTATAAATTAATAATGAAGAAATGACTTTAAATATTTGGGTTCACAGCAGGGGAAAGCCTGTAGGAACATTGGATTCTCCCATCTGTGTCAGAGATCGTCTCAAGAAGTTGCCCAGTTTGCAGTCGAGCTGCTGAAACCACTGTGTAATCATATGGAGAACATGCACAATTACTTCCAGGTCAGAAGGCAACAACTTTATTCTTAACAATTGCCGAGGGTCTCTTGTTTTATATAATTTATTTTATGGAAATGGAGGGGCAATGTTATACAATAGTTCTTGAAATAATATTTAATTAATAGATTGTTCTGTGTTTAAGGCACTAATTACAGAAAACCAGGGAGTGGTGGATGGACCACGAATGAACATTCAGGAGCACCAGCTTATGTCTTCTTGTTACCAGCAGCTGCTGCAGGCTTTTCGCCTCCTGTTTGCTTGGTGAGTGTAGGGAGTGGCGTGCATATAGGGGTATATAAACAAAGTGTGTTTATTGCTTTTTGTATGGGTTCCTCTTTACTGAAAGGATCATATGTAGCAAATAGCACATGCAGAACATCAAATCTCAATGATACACGCTTTTAAGAAAATGTTATATATTATATTACAATTGCTGTAAATTCATTCAAGCTCTAAAAATTGAAACTATAGATGATTAACCATGGTTACAGTAATTTAAGATCCCGGGTTGCAAATGGGTCCCAAGGCAATTACTTGATTTTAACAGATCATGTGATCTTGGATTAAAGCCAGCATAAGTAAACCACCTATCTTTGTGCTTTCCAGTCTGTCTAGGTATCTGGGAATATCTAAAAAAATAAGTCCTTCTCTCTACCACTCAGCATTCAGGCAACAAGAGAAAACAATTGGTCCATAGATACTAAAATGATGGCTATAATAGAAATACATATTCCTTACGATAACAACAAAAACTCATTGTTATGGTTGCATGGTTAAGCACTCAAGCCAGAGGTGCAGATGCCAAACTTACGACTGCACACACAACCTAAACTTGGCCTCTACAGTTGCTTAGCTAATACAATATAATACCATAGAATCTTTTTTTCTGCAACCTAGTATCTTTTAATGGTGGGGTAGGCAACCTATGGCACGGGTGCCAAAGGCGGCCCGGGAGCTGATTTTCAGTGGCACACACAGTGCCGGGGTCCTGGCCACAGGTCTGGGGGGCTCTGCATTTTAATTTCATTTTAAATGAAGCTTCTTAAACATTTTAAAAGCCTTATTTACTTTACATACAACAATAGTTTAGTTATATAATACATATAGAAAGAGACCTTCTAAAAATGTTAAAATATATTAGTGGCATGCAAAACCTTAAATTAGAGTGAATAAATGAAGACTCGGAACACCGACCTGTGAAAGGTTGCCAACCCCATTTTAATGAATACAATGAATAGGACATGGTTCTGCTGATCATCATGTATATAAATTTATTTCATGGGCTATGTTTGTTGGCATTACATAGAGTTATATGCAGTGGTGGAAGATGATACACATGTATCTGAGGTAGATGGGGGGAAAGTGTGATGTTATGTTGTATTATTTAAAAAATAGTATGTGTCATTCAACAGGTACACACAAGGGGGCAGAATTAAGGGCATGATGGTAACCCTAACTTTGGCATTCACTAAAATTTAAGTGCTTAATGATGAACCTTAACATTCCCCTAAAATATTTGAATGAAATTTCCAAGGGGTGGTTGGTTGTTTTAAAGAAATTCGGTCCTCTGAAGCTCTTTGGCTATGCTCCAATGGGAATACCCTTGTCATGCAAGGGGTACACTAAATGAGGCAGTGTTAACTGAATATTTACCACCCTCACTGAAGCAAGGTTATGAACTTTCACTGACCAATTTTGTGTTCTGTGTGCATAATGCTTTTAATGGCCTAGGAAAGCTAAAGCAATTTCATGTTACCCAAATTCTCATTTTTTCACGTATTCGCGGATTTCCTCTTTTCCTGTAGCTAGGACAGAGCTGTTCTAATTGTCCAAACTTCTTTTATTTTTCTTCTTGAAGACAGATTTAAAAGAGCTCAGCTTCTCAACCATTGTTAGCTGGCATTAATTTCTTACCCTCTTCCAGTTTGTCATATTGATGATGTTCTGTGGCTCTTCTCTTTTTCCACAGGAGTGGATTTTCTCAACGTGAAAATAGTGATTTGCTGAGATCAGCCCTCAAGGTCCTTGCAGACAGACTAAAGCCAGGAGAGACAGAGTTTCTTCTTCTTGAGAACCTAATTAGGTAGGATAAATGAAGGCAACAGTGCTGCATTCCCAGAACTTTATAACCGTAATAACATTCAAAATGTTTTCTATATTTCCTGTGGGTGTTCTGCACCAATGATAAATAAAACTGATTCAGGATCCCTGAGATTTTTAGAACACAGGGTTTGATGCTCAGGGACAGCATAAATATATACATACACTCTGGGAAAGTGGTCTATGAAATACTTGGAAATAGAGCAGGGGGTACCAGTATGTCTAAAATATTGTGAGAGGGACAGCAAGGGGTGCCCTGGTTAGAGCAGGAGAAAGAGAGTGCATGTGAATGTATGTGTGAGAGAAAATCTCTTCTGGGTGTGCACTGTTGGTCAAGAAGCAAACTGAGGGAGTCCAAGGAATGGGCTGGAAAATGATTCTGAAAATTATTATAATTCTTTAGTCCAAGGTGTCTCTCAATTCTGGATGCCTGGGCTGCTCTTCCCTCTGCAGCTTTGTGGAGATGGATCAGTGTTTTGGTACCACACGCTCTGGCCACCCCACATTTGCTGCTGGATTCTCTGTCTCTGTGGCAGCAGACAATGGTGATTTCTATTGCCCCTGCCCTTACTCTTTTTTCTGTTTTTAATATTTTTTGCCCAGTTTTTGGGCAGTGGGGAGCAGGGTTGCCCTTCCTTGATGTTTCTCCTTCTCTGGTTGATTAATCATGTGGAGTTTTAACTCTCCCTCAGCCACTGCTGCAGTGTTTCCCTGCTGGCTCCTCTGCGCCTTACAGGCACAGCCAAGCAGTTAAAAGAGCACTGGCTCAGATCCATGCAGTGCTCAGTTTGTGAGGCAGCCTTCCCCAACTTGGCCAACAATGAGTTGTGCTCAATCTGCACCCAGCCTTCCGTCCCTAATTTTGTTAGGTCCTGAGGCTATGAGCCAGGCAGGCAAGTGGGGTCCCTATCCAGGGGGACAAAGCTTCTGTGACTCTGTAGTGGGGCGGTTGCCTCACTCTGGCAGAAAAGGGGTTAAAACTGCCCTGGAGAGGGCTATTGCTGAGAGAAAGCAGCAAACTTGGGCTGAGTGGGAAAGCAGCTGAGGGTGTGGCTGGCCACACCTGTGGCCAGCTCAATCAGGGCCCAGCTGGCCCTTATAAGAGGGCTTGGGGCCAAGCACTCCACACTCTCCCTCCAGACTTAGAGGGAGAAGGACCTGACTGCCTGAAGGCTTAGGGGCAGGTGACTGAGCAGGGCTGGGGAAGGGCAAGAGCAGCTGGGGAGCTGCTGCCTGGCAACTCCCCAGACTGCAGCCTGATAAGAAGGCCTGAAAAGATACTGGGCTGCAGGGAAAGGCAGCAGGTCGAAAACCTATTTGCCTGTGATGACTGGCTTTTACACTGCAGTCTGCCCCAGGGACCGTGGCCTTGATGATGCCTGGCAGTAGCTGTAGACTGAGGCAAGGTGGGGATAGAGGGTTGGGGGTTCCCCAAGGAGGGGAGACCAGAGTGTGGGGGTATTGCCGGGGGCAGCACCCCAGATAGAGAGGCACTGGGGTGCGGGAGGGCCAGCGACGCCGAGACACCGGCCTGCAGAGGGTGTTCCGGAGCTGGAAAGAACTAATTCCCAGACTAACCAGTGGGAGGTGCCACAGAAGTGAATCTTCACATCGCTACAGATTCCAGTGATGGACAAGTGGACCAGGAACAGGGAGAGGTTCCAAAAAACAAGGAGAGCCCTGACCACTTAACTAAGGGGATAAGTCCCAGGGGCCTCTTGCAGAGCAAGTCGTAAAGTGAGTTCTGAGTGCGCTGGGGAAAGAAACAGGATTTCTAATCAGCACCGTCCTAAGCTGTCCAGGTGGGTCTGACAAGTTCCCCCAAACCCCACCTCCCAAGAGGAGTGGGACCACTGGAGGAGGATTCAGAGCCAGACCTCTTGAGAGGACTCCAGGCCCTAAGGAACACAAGCCGTGGGCGGCCTCCCCAAAGCCACAAAAGAGCTTCTTTGCTCCCAAAATGTGGAAAAAAAATTTGTAAATTAAAAAATCTGAAAGAGGGAAGAAGAGGCACACAAAATCCAGGAGATCCATGTCCTCTGACTCCTTCTCTAGCTCTGACTCCAAACAGGCTGGGGGAAAAACTCAGCAAAGGCTTTTTCTCCTGGAGAAATGTCAAGTCATGTGCAGCAAAGTTATCTATATGATTCAAACCCAACCTCAGCAGGCTCCTGTGAGTGAGCCTTGGAGTCTATTTCTTCCCTCAAAACCCTCCTCAGTGGGAGTGATACCCCTTCATTCTTTCTTCCAGGAGGTGAGTAGGGTGAGTGGGGTAAGCCAGGCGAGGGCCAGCACATTAACAAGAGTGACCTCAGGCTCCATAATATTCCAATCCCAAAGGGCTACATTGCTGAAATACCAAAGGCTGATGCTGCTGTAGCATCCCTCCCCAGGGATACTGTTAGCTCTTCAGAAGGGAAGTTCTACCCTATGGACCCCACAGATAGGAAGATGGAGGCCATTCTCAAACAAGACTTTGAAGCCTCCTCTGCTACCTTCTGAGCGCCCCTAGGAACAGCTGCCTGCTTTGCAAGAGCATGTCTCCTGGCTGGGAGATCACAAAGCCCTTAAGGAGAGAGATCACCCTGACTTTGGCTACATTTTAATGACTGTCTCCCTAGCAACAATGATTGTAGCTGACACCTCAGTGGATGCAATGAAGTTCTCAGAATGAGCCATGTCTTCCGGCTAAACTGCCAGACACTACCTCAGAGCTTTTGCCCATGGCTGCAATAGTTTCTTCACCAGCTTAATCCCAGTCTTGCTCCCTCTTTGTTCCAGTCCTGCCCCTGCCTTACTCCTGCATTGGACCCAGTCTTCCACCTGCCTTGCCTCACTCCAGATAACCCAGTTCTCACCCTCTGCTCCAATTCCTGAGCTCTGATCCTTGGCTCTGACATCTGGCCTCTGACTCTAGTTCAGACCCTGCTCTCAGATTCATCTACCAACTCCTGTTCTGAATATTAGACCTGACTCCTGTTCCAACCAGTAGGCCTGAACACCCACATCCCAGCGATGTGACAGTTTGAGCAGCCCACAACTCAAACAATAAGAGCTGATATGGTGAGTATGGATTCTACAAAGGCCAATATCTCTCTGATGGAGATAGTGGAACCCAACAGACCTGGCAGGCCCAGGCTGTCATCCTAGAGGCACAGAATGCAGTCCTGCAAGCTCAAGCTGCCACCCAGTTCACTCCACTCTCTGCTTCTCGTGAGCCCAAGCTCTCTCTGCCTAACATTTTCAATGGTGTTAGCAAAAAATGTCATGGATTCCTAAATCAGGATCAGCTCCTGTTTCTGCTATGCCTGCAATTGAATCCCATTGACCACGCCCGAGTGGGATTGATTATCTCTTTGCTTACTGAGGAAGCCTGGTTTGGTCTAGAAGGTCTGTGTCTGTCCTCCAGAGTCATTAAGTAATTGCTTTTCATCTATGAGGGCATCAACACTAAAAGTGTACTCCTCTGTCAGGTCCAGATTCTACAATTAGTACCAACAGCACAATTCAAATCCCAGAATTCCTGGAATTCCAGCCATTCTGGACTTTATCTAAGAAGGCATGGACAGAAGCCTGCAGCCCAGTACCATTGAATGTTAGGTATTTGTTCTTAGTAGCGTGCTGTTCATAAGATCCTCAGGCCTCCTGGCAGACCATGCATAGGTAGCCAAATTCCTTCTAGCAGTCCAATTATCCAGACCGGTGATCAGTCCAGTCTTCCCAAAATGGGACCTACTGTTAGTTTTGAGGGCCTACCATGGACTCCATTCTATCCTCTGACTTCAATGTCAGCCTTTTATTTATGCTTTTGTGTCTTAGTAGCTGCCATGTCTTCCAGGCTAGTGTCAGAGCTGGAAACCTTATCCATACATGAGCCTTATTGTGTGTGTCGTGGTTAGGGTGGTGCTCAGAACCAAAATCTCTTCTTCCTAAGATAAATTTCTCCCTCCATGTTTCCCAAGAGGTTATGCTTCCTTCGTTCTGTCTAAAGCCTCAACACCCAACAGAAAAGACCTGGCAAACCTTACATGTTAGAAGAGCGTTAAAATCTATCTAAAGCATATGGAATCCTTGAGAAGATCAGGCTCTCTATTCATGTCTTTCCATCCGAAATGCCTCCATTGCTAGGTAGATTAAACTATGCATTGTGGAAGCCTACAAATCATCAAAGGTTCCTGTTCCAGAAGGGATCAAGGTTCACTCCGTGAGATCCTTAGCACCCTCATTAGCATCCATGACATACCAGGGCACAATCCACACTGAGTGGCTGCGTCACCACTGTCCTGTAACCTGGGATGCCCTTTGCAATGCTTATTGCTGTAACCTCCAACTTGGACTGCTCACGAACAGCCTCCAGCATGTAAGTCACTCCCAATCATGTTTGTGTGCTGCAGCCAGCCGGCCATAATTTGGCCCTTACCAGCCTGAGTTATGCTGCAGGGCAACCCCAAAATACCCCCAGTCCCAGATCTTCCCCCAGAAATTTATGTCCTGTGCTGCCCAGCCCTTTCCTGAACAGTACAAACATTTTAAGTCCTTTATTCCTTTAAGGGAGTAATATGCCAGTGTATTAATTTTAAATAGAATCAGAGTGGTAGCCGTGTTAGTCTGGAATTGCAGAAGTAACAGAGGCCTGTGGCACCTTAAAGACTGACTAATTTTAAATAGAATACCCAGACACTCCAAATGAACACACTGGATTAGAAAAAACAGCAAAACAAATGTATTAAATATGCAGAGATTTTAAGTGAGTATAGGTAATGAGGCATACAAGTCAGAAATGGTTACAATAACAACAACAAAAAAAGAAAATGTTCACTAATGCTTAACTTAAACTGATTTAGATCCAAGCAAAGTTTTTTTACCCCATACTCCAGCAGATACTGACCAAACTCTCAGGACCCACTCCCAGAGTCTAATGGCTGTTTTCCTTTGTCTTCTTAGGGGTGATGCCTGAAACAGACAGGGAGAGAGAGATGGGTCTCTTGTGGATGTCTGCCCCTTCTTTTTGTAGTTCTATCCCCATATGAGAAGCATTTCCAGCCAGGAGCAAGGCGACAGGCAGTCTGGTGAAGAAAGGAAACTGCGTTGTTTCTTTTCTAAGATGTAGATTTTTGTCTCTGCTCCCTTCCTTGCCAAAAAATGGCCACTTAGCAGGTAATGGTCCATTGGGTTTGTTGACTGAGCTGATCAGGTTGAGGCGTCAGCTTGCCCTTTGTCTCTGAGGAACTGACTTAGCCACTCCCTAGACTTATCTGGGAAATATACTTCAGTCATGATTTCACTTTATACTCATAACTTTACATATAATGGTGCTATGTGCAGTTTGCCATTCTATGTGCAAGTTGTGTTTTCAAATGAGACTCACAAGGCATACCTTGTACAAACATTATTACACTCATGTGTAGGATGTGAACACGGGTATATTCTGTCACAGCATCCACTTCGGAAATTTGCAAAGCAAGCATGTGGTGTAAAACTAATACTTTCATTAAGCGCTACAAGATAGATTTTGTCTTCTGCAGAGGCCTCTTTTGGCAGCAAGGTGCTGCAGGCAGTAGCCCAGAACTAATATAGACCTTTGAGCTCATAAAAAGAGGGTACGTCTTTTCTGCCAAACTCTTGTTTCATAATTCTCCCTATATCTTATCGCTGCTCTCTATTTCTCAGATATCCAGAATTGTGGGATACACTGGACTACAGAACAGAAAATTTTGTAGCAATAATTTTCTACCTGCAAACAGTGTCTCCCACGATTCTATCCACCCTCATAAGGTGGGGTCAGATACTAAGTGAAATCATTACCATAGGACTGTCTTTCTTGGTCTAATGTACATAGTTATTTCATTATCTCTGGAATATTTGTTAATGATGTCATTCACATTTCACAGTTTGGGTGGCATGCAGGTACAGAAGGGGTGTTGTCAGACCAAAAGGTGCCAAAATTCTACAGATCCACCTCTCTGAGCTGCCAAGAAAGAAGAGCACCCCAGATTTCCAGAATTGTGGGAGTCACTGTGGAAAGGAAATGATCAATAAAAATCTTTCCATTGCATCAAATGGGCCAAATTCTCTTTTGCATGCAAGCTCTGTAGGGAATTAAAGAATGAGTGTGGCTGTCTGGAAGCCAGTAATGGCTCCCCTGTTATGTTAATCTATGCCCCAGCATTAGTTAGAGCTGCTCTAACTTACACCTCTGACATAAGGTCTCAGTGTGATTTAACATGAGTAAAGAAGTGACATAGTGTGCCAGACCATCCCCTCTCTGCCCCCAGCGTACTCCTTATACTGAGATAAGATGGGGCAGTTGCCCAACTCTGCCAGCCTTATACCAGCAAGAAGCTCCATTCCATCATGGGAATTCTCTGCTGAGTAATGTATGGTGAGAATCTGACCCCTTTGTGTCATGCAGTGTTAGAGACTCTAGCCCTAAAAATCAAAGGTACACCCCCACTTGAAAATACTGCATTCAGTATGGATGGAGTTTTAGTCTCCCCATCTCAAAGGGACGTAGCAGAAAGGAGTTCAGAAGCAGGTCATGAGAATGATTAGAATCTAGTGATACTGAGAAGGCTTGGTCTGTTATGCTTAGCAAGGAGATGAAAGAGAGAGAACATGATAGAGGTATGGGATAGAGAAGGGAAGGTAGATCAGGTGCTACTACTTACCAGTTCTTATAATACAAGAACAAGGGAGAACATTCAGTTAATTTAAAAGTCAACACATTTGAAATGGATAAAAAGTAAGTACACCTCTATTCTGATATAACATGGTCCTTGGGAGCCAAAAAATCGTACTGCAGTATAGGTGAAACCACGTTACATCAAACTTTGCTTTAGCCATGCCCCCGGAGCCCTCCTTTACTGCATTATATCCGAATTCGCCTTACATCAGACCCATTATATCGGGGTAGAGGTGTACATTTTAAATGACATCATTTGCTTGTGGAACTCATTGCAACTGGATACCATTGAGACAAGGAGTGTAGTAGGATTCAGTAAAAGGAATAAACATTTATATAGGAGAACATCCACAGTAACATAAGATAAAAACTGTCCTAAGCCCCATGCCCAAGCCAACCTCAAACTGGTTGAGGTTAGACAGAAGGGCAGGTTATGGGTTTATGGGCAGGTTTTTCCAGTACAGTAACTCCTCACTTAACTTTGTCCTGATTAACGTTTCGTTGTTACGTTGCTGATCGATTAGAGAACATGCTCGTTTAAAGTTGTGCAGTGCTCTCTTATAACATTGTTTGGCAGCTGCCTGCTTTGTCCACTGCTTGTAGAAAGAGCAGTCCATTGGAGCTAGCTGATGGGAGCTTGGAACCAGGGTGGGCTGGCAGCCCCCCAACAGCTCCTCTAAGTTCCCTGTGCGGCAGCTGCCCAGCAGGGTATCAAGTGTCGGGTAGTTCAGCTGTCCCTCCCCCGACTGCTGTGTGTTTCTCCTGTCCTCTGTCTTGGAACTGTTCCCAGGAGCCTCCTGCTTGCTGTTCCAGGATGGGAGAAAGGTGCTAATGTCAGGGTGTTCCCCTCTCCTCCGCTCCTGCTCCTTTACACCCATCTCCACAGAATGGCAGGGAGAGCACGACACGGCTCAGGACGGAGGGAGCTTGCTGGCAGCAGCTGCTGTCTCAACTTGCTGATCTACTTAAAAAGGCAGTATACTCAGAGTGGGATCAACGTACTTAAAGGAGCAATGCGCGTCTCTTTCTCACATATGGTGTGTGTGTCTCTCTCTCTCAAGCGTGCACACACACACGGTGTGTGTCTGTCTCTTTCTGCCATACTGTCTCCCCTCCCTCCCTCCATTTGTTCTGCCTTATAGATATGAGGCTATATTAACAACAAATGTGTTAACCCTTGAGGGCTCAGCCGAGTACTAGTTCATCATTTAGCAGTAAGGCATTCCCTGGGAAATATCCCATCCTCTGACCTCACCACCTCAACCAAGCTTCACAGTAATCATTGCTGTGTACAGTATTAAATTGTTTGTTTAAAACTTAAACTGTGTGTGTATATAGTCTTTTGTTAGGTGAAAAAATTTCTCTGGAACCTAACCCCCCTTATTTACATTAATTCTTATGGGGAAATTGGTTTTGTTTAACATTGTTTCGCTTAAAGTAGCATTCTTCTTCAAGTGATTGCTCATGTGTATTCCACAGTACATGTGCGTGCTCGCCACATGCACCAGTGCCCGAAAGTTTTCCCTTAGCAGTATCTGTAGGGGGAATGGGCCCCCCCAACTCCTCTGGAATAGCGGCACCCCTTATAGCGCGCCACATACTCCTCCACACTCAGTTCCTTCTTGTCGCCAGTGAAGGAGCATTGGAACTTCGCAGCTCCAGCATTGCTGCAGCTTGTCCTTAGCATTGTCTACCTGTAATTAGTTTTAGTTAGCTTTAAGTTAATTCAGTGAGTTAGAGCACTCAGGCTAGGACATGCCCCAAGCCCCAGGTTTTAAGTCGTGCGACATTTGCAGGCAATCTATGCCATGGAGTGACCTGCATGCGGACTGCTTGCACTGTTTGGGTGAGACCCACGTCAGCGACTGCTGCAAAATTTGGAGATCGTTCAGGCCCCAGATGAAGCATGAACGAGATATTTGTCTTTGGGCCATCCTCATGGAGTCGGCGCTAACCCCGACTCTGGTGTGCTGCTCCGAGTCGGTCTGGGCACCATGACGTCGGCGCGCGGCGACCCCCCGGCGCCCTCGTCCGGTCGACACCACTCCCCGTCCATGGGGCGTAAGAAGATCGGAAAGATGCCCTCAATGCTGCAGTGCACCAGGGGCAGAGGCTAGGCCCACGTCTAGCAGTCCTCAATCCTTTCCAGCCCGTGATGTCTTGTCCCTGCTGATACCTGGAGCGCCGCCTACATCGGTCCCATGCTCCAAAGAGGCAAGCCTCCGCTCGGTGCCCTGCAGTCGCCCCCTGAGTGGTTCCAAGATAGCTTGGAATCACCTACTATGGAATACACGTAAGCAGTCACTTGAGGAAGAAAAAGCAATTACCTTTAGTAACTTGTATTCTTCGAGATGTGTTCCTCATGTCTATTCCACATCCCACCCTCCTTCCCCTCTGTCAGAGTGGTCTGACAAGAAGGAACTGAGGGTAGGGGAGCGCGTGGCGCCCCTTATAGCGCACCAGGGCGGAGTCTTCCCAGAGGTGCGGAGGGCGCTCCCCCTACAGGTATTGCTAAGGAAAAAACTTTCCAGCACCAGTGCACATGGCGAGCATTCACTCCTACTGTGGAATAGACATGAGCAACACATCTTGAAGAAAAAAAGTTACTAATGGTAACTTTTTTTTCAGGAACACAACTACAACGTTAAGTGAGGAGTTACTGTACTGAGGCATCTGGTGCTGATCACCACTGGAGAGAGGATGCCAGGCTAGCTGGATCTCAGGGTCTGATCTGGGCTGGCATTTCCTTTCTTTCTGTGTATATATGTGACATATCTGCAATGTCTTCATCCCTTTTCTTTCCTGTCGCCCACAGTGAGAGTTTTCACTACTTGCTGAATTTCCAGCACAGCGTTCCCAATTTCCAGTGTGCACTCACCCTCACTCAGCTCCTGATTGTCATTGCTGAAAAACCTGTGACCAGCTGGAAAAAAGATAAAATAGGTAATATGTGCAGAACCTCTTTTTCTGGACAGGTTCTCATGCCATCCTTTATCTGTAATGCTTTGGCTTCTCACCAAGTAATCTAGGAAACTTGCTAACATGAATAATGCTAAATGTATTGGAAGCTCTTTACCACCTGCTTTGTTATATGCTAGCCACACAAGAAAACAGTGTACAGCTCCATTAGTTTTTTTAATTATTCTTCAGTCAGGAGAAATGAAGGCTCAAAGGCACTTAACAAGTGAGAAGAAGACTTAACAAGTTTAACTTAAGCCTGTTCTACACACAGTTCTAGTCCTGACTGAACTATTTTGGTTAGGGGAGTACTTTTACTGATAAAAGTTGATGGGTACAACCACTAGTGTCGGCACAATTGTACCACTATAAGGGTGCTTGTAACAGTATAGCTTATTCACATAAATTAACGAGATTAAAATATAGTGGTATAACTACATCCCAGTTGAGGGGCTCTTCCACTTTAACTATTTCTGTTCCTGACCCTACAGAGTAAAGTGATGGAAAAACTATAGACAAGCCCTAATAAAGCGAAAGGAACAGCTCTTGCAAGCTGATTAGAGTTCAGTTGCTAACTGGGACAGTACCACATGGGCTGAGAGATCTTCTTGCAAGCAATATTGAAGGAAGCTTGCTGGCTTTCATTTCCCATGTTCACCAGATACTGCTAAAGCTGAGAGAGTAAGTTTGCAGGCTCCTCTCTCAGCAGTAAAGTGTTGCATTCTAGCAGTGTCTCAGATCCATGAAACTATTCAGAATTGTACACAGTTACCATTCTGCCGGGGATGAAGTAGGAGTAAACTCTCTCTAGAGCTTTGGCAGGCACCTGTACAGAGAACATAGGATCTGCTTGAAGTGGAATTACATTATAATTAGCTTGAAGCATTCAGCTATCCTGCATTTGTATGAGGGAGAAGAAAATTGTCTTGGACGCTTGTATTCTCAGTGAGATCACAGGTGCCTACTTTTGTTGGCGCCGGTGGGTGCTCGCACCCCCCCGCACCTGCCCTGACTCCACCCCTGCCCCTCCCTGCCCCTATTGGACCCCTTCCCAAATCTCCGCCCCCAGCCTCAGCTCCTTTTCCTGAGCGCCCCCTCTCCTTCCCCTCCACCTTCCCCCTCCTCTTCCCTCCCTTCCATGCTTGCCATGCAAAACAGCTGTTTTGTGGCACAAGCGCTGGGAGGGAGAGATGGAGAAGCAGGACACGGCGGCACACTTGGGGAGAAAACGGAGGTGAGTTGGGGCAGGAGGGCAGGACAGGGAGCTGCTGGTGGGTGCAGAGCACCCACCAATTTTTCCCTGTGGGTGCTCCAGCCCTGGAGCACCCACGGAGTCGATCCTATGAGTGAGACAAAATATATCCAGGTTCCTCCTCATCTTATTGCTTATTTTTGACAGCTTCACTTGCTAAGCAGTTCCTCTGCCAGTCATGGATGCAGCCCAGTGGCATGCGAGAGAAGGGTAGCCAGTTCAGTGATGCGCTGCACACTCTGCTCTGGTAAGAATGCTTTGCTTCTGCTGCAGTAACTTGGTTTCTGAGAGCAAACTCTCGTCATAAACAGCTTTATCTCAGTGTCTGTTCAGGTATTCTGGCTAGATCAATCTAAGGGGGTTCTTTTAGAGTATCCAGCGTGCAATGTGCTGAAATGCTTCTCCATGAAGCCTTGTCAGCCAAGGGGCCAGGAAAAAATATAAACAATTCTTGAAAAACAGTTTGCAACAGTTTTCAGAGCCTTATTTTTTTCCCCCCTCTAAGACAAATAAGATAGGAAGCAAACAGTAATCCTACAGAGCGTGCAAACTGTGTCTGGAGACTGATGTTTTGTGAAACTGCTTATTGGAAAATACAGTTTCAAATCCAGCCATTTTAAAATCTTTTACTTTTAAAAGGAAGTTAATCAACATGATGAAAGCTTTCTCAAGATGTCTGTGAAACTGCACCTACAAATCTGAAAGTATGAAGAATTTTATTTTTAGTTAGCAGGGGATCAAAATCAGCCTTATATTGATGCTCTAATTGCATCTTAATTAATTGCATCTTAATTGCATCTAATTGATGCTCTAATTGAGATCACTGGGAGCAGGACTGACCCAAAACTAACCACAACAAATAACTTAATATTTTTGCTTAATTGCAACCTATTTCTTCAGGTGTTGCTGCCATGTCAGTTTAAGGAGTTCTAACTCTGTGGAAGGTTGTGGCAGGGGAGGCTATAACCAGCTGCTGATGAGCTAGAGAAAAAGGGAGAAAGGCTCATGTTCAAGTCAATGATTTTCAGTGACATGTAACTCAGGGACAGTTTGGGTAGAGGGAGGTCAGAAATGGGCTTTGTAATGGGAGCTACTGTCCTGCCCCTACATAACATGTACTGACTTGTTATTGTGATGCTTGGATTCAGTGTGTATATGGAGCACACAGACAACGTCTTGAAAGCTGTGGAAGACATCTCCAGTGTTGGGGTCCCAGAGCTGATTAATTCTGCTAATGATGGATATTCTTCAACTTACCTCACGTTGACCAGGTAAGTACATCAACGAAGACCTTGAATCTCATGTGCTGCATAATAGCAGTCACTGGCTTCCGACATTCAGATTTCTTATTGTCTGGTCTGTCTTGTTTTATGTTAAGGTGTCATGCTAGTAATGTTAATACATCTAGGAACTGCTAGGCATTTTCTTAGCATTGTACATTAAATCTGTAAAAAGTCTGCTTTAGCTAGTGACAAAATTCCACCATGCATCAGAGCAGGGTTAAGTTTACTATCCCTGAACCAATGCTAATAGATGAGCATACAGCAGTCAATCCTTGCATGCTGACGGCCAGTCTGGGGTGTTGTGATGGTGTACGGTTGTGATGGTTCTCAGAGTGCCTAAGGCTGAGTCACCTTGTTACCTTCTGCCTCCAGTGAGACGGACACTTGCTTGTGCTTCACTGGAAGTCAGTGGAGGTCACTCGACTTCAGCTGTGGAGACTTCAGCTGGAAGTCAGCTCCAGTCTGTCAGTCACCTAGACAATCGCCTCTGGGCTATCACAGCCCCTGCTTTGCCTTGCAGGCAACAATAGATGCATCCCAGTTCCCAAGCTTCTTCGATGAGATCCCCTGTAACAATCAGCCCTTTATTGTTGGAACATTCATAGAAATACCAGGTCTGCTGTCCCCAAAGGAACTGTGTACACACCAGATTGAATGGTACAACTCAGGATCAGCTCCTTATACTAAACTACAGCACTGTGAGATATATTTATAGTGAAAACAATCATCAGTTTATTATCCAAGATCAAGATTAAAGAGATAGTGATTTGACTTAGACTGAGATAGTAGTGGTACATAATTTTACAATGCTACTCACAACTGTCTTTCCTTTGATACCTTACATGACATTTTTTGATGAACCAGGATGTATATACCAGAATCAGGATATACTTATAACCAGTGCTATCCCAACATCAAGGGAAAGGATTCTACACCACATATTTCTTGGTTCCCCAAAAGAATAGGGGATGAAGACTGATTCTTGATTTACATCAACTAAATGTATTCGTCTGAAAATCAAAATTCTGCATGGTCACACTGGCATCAATAATCCCCTCTCTGGAATAGGGCACATGGTTTGTGGCTCTTGACATATAAGATGCTTATGTTCACATAGACATTTATCTGTCCCATGGAAGATTCCTCATTTGGCAAGACCACTAACAACTCAGAGTCCTCCCATTCAGCTACTTACCGCACCCAGGGTCTTTAGAAAAGTCCTTTCAGTGGTAGCCGCTTGAATGAAAAGAAATGGCTTACTGTCTTTCCATATGACAACGACTGGCTCCTGACAGGCAGATCCAGCAGAGAAGTCCAGTCAGTGATTCTATTCCTATTCTGTCTACTATCTTCCCAGGGAATCTGTGTCAACAATGAGAAGTCCACTTTGACCCCCCACGAGGTCCATAGATTTCATAGGAGCAACCCTGCATTCCACTACAGCAAGAGCCTATATTTCCATGAAGAGATTGCATGCCATGAGTAACCTTGGACTGCTATCAGGATTTGTCTTTCCCTCCTAGGGCATGTGGCCTCATGCACCTACATATCACCATTTGCCAGGCTTTATCTCTATTGTCTGTGAACCTGGCTTCAGTCTGTCTACTCACCAGACAAAGACAACCATCAATGCCAGAGTAACAATTCCAGCGATCATTATGGCCTCTCTTGTATGGTGGACATACCTGCCATGAATGGGAGGTTCATGATTCCTTTTTGAACTAGATCTTCACCAGTGGGAAGCACCATCTTGAGATCTCTTTACCTCACAAAGAAGTTCCCCTGTAGTGCTCCAGAAAAGCTCTGGGCTGCAGCTTAAAGGGCGATGCTCTGCTGCTATTCTGGATGGACCACTTCATTTATGCCTTCCCTCTCATCCCACTAATATCACAAGTCCTGAAAATGATCTATCACAACAGGGCTCCGGTCATCCTTATTTCGCCCAGCAGTCTGAAACAGTCCTGGTTCTTCATCCTCTTGACGATTTCAACCTCTCTGCTCATTGACATCCAACTGTTTCTGGATCTGCTGACACAATACAAAAGTATGATCGATACCCCAATCTAAGACCTCTGCAACTCAGGCCATGGTACTTGTATGGGCATCAGACATAGAGCACTATGTTCAGTGGCAGTTCAATCCATTCTCAAACAAAGCATGAAGGATTCTACCAGGATCCTATCTGACCAAATGGAAACATTTCTCCTCTTGGTCACAACAATGCCAGTTATCTCCAGAGTCTGCTGGGATTCCTGTTATTCCAAAATAACTACTTACCCTTAAGACATCAGGCCTCTACTAGTTCCCTAAGGGTTCATCTTGCAGCAATCAGCACCTTTCATCCTCTTGTTGAGGACCCATGCTATCTTTACTCATTCTATGTCAATTAGATTCCTGAGAGACTAATTAGAACTTTCACACTACAGATATCCCCCAACTTACACAATCGTTCTGTTCTGGAAAGCCTTGCATAACTCAAATTTTGCGTAAGTCAGAAAGGTATATCCATACATTATGCAAAAATTTCCACAACTAGAAAATCCTATTTCTGGCTCAGGGAACTTTTTCTGTAAGTGCAAATTTGCGTAAATCGGGTCTTGCGTAACCTGGGGGGCATCTGTAGTAGTGAAACCAACTCCACAATGGGATCGCAATCTCATCCTTTCAGTTTTCAGCAAACCTTCCTTAGAACCATTAGCTATGACCCATCTCTCGATGAAAGTTGCCTTCTTAGTCTCCATCACATCAGCTAATGGGGTGAGAGAGGTGGGGCATTCATGGCAGATCTGCTATATACAGTCTTTCATAAAGAGAAGGTCTTTCTTTGCTTCCACCCAAAATTCATCCCTAAAGTAATTTTGGAGCTTCACATGAATCAGATCATCCACTTGCTGGTACTTTTCTTCACTCTGTAGATTTCCGACAGGCAGTGGCATTTTATCTACAGAGAGCAAAAGCAATTAGAAAAATACCTAGTTTTTTATCACCATACCAGAGCGATCAAGGCACCAAGCTCTATCTGCACAGAGGCTCTCGGGCTGCATATCTGGCACGTAAATACCTTGTAACGCCGGCTACAAAAGTGCCATGATTGCCCCAGCATGGCTCAGGCAGCACTAGTAAAGGACTCTTACATGCCTGTCCATTGTCCCTTCGCTCCCGCTGTGGCCACTGCCAACCCGCCCAGACCTTCTCTCTCAGGACCAAGGTCGCCTCCTCCACCCCAACCTGGCAGCCCTCCACCTCACGACATGGTTGCTCAATGGCTAGGCCACAAGGAGAGGACCCACTTGGAGGGTGTCCAGCGAGTCCTCCTGGAATGCAGGAGGCCTTCCATGCATCAGGCCTACCTGGCAAAATGGTCAAGGTTCTCCCGGTGGGCTGCTGATCACAGCATCTCTCCAGTGCTGCCCGCTCCAGCTTATACTGGATTACTTCCTTCATCTTAGAGCCCAAGACCTAGCGCCCTCGTCTGTCAAAGTGCATCTGGCAGCCATATCGGCCTTCCACCCACCAGTCCAGGGCCACGCAGTATTTTGTCATGCCATGACCGGCCGATTACTTAAGGGCTTGGATCACTTCTTTCCTTACGTTAGACCCCCCGGTCCCACAGTGGGATCTGAACTTGGTTCTGGCCAGGCTGACAGGGCCTCCATTTGAGCCACTTGCTACATGGTCCTGGTCCCACCTTTCCTGGAAATTAGCCTTTCTTGTGACAATTACATCTGCTAGGAGGGTCTTTGAGCTCCAGGCCCTGACCTCCAAACCCCCGTATATGGCTTTTCATAAAGATAAGGTCCAGCTCCGCCCACACCCTGTGTTCATCCCTAAGGTGGTCTCTGCCTATCAGATGAGCCAGGATGTTTTCTTTCCAGTGCTCTGTCCCAAGCTCCATGTTTCTAGTAGGAGCGCTATCTCCACATGCTAGATATGAGACTGGCCCTGGTTTTTTACCTGGAATGAATAAAACCGTTCAGGAAATCTTGACAGCTGTTCATTGCCACGGCCAAATGTATGAAGGGTTGGCCGATCTCCACTCAGCAGCTCTCCAGCGGGATTACTTCATGTATTTGTACTTGTTACGATCTGGCGGGAGTTCCCCTGCCACCGATTGTGAGAGTGCACTTGACAAGGGCGCAAGCCTTGTCAGCCACTTTTCTGGCTCAAGTCCCTATTCAAGACATTTGTAGGGCTGCTACTTGGTCATCAGTCCACATGTTCACCTCGCATTGTGCGATCGTCTCTCAGGCCAGAGAGGATGCCGGGTTTGGCAGGGCAGTGGTCTGTCCCAAGTGTCTGTGAACTCATACCCACCTCCAACAGATATAGCTTGAGTCACCGATTGTGTAATGCACATAAGCAATCACTCGAAGAAGACGACACAGTTCCTTTTTCTGTAACTGGAGTTCTCTGAGATGAGTTGCTCATGTCCATTCCACATCCCACCCTCCTTTCCCACTGTCAGAGTTATCTGGCAAGAAGGAACTGAGGGTGAGGGGAGCATGCAGTGGCCCTTATACTGTGCCATGGTAGCATCACTGCAGAGGTAGCTAGGGGCTCTCGTATCCAGGTACTGGTAGGCGAAACACTTCCAGCACTGGTGTGGAATGGACATGTGAAACACATCTCGAAAAACACCAGTTACAGAAAAGGTAATCGTCTTTTTTGCTCAGCTCACCATTCTGCAAGGGGATGATATAGGGTTACCATATTTCAACGATCAAAAAAGAGGACAGGGGGAGGCCCTGTCCTAGCCCCACTCCCACTTCCCGCCCCCTGACTGCCCCCCCAGCTCCTTGTCCCCTGACTGTCCCCTCCTGGGACCCCTGCCCTACCTGCCCCCCCAGAACTCCACCCCCTACCTAAGCCTCCCTGCTTCTTGTCCTCTGACTGCCCTCTCCTGAGACCCTTTCACCCTAACTGCCCCCCAGGATCCTAGTCCCTACCTTTCCCCTGACTGCCCCAACCCTTATCTACATCCCCTCCCCCAAACAGACCCCTGGGACTCCCACACCTTTCCAACCACTCCTCAACCCCTCACGGGACCCCCAGAACTCCCAACCCATCTAACCCCCCTGCTCCCTGTCCTCTGATTGCCCCTGCCCCCTGACACCTGCCCCCAGAACGCCCAACTCATCCAACTCTCCCCCTGCTCCCTGACTGCCCCCAAGACTCCCCTTACCATGCCACTCAGAAGAGCCGCTGGCTCCACATGGAGCCAAACATGCTGCCAGGCGCACAGTCTCTCTCCTGCAGAGTGCTACTGATGTGCTGAGGCTCCCAGGGAGGAGGAGGAGCAGCGGGGGAGGGGCTCTGGCTGCTGGAGGCCCCAGTGCGAGCAGCTCAATCAGGTCCAGCCACTCAGGCAGCCATGCCACACTCTGCATGGGAGGGAGGAAAGGAGAGAGAGGGAAATCCTGGACCTTTTTAACAATTCCTCCTGGACAGCTATTTAAAGACAAAAGAGCCGGACATGTCCAGGGAAATACGGACGGATGGTAACCCTAGATGATGATATACCAAGCAGCCGTAACTCTACATTTAATGTATTTTACCATTGAATGTAAATATTTGTCCTGGTGGGTTTTATGCCAGGCCTTGCTCCCATCTTATCTAGTTGTTTAGATGTTAAACAGATTATAAACACTGCCAACTTTCAGTCTGGAAAGTTAGTTAGTCTTTAAGGTGCCTTTAGTTAGTCTTTAAGGTGCCACAGGACTTTCTCAATCTGGAAAAGTTAACATCTATCAGTCCCAGCACTCAGACCTGCACTGGATGAATTGCAGTGGATCAATACACCTAAGTGACTACCCCTCTGCTGTTGCATGACAAAGGGTTTGTCCAACCCTCCTGGCCCCTTGAGTTTTCAAACTACTTAGGGGAAAAGCACCCTAACCAGATAAACAAACAGCTGTCCATCAGTCTTTAATGGGCTCTTGGCTTTTTTCTCTCCAGGCAGACATTTCCGGTTTTCTTCCAAGTGATGATGGCTCAGTTGGAGAATTCAGTGAGAAGTATTCCTGCTGGGAAGCCATCAGACTCAAGTGAGGTAGGCCAGCAAATCCATCTGAGATCTCCAGCAGGGATTTATAAAACCTAAGCCAGGAAACTGCGGGAAAATGCTACAGTAGTAATGGCTTAATAATGATGTCTTGGCAGGCAGCCAAAACAGATACGCAAAATAATCTTTTGAGTATGGTAGTCAGTCAAACTGTCTATTAGCTTGCTGGTACCCTGGCCAAATTTCCCATTAACCCAGCAACAAAGAATGTAGGCCATACTGACAGGGTGGAGGGCTATATACTGGGAAGCAGTGACTTTGAAAAGGATTTAGGTGTTGTGGTGGATAATCAGTTGAATATGAGGTCCACTGTGAGCTAATGTGAACCTAGGATACAGAAATAGGGGAATCATGAATAGGAGTAGAGAAGTTATTTTATCTTTCTCTTTGGTATTGGTGCAAACCACTGCTGGAATAATGCATCCAGTTCTGCTACCCACAGTTCAATGTTGTTGATAAATTAGAGAGGGTTCAGAGAAGAGTCACAAGAATGATTAAAGGGTTAGAAAACCTGTCTTATAGTGATAGACTCAAGAAGCTCAATATATTTAGTGTAACAAATCCATAAGTATGTACATGGGAAAAATATTTACTAATGGGCTCTTCAATCAGTCAACAAAAGGTATAACACAATCCAGTGGCTGGAAGCTGAAACTAGACAAATTCAGATTTGCTATAAGGCATACATTTTTGAGAGAGAGTAATTTACCATGGAATTTGTATAATAATTTTTAAATCTATGATGACCGTTTTTCTGAAATCTCTGCTCTAGGAATTGTTTTGGGACAGTTCTCTGTCCTGTGTTATACAGGAGGTCAGACTGGATAATCACAGTGTCCCTTCTGGCTTTGGAATCTTTGAAAACATGCATTGCCAAAACACAGGACTAAATGTAGTAAAATTAAGTGGAATAGGTAGTTACTACACTCACCTACAAGTAAGAATTTTTGAATATGGAGCATCTGTTAGGATCAAGTAGGTGGATTGTACATGATTAATTCCTAGTGATTTTATGGGCCTGGGCAGTGACAGAGCTTGCTTCTTTCCAGACATTGTCTTCTGTGTTTTCATGGGCAACAAACTTATCTAGCAGTTTTAGCAAATGACATGAGGGAGGGTTGTGTTTTGTGGCTGGATGGCCACGTGGCTGAATGTGACTGTGGACTCTGCTCATGAGCAGGAAAGTGGTTTCTCACCAGCTGTTTCCAGGGTGAATGGAAAGATACATTTGTCAGGTGGAGAGAGTATAAATCTGGCAGGTGAGGAAAGCTGGAATTGCTACTGAATGATTTTGACTTTCTCGGGTAAATGTTTGGGGCGCCTGTTAAGATGTAGGATCTCAAACATTGTGTTTCTGTTTAAGAACATGTCCCTTCCCCTTTGCACAGCAGTGATGCCTTAGGCTCTGGCAGGATCTGGGCTCTTTACCCTCTGTCTGCAGGCACAGTGGGTACTGTAGTAGCACTCAGTAATATGAAGGGAAATGCAATGGCTCTGTGTGGACAACGGGACTGGATTACTGTGTTGTCACTCCCCAGGTTCAGCTAGAGAAGCTGCTGCACTGGAACATGGCTGTGCGGGATTTCCATATCCTTGTTAACTTGGTCAAGGTGAGCACATTCATCTTTCCTTCCATTCACCTTCCCAGCAGAGTCCCACCTATCCATGACTTAGCATGCAAGGAAAACAATGCAACTTACACTATGTTGGAGAAATGGTCTGTGATCGTGTAATCAGAGCCAACTGCAGTGTGTACTCATGGGGTGGCACAGTCAGCCTTCACTTTGGCACCTCCTCACTCTTGTAGCCTTAGCATTCTAGTAGTATAGTTTTTTGTATGGACAAGTAATACAGACAAAGGCAGGAGGAAGCAGAGAGGCCCTGGAGAAGGACAGGAACACAGGAATTATCCAACTGTATCAGACTCTTTGTCCAGTCAGTGCAGTCTCCTATCTCGGACAGAGGCCAGTGCCAGCTACTTCAGAGGCAGATCCAGAAACCTGCAATAGGCAATTCTAGGATAACATGACCCCAGGGACACTTCCTGCTAATTGTCAGAGTTCAGGAGAAGTGCATCTGTATTCCTCCTCTGTGGTCCAGCATGAGCAATCATTATTAGGCTCCTGAACTGTCACCTTTCTCAGGCTGAGACCCACATCCCTCTCCATCCTGACGGGCTTTTCAGGCTGCATAGATCCCTGCCTACACTGTGAATTCCCCAGCAAGCCAGACTGCCGAAACTGGACAGCGTCTGCACTTTGCTTTCTCCTCAGAAGCTATAAACCAGGAGTGGGCAAACTTTTTGGCCTGAGGGCCATATCTGCATGGGGAAAATGACCCTGAATGCAAGAATATAGAGCTGGGGTAAGGGGTGGAGGTGTGGTGTGCGGGAAGGGGCTCAGGGCAGGGGGTTGGGGTGCAGGGGGGTGCGGAGTGCAGGAGGGGACTTAGGGCAGACGGTTGGGGTGCAGGGAGGGGTGCAGAGTGCAGGAAAGGACTCAGGGCAAGGGGTTGAGGTGCAGGCTCTGGCCCGGCGTCACTTACTTTGAGCAGCTCCAGGGTGGCAGCAATGCGCAGCAGGGCTAAGGCAGGCTCCCTGTCTGCCCTGGTCCCGCGCTGCTCCCCTCCTGGAAGTGGCCGGCACCACATACCCTGGGCCCCTACGGGGGGCAGAGGCCTCTACGCGCTGCCCTTGCCTGCAGGTACCTCCCCCGAAGCTCCCATTGGCCATGGTTCCCCATTCCTGGTCAATGGGAGCGGTGGGGGGCAGTGCCAGTAGGTAAGGGCAGCACGCGGAGCCCTCTTCCTCCTCCCTGCTCTCCTCAGGGGCTGCAGAGATGTGGTGCTGGTTGCTTCCGGGAGTGGCGCGGGGCCAGGGCAGGCAGGCTCCTTGCCTTAGCTTCACGGCGCCACGAAGATGACAGTCCACAGGCCAGATCCAAAGTTCTGATGGTCTGGATTCAGCTCCTGGGCCATAGTTTGTCTACCTCTGCTATAAACAGTGTAATTGCCTGCAGTTATAAGTTGCCACCCAGTTCTTTCTAAACAAGCAAATTTATTCTTAAAGTGAAAGCATTAGAGAGAAAACAAAATCCTTCCAATGCTTCTGAGACACTTTCTTAGGGTGTCCACTGTGTAGATCACTGTGTTAGCCCTCTACTTCAGCGAGAGAGAGACTTCTTGGTGTTAAACTGTGTGCCAGTTCACTACCTGGATAAACTCCTCACGACTTTGTCAGCCCTCACTTTGCCTTACAGTAACACTTTGTGTACCCCAGTCCCCAAAGCCCTGAGAAGCATCCCCCTGTGGTATCCAACCCCAGTCACTGGACACTCTCAGTAATTACCAGGTAAGTTATTCCCAAAGAGACAGTGAATACACAGCTAGAAGGTTACAATTCAGGATCAGGTCTTTTATAGCAACACAGCACTGTAATCAATTTATAGTGAAAACAAATATAAATGTATTAATAAAGAGCAGATTAAAGTAAGTATTGAGTAAGAATAATGGAATTAGAAATGGTAATAAATAAAATAAGAGAATGACATGCTTTCTGGAGACTAAAATTTACCAAGTTACAATCTTGACTAAAGCATTTTCTCACCCACAAAGTCTTTCTACAGAGTTTGCTGGTTTTCAGTCAATCCAGGAATCCATTCCTTCATGAATTATCCCACTCCTAGAGGGTGGTCCACAGGGAAATAGATAGCAGGGTCTTGTCTTTGCATCTTGTTATAGTCCAGTAGACTTTTGAAAGGCATTCCTGTAGTTTGTTCTTCAGTGTGGTGGTGCCATCTTGAGTTCATATCCCCCCTAACCTGTTTGTTCTATTGACTTTACATGAGACTGTAGCTCCCATTGTTTTTGCATACAATGCTTAATTTTAGGGCTGTTGATTAATCACAGTTAACTCCAAAAAAAATTAATTGCAATTAATTGCACCGTTAAATAATAGAATACCAGTTGAAATTTATTAAATGTTTTGGATGTTCTTCTACATTTTTATATATATTGTATTCTGTTTTGTATTTGCAATCAAAATGTATATTATTTTTATTACAAATATTTGCACTGTAAAAGATAAACAAAAGAAATAGTATTTTTCAGTTCACCTCATTCAAGTACTGTAGTGCAATCTTTGTCATGAAAGTGCAACTTACAAATGTAGATTATTTTTTAATTTTTTTTTTATTTTTTTTTTGTTACCTCACTCTCATCATACCTTGATCAATTGGTCCTTCTGCCTTCATATAGATTGCGCTGATCACAACACTTCTTCCATTCTTCTCGTATTCTGGCCCCTTCTCCATGTGCGGCCATGTCTTTTCACGATAAAATCTTCCCATCTCTTTGGAGGTTGGACAAGTGGTCATTTTAGTTCCCATGGGTACCACTTGGTGACAGCTGCAGTCCATTGATTGTCAGTGAACCTCTCTATTTGCCCAGCCAATCACATTTTATTATGCCTGCTCTCAACAATGATAACCTGTGCTCCACTTTGCTGTCTGATCAATTCATTGGGGATGCAGTCGTGGATTGAAATTCCCAGAATTCTTTCCATCGCCCTCTTCATGACAGACAGTTGCTCCTCCTCTCTCTTCAACAGTGCTCATGTTTCGCTGCCATACAACATTGCTGGCAGTACTGTTGAGTTGAAGAGGCTGGTGCATGTTGCCTTGTTGATTTTTCCTTGGAGGACATCCTTGATAGAATTGAATGTTCACCAACCTGCTTTCTTTCTTCAACAGTTCACCTTCCAAATCGTGGTGCATGTTAATTTCTTGGCCCAAATAGACACATTGCTCATCTTCTTCTATTTGTTTCCCTTGATTGTTGTTTGGGCTTTTGGCAAAGTATCAGACCACATAAATTTCATTTTGGAGTGGTTAATTTTCAGTCTGACTTGGCTGCTTTTTGTGTTGAGTTCCTGCAGCATTTTCCGTAGTTTGACAGTATTTTCGGCAATCAACACAATATTGTCCACAAATCTGAGATGGTTTAACTGCTCTCCATTGATGTTGATTCCACCCTTCCAACTCATCCGCCTCATTACCATTTTGAGACAGACTGTGACGAGTTTTGATGAAACTGTGTCTCCTTGTTTTACACATTTCTTAGCTGGGGTGCAAAGGGGAGTATTAAATAAATTTATATCTGTAGTGCAGTCAGAATTTGCTCTCTCTAATAGTTTGATATTTTGTGTCATTGCCCTGCTCTGCAAAGAGCTTTCAACTGCATTGATCTCTGTGCTGTCAAAAGCTTTTTCATAGTCAACGAAGGCAATACCTAAAAGGAATTTGTATTCCCTTAAATGTTCCAATAGCTGGTTTATAGTGAAAATATGGTTCATAGTGCTGAAATTCCTTCGAAAGCCTGCCTGCTCTCTTGGCTGCTGCTCATCCAGACTCACTGAGAGTTGGTTTGTTATTATTTTGGTGAACTGCTTGTAGACATGTGAAAGCAGGCATATTGGACAATAGTTCTTTAGATCTTCACGATCGCCCTTCTTGTACAGCAGAATGGTGTTGGACTCCTCCCAGCTAGATGGTATCTGCTGCATTCCCAAGTTATGTCTAAACCTCTGCGCTAGGGTTTCCCAGAGATCTTGGCCTCTAGCTCTTAGCATTTCAATTGTCAGTCCATCTTTATCCTGGAGCTTTTTCTTCCTTTATTTGGTGAACTGCATGTTCAACTTCTCTGACAAATGCTTTTTGTCTTTTGCAGTGTTGGTACTGGGACATTTATCTGAGACACAAACAGTAGGTGTAGAAATTTTGCAGACTGCTTCCATTCCTATTCTGCCAATTGCTGGTTTTCCATCATGTTCTTCAGTGCCATTATTGTTGACCTGTACAGTGTCAATTCCCTTTTGCATTTTTTTAGGCTTCTGTGATCTTCAGCTGCCTTTAAGAGCCTTTCATTTCGGTACTTCTTGAAGTCCTCCCTTAGTCATTTTCTTAACTTGCAGAGGAGGGAGTACTCAAGTTTCTCACCATCATTTTGCTTCATATTCCCCCGCTTCTCTAGCAAGTTCCATATTTCCTCTGAAATTCTTCCCTTTGCCCTTTTTGGTCTTTCTTGGCTAATTTCATGCATTACCTCAACTTATCTGTGAATTTTTATAATCCTCATCGCAGGTATCTGTAAGACTCCAGTCTTCCTTGGAAATGTTCACTTTCAAGATTGCGTCATTGAATATTTTTGGTCACTGTCTCTGATTTGCCATCTTTAGTGCTCTCTTCTCCACCTTTTTGTTGAAGTTGAGCTGTGTTCTGAGCAAGTAGTGGTCACTACGAGTGTTAAATGATGGTGGTACTGAGATGTCTTGTACAATGTGCCTCTTATCAATCAAAATATAGTAAATCTCATTCTTGTTCTTCGCATTGGGTGCGATCCATGTCCACTTCCTCTTGACCAACTCTTGAACCAGGTGTTACCAATGAACATTTCTTTTGTCTTCGCCAGAGTTGCCAGTCGCTTTCCTTGTGGATTCCTTTCACCAATGCCATACCTTCCAATGAACTTCACAATCATAAATCTGGATTTTTGAGCCAGGGGTTCCTTGAGCTCCTGATAGAATTCTTCCATATTGTCATCTTTGCTTGTGGGAGCATAGATCTGAATAATCTTGAGGGTGCAGTTCTTGTTCAGTTGTAGGTGTAGCATTCTGATGCATGATGATTTGAACTTGCAGAAGATGATTTTTGAAGACCATTCCTCATTGATGATGAAGCCAATTCCTCCAACAGTTCTCGAACCTTCTCCTTTTCCCAACATGATGGTCCTTTCATGTCTCCACTTTACTTCCATCTCCTTTCTACATCGTGTTTCGCAGAGACCGAGGATATCACAGGCTGTCCTTGCTTTCTCCTCCCTTACATGGTTGATCGAATCATCTCTCATCAGTGTCCTGCAGTTATAGGCTCACACTGAGAGTGCAGTCCTTCTTATCAGCCTCTCATCGACTGAATTCCCCACCACCGTCATAGAAAGGATTGAGGAGCACACAAGGAGTTGGGGCCCATTTATTCCTGTTGTTTTATCCATTTCTTCATCTACCCACTGGCTATGGTGCCAGTGGTACGTTTACCTCTTCAACTTAGCTAACAAGCAACCTCAAGAAGGAGAGCTGTCCTCTCCCTGGGTTGTTAGTCTGGCATCTTAATAGCATGGTTGAACCCATTGAAGAATACACTCCGCTATTTTCGGTGTCAGACAGGCCAGGATCACTGCTGTGCCACTTTGAGGCATTGAGGTAGGATTTTGCACCACTCAAAAAAAAAAAGTATAACTTCAGAGTCTACAAGTCCACTCAGACCTACCTCTTGTTCAGCCAATCACTAAGACAAAATAAGTTTGTTTACATTTATGGGAGATAATACTGCCCTTATTTACAATGTCACCTGAACGTGAGAACAGACATTCACATGGCACTTCTGTAGCAGGCATTGCAAGGTATTTACCGGCCAGATATGCTAAATATTCATATGCCCTTTATACTTCAGCCACCATTCCAGAGTACATGTTTCCATGCTGATGACGCTCATTCAAAAAAAAATGTGTAAATTAAATTTGTGACTGAATTCCTTGAGGGGAGAATTGTAAGTTCTCTGCTTTGTTTTGCCATGCCATGTATTTCATGTTATAACAGTCTCGGATGATGATGATCATTTTAAGAACACTGTCACAGCAGATTTGACAAAAAGCAAAGAAGGTTCCAATATGAGATTTTTGAAGATAGCTACAGAGCTCGACTCAAGATTTAAGAATCTGAAGAGCCTTCCAAAATCTGAGAGGGATGAGGTATGGAGCATGCTTTCAGAAGTCTTAAAAGAGCAACACTCCGATGCAGAACCTACAGAACCTGAACCACCAAAAAAGAAAATCAACCTGTTGGTGGCATCTGACTCAGATAATGAACATGAACATGCATCAGTCCTTACTGCATCGGCATGAACGCATGTCCTCTGGAATAGTGGTTGAAGCATGAAGGGACATATTAATCTTTAAAGTGCTTGTACACAAATGCTAGAAGTCTAAATAATAAGATGGATGAACTAGAGTGCCTCATGTTAAAGGAAGATATTGATATAATAGGCATTTAAAACCTGGTGGATTGAGGATAATCCATGGGACACAATCATTCTGGGATACAAAATATATTGGAAGGACAGAACAGGTCATTGGGGGGATGTGGAGAAGGTGGCACTATATGTGAAAGAAAATGTAGAATCAAATGAAGTAAAAATCTTAAATGAATCCACATGTTCCATAGAATCTCTGTGGATAGTAAGAATATAACAGTAGGGATCTATTATCAACCACCCGACCAGGACAGTGATAGTGACTTTGAAATGTTAAGGGAGATTAGAGAGGCTATCAAAATAATGAACTCAGTAACAGTGGGGGATCACAATTATCCGCATATTGACTGGGTATATGTCACCTCAGTACATAACGCAGAGAAAAAATTTCTCTGTACTTTAAATGACTGTTTCTTGGAGCAGCTGGTACAGGAACACAACAAGGGGAGAAGCAATTCTCGATTTAGTCCTGAGTGGAGGGCAGTATCTGGTCCAAGAGGTAACTATAACAGGACCACTTGGAAATAGTGACCATAATATAACAACATTTAACATTCTTGTGGCGGAAAGAATACCTCAGCAGCCCAACAATGGCATTTAAAGGGGAACTATGCAAAAATGAGGAGGTTAATTAAACAGAAATTAATATATACAGTGACTACAGCTGCATTGACACTTTTCAAAGATACCTCTGTTAAGAGATCCAACTTAAAAAACCCCAAATTAAATACCCCAAATTAAATAATACAGTCAAAGAACTAAAAAAGAGCCACCATGGCTTAACAACCATGTAAAAGAAGCAGAGAGAGAGAAAAAGGCATCTTTTAAGAAGTGGAAGGACCTTTGGACCTTTCTTATATTCGCGCATCTGGCATGTAAATATCTTGTGACGCCAGCTTCAACAGTGCCATGAGAATGCCTGTTCTCACTTTCAGGTGACATTGTAAACAAGAAGCAGGCAGCATTATCTCCTGCAAATGTAAACAAATTTGTTTGTTTAAGCAATTGGCTGAGCAAGAAGTAGGACTGAGTGGACTTGCAGGCTCTAAAATTTTGCATTGTTTTATTTTTAATGCAGTTTTATTGTGCATAATTCTACATTTGTGAGTTCAACTTTCATGATAAAGAGATTGCATTACAGTACTTCTGTTGTGTGAATTAAAAATACTACTTTTGGGGTTTTTTATAGTGCAAATACTTGAAATCAAATATAAAGTGAACACTGTACACTTTTTCTGTGTTGTAATTGAAATCAATATATTTGAAAATGTAGAAAACATTCAAAAATATTTAAATAAATAGTATTCTATTATTGTTTAACAGTATGATTAATTGCAATTATTTTTTTAATCGCTTGGCAGCCCTACTTAATTTACATACGACGGAGAGAACACTACCTACACTTGCTTCTGGAAGAAACCTGTTTTTCCATTTCTTTGCCTACAGACTTCAAAGCACATCAGTAGATATACATAATGCCTCATATAGTATTAATACATTTACTTTGTAATGGTATTATAGACCAGTGTGCCACTGGCTTTCATTTGATACGTCATATGACATTCTTTATAGATAAATACTATGACAGCAATGTGTTAAGTGTAGTGAGTTTGTCAGGCTTGCTAGGAATTGCTGACAGAACAGTGAAGCCTTTGCCAGTGAGATCTGAGGGATTCTTAGGGTCATACTATCCCAGGAGAGATTGGGTCCTACTGGGAAAGAAGATCTTGTCTGTTTGCTAGAACAGAAAGATATCCTGAGTCAGTTTAAACTCAGGCTATTTATCCAAAAGTCCTTTCCTTGTCTGTGGGTCTCTGGGAAACGCAGTTTGAACTGCTACATGTGGTGATACCTCTCTGATGGTGTTACAACCTGAGTGAATTTGCCTTATCTCACACCACTGTTCTTTATTCCTGAAGGACTGTGCTAACCCTCTGCCATGGAATTACATACAATCTCTGGCCCACAATGACACACAAACTTAATACAGTAAGATCTCCCGAAGATAGTGCAGGAAATTGCCATAGCTGTCACACTAACCTTCTTAGTTCGAGTCTGGTGCATGAAACAAGTGGGTTTAGTTTCTTCCAAAACTCTTGTTTTTTAGTACTTACTACTATAACTCTATTTTTGTTATCCACAGAAATGCTCAATCCCACTGAGCTCTTGACTTCAGTAATATAAGAACAGCTTTATTGGATCATACCAATGGTTCATCTACCCAGTATACAGTCTTTTAACAGTGGCCAATGCCAGGTGCTTCAGAAAGAATGAATAGAACAGGCAATTTTTGAGTGATCCATCCTCTGTCATCCACTCCCAGCTTCTGGCAGTCAGAGGCTTGGAACACCCAGAGCATGTGGTTGCATCCCATGCCATCTTGGCTAGTAGCCACTGATGGACTTATCCACCAGGAACATATCAGATTATTTTTGATATATTTTTTTGTTATAGTTTTGGTCTTCACAACATCCTCTGGCAGCAACTTCCACAGATTGACTGTGTGTTGTGCAAAGAAGTACTTCCTTTCATTTATTTTAAACCTACTGCTTATTAATTTTGTTGAGTGACCTTTGGTTTCATCACTTTTCATCCAATGACTATTGAGTTTCTTTAGGCTTAGTTACAATATCATTCTCTCTTCTTTTCTGCCACACTGATGTACACCGTACCTAGCACACCCCACTCTTTCCTATACACCTATACTTCCTATATGGATGAGTGCACATCCAGCTCCCCACACTATTCACAGAAGACCTCCCCTCCCCCACACTTAGATCTGGGAATGGGGTTGCAGCTGAGCCTGGCTTCCCACTGCTACCCCTAACACTGAGGATACCATCAGCTAAGTGCTAGTTTTTACCTGCTTGCTCTTGTTCTCACTGTTCCTTCCTGAACTGCTCTCTCGTTCTCTCCGAGCAGGTGTTTGACAGCAGGCCTGTGCTCAGCGTCTGCCTGAAGGTGAGTGAGAACTCAAGATTGCAGAAAATGGTAGCCTGATTCTGGTCTTTCAGGAATTGTTCCCTCAATGGGGTGGGGAGTGGTTACAGAGTTCCTCTTCTCTATTAGATCAGGCAGCAGATCTGTCTCTATCTCATGCCCAAGGGCACCGGCTCTTGGACTCTGCCCTCATTTGTGCCCAGAATGCCTATCAGTGTGACTCCATTGGAGCTGCATTACTGGTACTTCCCCAGCCTCTGCTGCTTTATGGAATCCTACACAAACAACAAGAACAGTGAGAGCTCACAGAACAGACACAGGCAGCATTCACACTGAGCCCAGAAGGTAGCAGTGTGTCCCCCTATATGACTCTCCCCTTTCCAGCTGGGCTCTCACAGACTGGCTGCTTCAATGCTGTGTACTTATTATTATTGTTTCATTTGTGCATGCCAGAAATTTTAATCACTAGCAGAAGGAAATGTCCCTGCCTCTAAAGCTACCAGACTTGTTTGCAATTGGATTTCAGTGAGACTCCTCACAGGACATGGAGATCCAAATCTAGCCCTTAAGTGGCAGAGATCTGTGATGAATCTTTAGAAGAGATTGCTCTAAAAGAAAAGAACCTTTCCCTGTTTACCTGAACTCCTTGCTAATGTGGAATTGCCCTTGGTTCATTCAAAGAGAAGTGTAAAGTTTGGTTGGTGGAATAGCCAAATGTAATAAGAAAAAGTGTGTGATGTATTTATTTATCATCTTTCTGCATTCACAGTATGGTCGCCTCTTTGTGGAAGCCTTCCTGAAGCTTGCTATGCCTCTTTTGGATTACAGCTTTAAAAAGCACAGGGTAAGAATTTCAGAGGCACAGAGACTTGCCTGAAATCCATTTGGAAGCTGAAGTAAGAGCAGAATGCAGCAGCCGGCTTCTTGAGTACATTGCAGTAGTCCAGTCTTGAGAGGACAAAAGCATGGATTGTACTTACATAGTCTACATCCAAAAATAATGGTTGCAGCCTCCTGGCCAATGCAGACTTATGAAGAGCCATCTTCATCACTTCAGCTGTATAGTCATCTAAACACAAATGGGATTTAAAGCAAGCCCTTCATTTGTGAACTTTGGTTACAAGTGATAGATGAATACACTCAATAGGCAGGTTTGGGATGACCTATGTCGTCCTCCAGCCCACCAGATCAAACGGTGGGCTAGAAGACATGCCTGCAGGCTGGTGAGTAGCCAGTGAAATTAACAGGGTAGCAGAGTGCTGTTGGTAGGTTAGCAGGTGGCAGTCTGTGCCAGGTAGAGTTTTTCAGTGCCTGATTTCATACTCAGGTACCGAGCACTACAATATTAGAAGCTGGAGGTCACAAATCTCATGTCATGGATCTCTGTCACTTGGCTTATGTCTGCTAGAGTGGAGAGTAATCTCCAGGCCAGGCCCATTTTCACACCCAGAGTATCTTCTGGAATGGAAATTGGTTGTTGGGACACCACATGCACAGAGCACAGGAACAGCTGGCGCTTGCAGTGTTTTGGCATCAAAGCATCCTAACAGCAGAGCCACAACCAGCACTTCCTCAATCAGCCTTGGCTGGCTCCTTCTGTACCACATCAAGCAGCACCATGAAGCAGCTCTGCTGTGGGAAATAATTAAGCCGCTGGCCTTAGGATGCTGGCAGCAGTCCTCCTGCCTGCTGCTGCTCCTCTCTCTTGCCTCCATCCCTAGAACTGTGATTGTGGGGTTTAGTAGTGGGGCTGATGCCCTAAGACCATTGGGCCATACCCAACATGGCAGAGGGTTGGCCACCCCTTGCTGGAGATTCTTACTGAACTAGGAGGATGCCTCAGAGTTGTTGAGAGTCTGGCTGAAAATGACTTATTCACATGCTGCATTCTGCAACATGACTGACTGGCTCGCAGGAGAAAGTGTGTAGACAGTTCCATAGTTGCCTAGAATTTGAGACTTTCGAGGTATCATAACTGAGGCTGAGATGCAGCCCAAATGCATATAAAAAATCATTTGGGCACCAAAACACTGAGGTTTCCAGGGACATTCTGTGGCCACGCTGAATGTGGTGTCTGAGCTGCCAGTCTCTGAGCAGTCTTTGGAAGAAGGGCACATGTTTGTGGTAAGTGCTAACAAACCAGACTCGTCTGACATCAGCCTGTCTGTGCCTGATTAAATGCTTCTCCTGGGGTGTCCTCCCTAGGCTGCAGAGAACAAGGAACCTCTGCCCCCTTCTGGAGGCAGGAACGTGCTCTCTCCAGGGTTGCCATCTTTGAGACCACTCCACCCCTTTGAAGAACTCAAGGCCCAGAGCACTTGGACAGTGTGTGTGCTCACATGTCAGCTTTGAAGATCCTTAGGGTGCACAATCCCCACTAGACTCTCTAGACAGGCCCCAAATTGCTACTTGTGGCTACCCAAACTTTTGAAGATGTTGGTCTCAGTCTCTGAGCTTGGTGGGGGTATTACAGACCACGTTATTGCTGCTTGGGCTGCAATGTTGGGCTCACTGCTCTGTGACTACTAACACATTTCAGACAGTGGGTAAAGCTGCTTGTGAAAAGCTGATTTCCCTGGCCCAGGGCACCTTGACCGTATAGGTGCAGGGTTCTGTGCTAGAGAATAGAGAACAGATTCAGCTCAAAATGTCTGGCTTGACTTGGCTGTTTTGCAGAGCTGTGAAACAGAGTGGTGCCCCTGATGCATGTCTGGTGAGCAGATTCTCTTGTTGGTTATGAGATTATGCGGAGTTCAGCTCCTTTATGGCTGCTGTGTCTTAACTTGTTGGGTATTTTCTGTGGAGTGGGCAGAATATATGTCTTTATATCTCTGCAGCACTGGTTGGAGAATGCAAGAACTGATATTCTTGCTTCCAAGTTATCTTTTGTGATGGGTAGCAAATTCTTATGGATTTGAAAATTCAGTACCAGTGACTCAGGGGTCCTTTTCATTACAGGAAGATGTGCAGAGTTTGCTGAAAACTTTGCAGCTGAGCACCAGACAACTTCATCACATGTGTGGCCATTCAAAGGTAAGGGAGACTCTAGACTCTGCACTAGTTCTTGTATTTGCAAGGCATTACTAATCTGTGTTGATTTCTCTGTTGTCTGTCTGTCACCACTGCCCCCTCACATGGTGTCTTCAGGGGTCTCACACAGGATGCTTCTTCATAGGAATGTGACCAGTATAAAGCTCCCATCATGGTTGAAGTATCCCAACAGCAAAACTGCTCTGGGTTCAGTAAGCATAGATGGATTCCTACAAATTGTTCTGCACTTCCTTGCAGTGTTATCAATGTTCTCTCTAAGAGTGACTACTTCATATAGTTTCACACCTCCCTCAAGTGTTAAATCTGTGCTTAAGGGGATGGCTTCTGGCTTACTGAAGAAGAAGCAGGTGTTCTTCTCGAAATGCACTTGTCCCAGCACCTTCAATTTTTCTCTGATGCTCAATATGCTTCCTCACCAACCTTCCGAATTCAGTTTATGTGCCCACCTCTTACAGCACTCAAAGTGCCACCAAATGTTGTGTTTAGCCAGATCCTTCCATGGTGGTATTCTCCAAAGAGTCAGCAGCTAGTTGGTACTCTTTTTTTTCCCCACTGATGCCTAAAAATGATTAAGACCAAAGTAAAAACAAGGATTTTGTAACAAATTAGTTTGGGAGTATAATTAATTGATACATGTAATGTATGTTATGTAGCTATGTGTGTACTGTTTGGGGATGGATTCCAGTAATTTATGGCCTGATACTGATGTCATATCCTGTGCCTTGTTACCACTCTTGGCATAATAAACAAAGATGATAATCAATATCACTAAATCACTTTTTTGCCGATGATGGCAAATCAGCCTGAAGCACTCCTGTTGATAGTAATCTGTAACATTAAAAAAACTAATCAGTTGTCCTGTTCTGAGCATTAACTGATAACACAGACTGGCAGCCAAAGGACACAGCTTAACTTGTGAGGGCTGCATGTTTGGCTTGCCTGTATTCAACTTTGCTTTCATAAAAAGTTGATTTTTAATCATTTTCTCCAATATCTATCTATGGAATTGTTCTAGGTTTATCATGTTCAGTACCATTGTGTTCATGGGAGAAGGGGCTTTCAATGATACCCAACTCGACCCATTTCCAACAACATTGTATTATCAAAATTTCAACCAACTCAAGGACCTGGAGCTGGGAGCCAGGTGAATGGGGCAGCAAGTTCCCTCTGCCATGCCACAGATAATGGCACTATTGAAATTATGATTCTGTGGATTTTTATGAATTAAATGACACTTCCCTTATCTTTCTATCACTAACTTACCTTGGAAAGAGATTTTAGTATATTAAGATTGGAGATTATATTGCCTGCACCATAAGGTTTTGCACTGGGACTCCCGGATCTAGGCTAGCTGCTTCTCCCACTCCTCCTTACTGTGGGCTTATTCATTATGCACAGCCTCCTTGGTATCCTCCAAGCTGCTGATTGTGGCATTGAAAGATCAGATCACTCCCTAACTCAGCTATTGATCAGCTGCACATCAGCAGCACAAGAGACTCCAAGCTGTGGCACAAATGCCTTCCCTCCTAAGGTTTTGTCACCAGTGAAGAGCAGAGTTCCGGAACCATCGCAGCAACTGGCACATCTGGGACTTCCTTTAATAGGGAGGAAGCGATTGTGCTCCCCAAAAACATCATCTGTCAAAGGCTAAAGACATGAAGAGGACTAAGCTCAAAGGTCCTGCAGCCACTGGGAATTATCGTAGCTTTTGTTGTAGGACCCTGAGCGTAGCAATATGCTTGACCTCTGTGCTCTCCCTGCTCTCTCAGTGGAGCCTGCAGGAAGGTGACTACGAGAACAGGATTGGTTTGGATGCAGCCTGCATGTTTCCCTGAGATGGTAGAATATCCCTCACTCCCTTCTTGATGGAGAGGAGTGACTCTACAGATCCCAGCACATGGTTATCTCTGTAGATAGTAGCAAAAAAGTATGAAGAGCAGCCTTCCTGTCTCATTTGGGCCAGGGATTGTAGACAGGGTGGACAGAAATCATTATGTCAGCTCTAGCCTACATGAACAAGAGGAGACATGAGAAGCAGATCTCCAGCCAAGGAGACCAAAAAAACCTGTTCCTCTGGGCAGAATCTCAACTGCTTGCCACGTGCCACCTTGCTTAGGAGAGAGACTAGCTCAACCAGCAGGATCTCTTGCAGGGAAAGCTTCCACTTCAAGTAAGTAATTCACCTAATCTGTTCAGTGGGAGGCGTCCCAGCCCTCTGTTCATTGCAGAGCTTGGCTCTCAGCTGAATCAATTCTGCAGACGTCACAGAGAGATCAAGGTAGGGCAGAGGATGTTTTTCCCATCTGTAGCGGTCCCTTGCTCTCAAGTGGGGAGGGAGGCCACTCCACCCAACTACACATCAAATAGACCAGTGCATGTCTTGACTCCTACCCCACGCTGCCAGGCAGAGCTCCTCTGCCTATCCCAATGCTGGCAGAGGAGCAGAGAAGGTTCAATTGCCTCAAACTGACTGCCCAGGATCTGGTACGCTGATGTTCCTGTCCCAGGAAGAGCTCATTGCCCATCCCTCTGGCTGTCCCAGAGTCCCTTGTAGGTTCTGCTTGAAGGCCTGGTGCTTGGAAGGTCCATTAGCAGAGGAAAAAGAGTAACAGCAGAGTGGATGAAACTGTGCGTTTCAAAACCATGTTTGCATCTCTTTTGAGGAAACTAATAACAGCATCAGCATTCTCTTCAGTTTTTCTCTTCGGTACCTGACAGTTACAAGCTTAACTCCAGCCTAGCGAAATGTTTTACCAGGGGATTTCCTTAGGTTTTTAACCCATGTGAGAATGCTTGAAGCCAGGAATCCCAGTGGAGCCTGTGTGCTGTGTAGGGACTCTTCGGAATTCTGACAGGAGAGGCCATTGAGACAGAGAAGAAGGGCACTGCCAAGGGAGAGGAGCTTGGGAGGGCAGCCAGCCAGGGAGCAGGGATTTATAGCCTCTTAAATGAATCCTGGGATTTTGTGCTCCCTCTTTCTAGAGCACTGCATACAGAGTATGGAGCTTCCATCACTCTACCTGGTGGACAGTACATTTTAGTGAGAGGAGGTGTATGTATGGTAGACACTGGGTGACTGGGATTCCATCTGAGAGGAGACTGGCAAAACAAGGACTAGCCTTTGGCAAAGACAATAGGATGTGATCTACTCAGAAGAGTTTTATGTTACTGCTGTACAAGCTAAACTGCTAAAACAGGCCCCTGGCTGAGCAGATTGGTTCCAGCAGAAACTGGGCCCTCCACAGAACTGAATAGATTAAAGGGGAATGAGTTGGATTTCTGTGTGGGAGTTACCAGCTGTCCTCGTGGGGTTGGGCAGGGACATTTGGGCTCACTTGGACTTTCTCCGTATTGGATAGGGATTTTGGGTTGCTCAGGGAAGGAATTTTGTCTCCCTCTTGCACAAAGGGTTAACGAAAGGTTGAATAGATTTTTAATCTTTTTTATATTAATCAGGCTTAAAAATATATGGGACTAGAGATGGCAGCAATGTCCTCTGACTATTCCAGCACGCAAGATCCTTGGTTGCTTTCGCTCCTGCCCATCTGTATGAGAAGGATACGTGTAACCTTGCTTACAGACTAGTACAACATCTTAAGAATCATTAGAGTTGTCAGGAGAATTACTACAGTAGTTGCTTTTGCTTTTACACCAAGATGTCCCACTGCATAGATTTTAAATAGCAGGAGAAGCTAAACAAGATTTAGGTGTAATTTCATTGTGTTTGTATCCCATATTTAGATTAATCAAGACCTAGGATTGACCAACCATGTGCCTTTATTGAAAAAATCCCTGGAGCAATTTGTATACCGAGTAAAAGCTATGTTGGCCTTCAACCACTGCCAGGAAGCATTCTGGGTGGGCATCCTCAAAAACAGGGACCTGCAGGTAAGGATCACAGCACTGCCAGTCCAATGAAGTGGCGCCTTTTTTTTTCCTTTGGATACTGTCACAGCTGAGGGAAATTGCACCTGTATTCCCTCTCCATGGTCCAGTATGGGCACCCACTCTGACTTCCAGCTTCCCAGCCATCGCCTCTCTTGGCTGAAGACCCACATTTCTGTCCCACCTGACTGGGATATTTGAGTTTCCCAGCAAGACAGACTGACTAAACATGCCTGCGTTGCCTTCTCCTCAGAGGCTATAAACAGCATAATTTCCCGCAGTGAAGTTACCACACAGCTCTTTCCAAGCAAGCATGTTTGTTCCTAAAGAGAAAGCATAACAGAAAAAACATTAAAAACAATAAAAGAGCCTACATGCAGCCTAATAAGCTTACCAGAGATCACCCCAACCTAATGGTATGGTTAGGTATTGAGTGTCTCTTGACTCCAGATCGAATATGCTCAGATTACAAAGAAAACAGTGTTTTGTTTCTTAATGTCCAGCCGTGCAATTCAGCCTGGAAACTGTGACTCAAGTTAGGTCTTTTCATCTTATATGTCATCGTCTTACTGATGATGATGAAATATACATTTACTTTGGTTCATCAAAGTCAGCAAATCGGTCTCTCGTACAGTTTGCCGATAGGAAGGATTTGTTCTTGCATGGTTGCTTTTCAGAGTAGAGCTGCACCTTAAATACACTTAAAAACTAAAATATAAATTCAAAGTGTAAATGTTTTCAATCAATAGAATGAATTATTTGTAAGTGTATTATATTAATATGTTTATTCTCATTGTGCAGTGAGCATGCCTCTGTTTTGTTCACTGCATATGAGCTAGCTTATCTAGTCAGGGCCAGATTCTGATCTGAGTTGCACCAGGGAAAATCCAGAGTAATTCCAATAATGTCAGCATATAGAATTTGACCCGAATGAGGCAGAAGTTCTGTAGACCCCTGTGTCATTCACTGTTTACTCCTGCCCTCTCGGCTGTGCATTGAATGAGACAGTGGTCTTGCAGAACTGTAATATGTGACCAAGTCGTTCAGACACTGTAATGCAATAACTTTGCCCCTGGTGTTTTGAGTTAAGATTGTACAGGCAGCCTTAACTTTTTGGTATTTACTGGCTTCTGCCAGTTTTTTTGTACTGAATTATCACAAGTCAATGACAGAAAGACATTGCTTTCACAAGCCTTTTGCATTCCAACTGGTCTCTACCAACAGTAGTGTAAATAGAAAGAACCGAGAGTCACGTGAGGCCCTATTCATTTTGAAAAATTAGTTACTTTTGAGTTAACTGCCTGCACTTGATCAGAGAAAGCTCAGAGAGTATCTGTGCATTGTTAGTGGAATTGATGCTGTATATTTTTGCTCTAGTTCTTTAAGTTGAGAGAGCATTCATTTTTTACTTATCCTCACTTGGATGAAATTCAGAGATCCTTGTACACCACTTCACTGCTGATCTGCACGCTCAGATGGGGCATAACTGGTGCACAGGTTTGTGTGGGGACCCCTGCACCGAGAAATGCTGTCCAGACACAAGAGCAAATGGACAATTTTTATTTTTATGTTTGACATTTAGGGGCCCTGACTGCCCCTTGCCTTTTCCCTTCTTTCTGATGGCTGGCACTTCAATTTAGACCAGTTGCCGGCCCCAAAACTGCCAAACCTCATTTCATTTTTTTTTTTAAAGGTGGCAAAACCTGGCCATTTTCTTTCCCCACTCCCCACCACAGTGAAGCAGGACATGGGGATGGGAGGGCGGCGCAGCTCATCTCTGCAGAAAAATCTCATTTGCAGCCAAATGCAGTGCATTTCTGTTCCAGCAGGGGTCGCTATTGCTTCTCTGTGCATGAATTTGCCTTATAAAGTATTTACCACATTCACTTTAGGGAGAAGAGATCCTGTCTCAGGATTCTGAAGAGAATGACCCAGGGGAGGGAGTTTCCCAGCTCCCCAGAGAAGATCCTGCTGAGGTATTTCTGTACATGGCAGTAGTGCCTATTGCTTTTATGGTGGTATTTCAGTTGAGTTACAGTTGTGATGATCTTTGTGTTTGCTCTCTCTGCAGGGCAGGAGCAGACACCCTCTCTTTCACTTGCTCAGCTCCACGACAGCATTTTCTCCTCACTGTATTAGAGTCCTGCTGCCTACTGAAAAAAAAATCTGTCTTAAAAAAATGCAGACAGCAAAACTCTTAGGTTTTCTTAACTGAGTTAATAACCAGAATCAGCCTTGTTTGCTTTTTTAAGTTCAAGATGAAGCACAGCCCTGTGCCACGTAAATCAATAGGGAGTGCTCTGCTTCCTTTAGATGAGCTGGGCAGAGGCCGGGTCAGGGTGGGCAAACATTTTGGCCCGAGGGTCACATCTGGGTGGGGAAATTGCATGCAGGGCCATGAATGTAGGTCTGGGGCAAGGGATTGGGGTGCAGGAAGGGTTGGGGCAGAGGAGGGATGCAGAATGTATGAGGAGGCCCAGGGAAGGGGATTGGAGTGCAGGAGGGGGCTCAGCAGGGGCTGGGGTTCAGGGTGCAGCAGGGGGTTGGGATGTAGGATCTAGCCCAGCATTTCTTATATGGAGCAGCTCCAAGGTGGTAGCAGTACACAGCAAGTCTAAGACAGGCTTTCTGGCCTGCCAATGATCACTTAGGAGGACTTGTATGCAGTCTGTGTCTGCAGGCCCCCAAGGTTACATCCAGACCTTGGTTCTATAAATATTTCTTCTCTTTTCCAGGAGGAAGGTGACATTTCAGGGAGCGAGGGTGGATCCGAGCATGATGACGACGATGACGAGAGCTCTGACTAGACCTTGCAGCCTCCCAGCATTCTGTTAGCGCACCATGGCATAGATGCTTGGTGGTATTCAAAAAAATCCACACCTGTCACAGCTGAATAGACTCTGTGGATTAGAGGCTGTATGCCCATGATTAGATGTTAATATTGTGCAACAGTAACGAAGGTTAACTTGTAGCCAGGTTTTTATAGATGGGATTTAATCCCCATTTACTGTTGATTGTGCAGTTTATATCTGTTGGGAGTTTTGCAACCAGACATTGAAAAAGTCAAACTAGAACCATTTTTATTTGTTCTTGCCTCCAGATCCTCCCTATCCAACTCTTTTTCCACATGCATTCCTTTCGTTCTCAGCTGCTTCAAGGAGTGGATTTCATGGGGAAACTACCTGGCTTTCTGTCTAGAAGTGCACTGAGAGTTTGGACTAGTTGACAAAGTGAGATTTACAGAAAGAACCTGCTCTGTTCTTGTATAGTATCAATGGAATATTGCACAGAACCCACCTTCCCTCAACAGTCCTGCCGTTGGAGCCCTCCTGAGAATGACCTTCTTGCATGGGCCCTTTATGGGGGCAGAAGAATCAATGGGAGAAGAATCCAAATGGCCTCAGTAGTGGCAACATCAAGTGCTCATTAATGTTGAGGGAAAGGCTTGTTAGAGCTGTAAATTACAAAAAGCAGCCTCCTTCCCTAACTCCCTGAATAAATTGAAATTCCTGCCCTGGGCACATGGAATCAGTGGCTTACTGCACATTGTAAGGGTACAGCATAAAGCTCTTCTCGGGGGAAAAGCTCTAGGAGGGGGAGCTGGAGGGTAGGGGCGTTAACTGCTCAGACCAACATACTTTTTCTAGAGCTTTGCCTGGATGTGTGTAGGGCAGCCATAGCTGTGATGGTTACAGAAGGAACTGAACGAGGTGGCTGGGGGAGGGGGTGGGAGGCTATAAGGGGTGTGAGGGGGTGGCTATAGAGGAGAGGTGGCCCCAGGGTCCAGGGGAGGGGGGCTGCAGCGGGAGCTGGGGGCCCGAGGGGGTGGCCGTAGGGTTGTATAGACCGTCGCTAATCTCGCCTGCCTGTACTCTTCCCAGGGCGGGGCGCCCCGACTCGGGGCAGGAAGGAGGCGGGTCTCCGTTGGGGCCCAGGCGGATCCGGGCTTCACACACTCACCCCCACCCCGGCTCGGGAAGGTGAAGCTCCGTCTTGTGCCACTTTGTGATCCTTTTCCTTGCACATGCGCAGTGCGGCAGGGGGCTGGGCGGTGCCGGGCGCGGGGTGACGGCGGCGGCCATGTCGCTGCAAGAGGACCCGGTGCAGCGCGAGATCCACCAGGACTGGGCCAACCGCGAGTACATCGAGGTGATCACCAGCTCTATCAAGAAGATCGCGGATTTCCTCAACTCCTTCGGTGCGTGCGCGCCCGGCCCGGCTCGGTTCCACCCTCATCCCGCGGCTCCAGCCCCGCTCCCACCTAGCCAGGTCCGGGCCGGTTCCCCCTTCGCCATCCAGCCCAGTTCGACCCCATTCGGCCCGGCTCCAGACCCCATTCGGCCCGGCCCCACTCTTACCGCCCGGCTCCCTCCCACCCTCGCCCCGCCAGCCCCCGCGCGCTGTTTGGGCGGGGCGGGTTCTGGGGTCGGGGCTCCCCGGTTGGTGGAGGGTGGGGGCCGCACCTGTCCTGGCCGGGTACCGCGGGGCCTGAGCCCAGTGCAGGCCCTGAGCCGCCCCTTCTCCCGCAGACATGTCCTGCCGCTCCCGGCTCGCCACCCTCAACGAGAAGCTGACAGCGCTGGAGCGACGGATCGAGTACATCGAGGCCAGGGTGAGGGGTAGAGCAGGGGAGGCGACACCCCTAGTGGGAAGGGGACTAGCTCTGCGGGTAGCTCGGTGCAGGGCTCAGACAACGCCTAGTAGTTCAGGGACAGCCGGGGCCTTCCTGTTGAAGCCCCCCCGCCCCTTTACCCCATTTCCAGTGGGTAATGCCCTGCTGTACCCCCGCTCCCAGCCAGGCTGTAATTCTGTGCCTACCACCACCACCCCACCGGCTAATGTGCTCTTTACACAGGTGGGGGATATGTGGGACTCCCCCACACAGCCCTGCTATGCTACTTGTTAGTGTGGGGTGGTGTTGCAGGCCCTTCTCCGGAACAGTAGTGCTGGAGTTCCTGCCCTCTGCATGCTGTGGTGGGTATCCCAGCAGTACTTACATTGGGGCATTGGTTTTGGCCCACAGGGCTAGAAGAGAACTGAGATCCTGGGGAATTGTGACACTGGCCTGAGGAGGACTCCTAGCCTTGCTGTGGGATGACTTACCCAGTTCATAGGAGCTCATTAACTTTCCCTGAGTGGGCAGAATGGCTAGCCCTTGGTGACTGCAGGCTGTGCTCTCCTTTGGCAGGTAACAAAGGGTGAAACTCTCACTTAACGGCAGAAGGCTGGTGAGGAGCTGACCTGGAGAAGACTTTGCAGCTGTGCCAGAATTGGTTATCAGGCATCTGATTTCTTCATTACTTCTTATGGTTAACAGGACTTCAGCTTGTTTCTGCTCCCTGTGATGCAGTATCCCTGCCTTCAGGGTTTGGCTCCAGGGTGACTCCAGAGGAAATTGATAAAATGCAAATGAGCATATTGGATTCAGACATTTTTGTACAGATAGATTCATTCAGCTGTCAGATACATGTGCCCCTTAATCTCTCTCTAATTCCCAGCTGTGCATGTAGAACTCCTACATTTTACAGCTGCAGAATCTCTCTGATCAAAGGTCAATTTATGTGAAGAAAACTTCTCTTGGGAACTATCTGGCTGAGTAAGTAGGTGGCCCTGCTGTTCATGGGCCATTCCACTGGTGGTTTCAGTTCCTTTAGCAAAGTGGTTTTCAACCTGAGGTCCGAGGACCCCTTGGGGGTGCAAACAGATTTCCCGGGGTGCTCCAAGCAGAGCCGGTTAGACTCACTTGGGCCCAGGGCAGAAAGCCAAAGTCTCACTGCATGGAGCTGAAACTTGGGGCCCTGAGCCATGCCAGCAGGGACTGAAGCAAAAGCCTGAGCCATATAGCTTTGGCGGAATCTCTGTGGAATGGGGCCTCATGCGCTGCTTGCTACCCTCTCACATTGGCCATGGCTTTTAAATGCAGACACCTAGTTGTGAGACAGGTGGGCTGTGGAGTTTTCATAGCATTGGGGGTGGGGGCATTCAGAAAGAAAAGGTTAAGAACCCCTGCTTTAGCAAACTCCGCAGTTTATCTCTCTTAGCTAAAATGCCAAGTATATCCATCCTTCCAGTCTGTGAGCAGAGCAGTAGATGTGCGGTGTGTGTTTGTGCGGGGAGGGAGAGAGGAGGGGACAGAGGAAGCAGGGGAATAGGTAATGTGCCAAGATAAACTCTCTGGACAGGGTGGGTTTCAGAGTTTTTGTATTCTGTAGTGTCTCATAAGGGGTGTCTTTCATTGTGTTTCAACAATAAACTGCCTCTGCTGATAGGGTCTGAGCTGATCTATAGCTGGAGTGTGTTGTCTGGGATGTTGGTGTGGGAGTGTGGCCATGGAGTGCAGATGGCCAAGATAAGTAACAATGACCTGTTACTGTAACAGGTGCAGTTGCCTTTTGCTATTCTTCTCTTCCTTTCCTTTCCACCAATTCTGGCCCAAGTAGCTTTGCTTCTACTATTTCATCACTAAATGATTAGTGATGAAATAGTTAATGGTGCCAGTGCACTAAGTTGAGTGTTAACACTCCAATCCTGTTAACAGGTGCTCACCCCATTGAGTTAATGTCAGGCTCTCTGCAGACAGAGGAGCCAGCACTGCAATAGTGCTGTGGGTCCCATCTGAAAGTCACAAGATTTTTGGTGAGCTCATGGGTATCTTTGGCCTCCTGGTTTCTGAGACCTTGGGGTTGGCTAGTCACATCAACCACCAGGCTAGAAACTGATGGGTTTTAAATGAAAGCTGAATTATCCCCTAATGTCAAGATTCCAGGAGCTGGGTCATTCCAGTCTGATGGTGGTTTCTATCATTCTGAGCCTTAGCCCTGGAAGGAGAGCTCATAAGGGGGAATGTAGGGAAGAGTCTATCTGCTCTGGTAGGCCCAAGCATTTCCTGCTATCCTACTGTCTTGGCAACCTTCAGGAAAGTGTTTCTAATATGCTGTTCTCTTGTTTAGTCTAACAGAAAGAAAGTTGAGAGAGTGGTCTGATTATCCCTGCTATATTTCTAGCAGCAAACGCCAGGTGGGGAAGAGCTCTTTAAGCTGAAGGTTTCTAACCGTCAGAGGGATGAGGTTCTGGAACAGCCTACCTATAGAAGTTGTGGGAGCAAATGTGGGGCATCATATGGATTTTCCCAGTTAGACGATGAGGGCTTTATTCTTTTCTGATGCTAAGAAAATGCTATGACCTGCCAGCCTCAGCCGAGTGGCAGTATTTACAACTAAGGCAGCTGCTAACATCAGTTTGGCCAGATGCCCTAGCACTGCCAAAGACCCCAGAACTATTAGAAATTTTAAAAATGCTTCATAAACACTCCAGGCCCTCGTCCACTGTGTATTATTCCTGGGGGAGTAATACCCCCTGTGTAGGCACAGAATTCACATCCCCTGCAGATTTCTTTGCTTCCCTGCAGAAAAATGACTTCTGACATGGAAGCAAAGTGAAGCTGCAAGAGCGGTCATAAGCCACTCCCCAGCAACACAGGCTTGTCGTTTCAGGCACCCAGAGCAGCCAGCAGAGAAGTATATTACTGTTGAGAGGGTGGGGGAGACAACACTAACCCCACCCTCAGCAGTGATTGGTGTGCATGAACATGAGAGAGACTGTCCCTCTCACTATTGCGGGATGCCTGGCATGGAGGGGCAATGCTTCGGGATGTTTCTGAGGAGGTAGGCATATTTCTGGCATCCACAGAAGCTTGCTGTGTTGTCTTTCTTAGGGCCATGTGATGCCCAAGAGCTGTCGGACACGTTAATTATTCCTAGGTTGAACAAGGTTTATATTTCTGTACAAATTAATTCCTGCACCTTGCCAGTGGCCCCCCCTCATGCTGCTGGAGCAGAGATCAGAGTCCCCCTGAGCTGCTCCCTTGTGAACACCAAAGAGTTAAGTCAGAGGGAGTTAACTAGGCTCTGAGGTAACCTGGCCAGTCGCCACTCAGGTTGGTTCTGGCACTTGTTGTATATTGAAAATGACTCAATAACCTTTTTATTAGTTTTTTAAAAACTTTTTATTCCAGCAACATTACACTAAAATGTTAACATCCTACATCATATGTCACATATTCAAGGTCAGGCTAATATTCCAAGAACATGGCTAAAGATTCTAGTGGGGGGAGTCATTCTGCTCTGAGGCCAATAGAATGGGTGACCAAATTTCTACATACCTATCCGTTTTGGGGACTGCTTTAGTTGATGTGAACATTTTCCATAACAAGAATAATCCATATTTTTATATACAAGTTCCACAGGAGGAGGGAATCTTGTTCAATATGGAAGCTAACCGTGAGCAATAAAAACATCTGCTGTCCTGTTTAAAAGGCCAACCTTTATTGGATCATTAAGTAAGCAGATCAGGGAATCTGCATTTTGTTATGAGATGAATGGGTTTAATAATTTCCTCCCAACCATCTCATGTTTGGACACAACTCAATTATTTTTAACCCTTTCCCCACAACTCCAAGAGAGCACCTACCTATAACAGAAATATGATGTATCTTAATCAGTATTTTAGATCTAAATGCCAGCTACGCAGTCATTTACACAAAAATATATTTATGAACTACTTAACTGAAGATGTACAGTCCCTGGCCTTTCCTAGTCCCTGGCCTTGATCTGGCTGAGTGAGAGAATCACTCAGCCAGATCAATTTCTGTCCAAATCCCTCTTCGTCCATCAAAACTGTCTCCATCTTAGAAATTAAGCCTTTTGTTCCAATTTGCTCTTTGGTCAACTCCTCAAACGGTTAAAAGGTCTAGGCAGAAGCATCTGGTATCCAAATTGCACAATAAAATGTTGGACTTGTAAATACTGAAAATATGGGAACTTTATTTTTTTACATATATTTGGCTATGATTTCAGACCAGGGCCCAGGAACAGCTCTCAGAATTGAGTCAACTCAGCTCTTACCCACAACTAATAGTCACTTTGCTATTTCCTAGGGATATATTCCTGATTATTAATGAAAGTAGCTTAGGGAGAGGGCCTGGGCAACAAGAGTTTAAACAAATTCTCCAAAGCTGTAAAAGTGGTCTGGCGAATGGATGATATTTAAAAAAAATTTTGGCAACTCAATGATTATTATGAATGGCTATATCTGGGCTCCAGTCTTGATTGAGTTTAACCCACTTGATCTCATCTTTTAATTATGATGCATAAGTCCAGTTAGAAAAATTTAGTCCATTACACTTTGTAGGTTTATGAAAAACTTTAGAACTTGCCATTTGTCTTTTATGTTTCCATATGAATTTTAATAGCACACATTGCCATGTTTCTAATGTCGTCATGACAAGGATACTAACAAAGGTGCACTGAAACAAAACCAACAGCTTTGGGAGGACATTCATTTTTCCCAAAGCTACACTAGCCTAACCGAGGAAGTTCTCATTAATTCTATTCTCCATGTTTTTTATTATTTGATTCCACACTGCAAAGTAATTTGCTTTAAAAAGATTTTGCCACACTATTCCTAAACATTTTAAAGATTCCATTACCCATTTAAATGTATGTAGCTGACAACCCATTTGTTTGGACCTTTGAGGAATATTCATTCCTAAAGTTTCAGATTTATCACAGTTTATTTTGAAGCCTGATACTTGTTTAAATCCTCAAAATCAATTGTTCTATAACTTTTAACGAGGCTGTTGCAAATACAAGACATCTTCAGCATACAGAACTATATTGTGTTCTGATCCATGTCCTGATTTGATGCCCTTCACTAAGTGGCTCTTTCTAGACAAATTCAGTGGGGATTGCTGACAATTAAACAGGGTTGGTAAAAAAACAAAATATCACTAAGGCTGAGCTACTATAAACAGTACTAAACTAAGACTTGATAACTGTGCTGTTTAAGTTAAGATCAGATCACAAAATCAAGGAGTTACGGATATTACATTGGACTCAAGCCATCAATTAGTTAAATCATCAAATTAAGACAGCAGATAATCAAAGTCCTAAAACTGGCTGTCTGTTTAGTTCTGAACCCCTGAGAATTTTCACCCAGGCAGTGCAATCCACACTGAACTAGTTGAATTATTCAGTATAGAAACCAACTAACTGTTCATGTTTAAGCCACAATCTCAAATCTTCCTCCTCAGATTTCATCATTGCCACAGCTAATCCTTCTCCTCCCTGCCCGTCAGCAGATACAGACCTTATAGAGACTTTCACAAGCAGAAGCTGTGAACAGCTCTGGCTTAGCAATTTACAGCTGACAGCTTAGTTTCTTTGACCATTTCACAGAAGAAGTAGCACATATCCAATCATTTCATAGTTTTGGAGCTATTTAGATTTGGTGACCTATTCTGATGCCTTCCTGTGTAGACTTTCATTCAGTGAGCCACCCTTTCACACTCTAATGTAATAAAAAGGCGAGTTGTGTCTCAGTTAATAAACACAAAACTAAAAATGGAAAAGAGAAAAATAAAGTATTTTAAATGTTATCGCCAGAACAGATTCTGCAGCAATCTCAGGCTTTGGACTAGGGAGGGAGGAAGAGTGTGTGTGTGCCAAAGGTTGCTAATCCCTGGTCTAAAAATAGAGTAGGGTGACTTTCTCATGATGCAAACCTTCCCACGGAGCATGAAACCTGCTTCCACCAAAACGTGTTTGAAGAATATATATATCACTATATATTCAATCATAGTGAAGAATATTTCCCAAACATGCCCAATTTGTTTCTTTTTTAATATGGTGGCACGGATCTAAATGAGGGAATAGAAACAAGCCTGGATCTGAATCCCTGTAAGCCCCCCTGTGATACCCTGTGGGGTATCTTCAGAAACATATTCTGCTGCTGTCCCACATTCAGCACTGATTTCATTTTATACACATTTGCAGCATCTGCAAAACATGAGTTCAGCAAAATGCCATTTTGGTTTCCTTCACATCTGCACAGATAGTCACAGTATTTCCCAAGTCATAAGCTTATCTAGATGATATCATCAGGTGTAAATGCCTGTAAGGCCTGGACCACAGCAACTGCTGCTATTAGCCAAGATGGACAAAGATGCAATCCCATGTTCTGGTCATCTCTAGGCTTCTGACTGCCAGATGCTGGGACTACATCACTTGATGACTGCCCTGTTCTGTTCATTCTCTCTGAAGCACTAGACATTGGCCACTCTCAGAAGACAGGATACTAGCTAGACTGGACTATTGCTCTGAGCCAATGTGGCCATTATGTTCTTAGGGCTCCAGATACAAGGCCATTTTGCCTAATTCCAAGTTACTCATGGTGAAATTCTCTCCTTGGATCATCTGAGACCATATTGACCAAAAAAAAAATTTACAGTGTAATCATTTGCAGTTACTTCAGTTAGTTGCACAAATTGGAATGTGCTGCTGTTCACCATTTCAGAATGGAGATTTCCTTGGTAGCATGCCCAAGCGCGTAGCGTATTCTCTCCAGTTAAATGAACTGAATTTGAACTTTCTCCATGTCAACATGGGGGAAAAAGCAAAAACAACATGAGAAATTACTATGTTAGTAAATGGTCATTTGTCTCAAAGTCTCCAATAAATCTGAGCTACATTATATCAACTAAAACTAATATCCAGTCATGTGACCAAACAGCCTTCAGAAACGAGAAAAAAAAAACCCACAACAGACAGAAGACTAAGACACTTTCCGTTTCATATTAAGTGACATTCCAGAGCAGATTGCATATGACGTAGAATAAGGACAACAGGTTCTCACATTGTGTTCTCCTCTGAGTCATTCAAAACCGCTTAGAATCATAGAATATCAGGATTGGATGGGACCTCAGGTCGTCATCTAGTCCAACCCCCTGCTCAAAGCAGGACCAATCCCCATTCAGAGCTTTATCAAGCCTGACCTTAAAAACTTCTACGGAAGGAGATTCCACCACCTCCCTAGGTAACTCATTCCCGTGCTTCACCACCCTCCTAGTGAAATAGTATTTCCTAATATCCAACCTAAACCTCCCCGACTGCAACTTGAGACCATTACGCCTTGTTCTGTCACTTAGCACTTCCTCTATTATTACTATAATTATTATTATTCCTCATGTTATTTACAAAAGTTTTATCATCATCATAATGGGAAAAAAGGCAACCTTTCCATCTGCAAACCATCCCAACTCAGCAGGAAAAAGCCCAGAAGTGGCTTTGCTGATAGAAAGAAACTAATTTAAACTCAGAAAGACCTTACTGTGTTTCAGATTGATTCGAATTCCCCTTCCAAGTCTGACACTTTCAGCTCCTGCCCTAATGAGTCTAATTTAAGATCAGAGGACTCAAACCATGATTCTAAAGCACAGAGAGTCGAGAACACAGCACCATGTGACACTTTGGGAGGTGGAGGGGTAGAATATGAAGATTAAACTCTACACGGCTCAGATAGAAGGTAACAGTGCTGAGGCGATGGGGGCGAAGGGAATCCTTCCAACTCCTCCCATCTCCTTGGATGTCACAGAGGCTGCCCTGATCTTGTTCTTTATTATATTTAAATACATTTTTAAATAAGAAAAATGGTACAAAAATATCTGCTGTTCAGCACACTCCAGGGCAGCGTGAAAACAACTGAGAATAAGACACCGGGGGGCGGGGGGGGACACCTTGGTGACACTTTGCAATTGGGGAACAGTATAAATGTGATACTCCAGGATTGTTTAGACTAGGAGAAGGGATGGAGCTTAGTTCAGGTCATGAGGAAATGTGCTAGATGGCCTGCGTACCGTGGCCATGGTTATGCCTTTATTGCAAGAATAGCTGTTTTACACATGGGAATAACAAGTAGATTTTACCTCACTGTAGCTCATAGACTTGAAGGCTAGCAAGGGCTATCAATCATCTAGTTTGACCTCATCCATATTGCAGGCCACAGAACCTTGCTCACCCACTCCTGTAATAGACCCATAACCTTTGGCTGAGTTACTGAAGTCCTCAAATCATGATTTAAAGACGTCAACTTATAGAGAATCCACCATTTATTTTAATTTATACCTGGAAGTGACTATGCTGCAAAGGAAGGCGAATCTGACCTGGGTGGAAATTCCTTTCCAACCCCGATCATGTTGACAAGACCCATTAGCCACTCAGGAAAGAATTTTGTGTAGTTAACTTAGAGCCCTCTCCATCTAGTGTCCCATCTCTGATCATTGGGGATATTTGCTACTAGAAGTTGCAGTTGGGCAACCTGGCATTGTAGGCAGTCCCATCATCCCATCCCCTCAATACACTTATCAAGCTCAATCTTGAAGCCAGTTAGGCTTTTTCCCTCACTGCTCCCCTTGGAAGGCTGTTCCAGAATGTCATACCTCTGATGGTTAGAAACCTTCATCTAATTTCAAGCCTAAACATGTTGATAGCCAGTTTATATCCTTTTGTTGTTGTTTCAACATTGGCAGTTAAGTAACTCCTCTCCCTCCCCAGTATTTACTCCTCTGATTTATTTATAGAGAACAATCATATTTCCCTCACCTTTCATTTGGTTAGACTAAACAAGCCAAGCTTCTTGAGTCTTCTAAGACAGGTTTTCCATTTCTCGGATCATACTAGTAGCTTTTCTCTGTACCTGTTCCAGTTTGGATTCATCTTTCTTAAACATAGGAGACCAGAACTGCACACAGTATTTCAGATGAGGACTCACCAGTGCCTTGTGTAATAGTGCTAACATGTCCCTGTCTATGTTGGAAATATCTCACCTGATGCATCCTAGGACTGCATTATCCTTTTTCATGACCACATCACATTGTCCACTCATAGTCATCCTGTGATCAGCTAATACACTCAGGTCTTTCTCTTCTTCTGTTGCTCCCAACTGATAAGTCCCCAGTTTATGGCAAAAATTCTTGTATAGTCCCCAAGTGCCTGACCTTGCACTATTAAATTTCTTCCCATTTCTCTTTCTTCAGTTTTCAAGGTTGTCCAGATCTTCGTATATTATATTTGGGTCCTCCTCGCTATTGGCGATACCTCCCAGCTTTGCATCATCCGCAGATTTTATTAGCACACTCCCACCTTGTGCGCCAAAGTCAGTAATAGAAATGTTAATAAAATTGGTCCCAAAAGTGATCCTTGAGGAACTCCACTAGTAACCTCCCTCCTGCCTGACAGATCACCTTTCAGTATGACCCATTGTAGTCTCCTTTAACCAGTTCCTTACTCACTGTTTGATTCTTGTGTTAATCTGCATTTTCTCCAATTTAACTAATAATTCCCCATATAGAACTGTATCAAATGCCTTACCAAAATCCAGGTAGATTAGATCTACTGTATTTCCTTTGTCTAAAAAAACCCAACCAGTTATCTTTCTCAAAGAAAGAGATCAGATAGCTCTGGCATGATCTACCATGTTATAAAACCATGATATATTTTATCCCAGTTACCATTTATCTCTTTGTGCTTTACTACTTTCTCTTTCAAAATTCATTCCAAGACCTTGCATATATTTGAGGCCCAATTAACAGGCCTCTAGTTTCCTGGATCACGTTTTTCTCTATCTTAAAAATAGGTTATTAGCAATTCTGCAGTCATAGGGTATGACCCCCAAATTTATAGACTCATTAAAATTCACCCTTTTCTACCCAGCCAGAGGCTGATGGTGATTCCTGGTAGGAGGAACACATACACTCCCATGACTCATAATTCAAATGAGTTGATAGAAGGATCAAAGATATTCACCCCAAGAATGGTGAGCTTTAAACAGCAAAAGCAAGCAGCTTGCCTGGTGGACCATAGTGACACAAATGGTTCAAGCAGCCTTTAAATTCATTATGTGGTAATTAGTAAAAGCATTAATGTTTTTTTTTGGTGGGGGGGCGGTGTCAGCCCTGGACAAAGCTTTAATGGTGTTTATCTTTGTGGATTCTCTGATGATAAATAAAGGCTGAGTTCTGATGGAAGTTTTTCCCACACTAAGAAAATCTCTAGGGTCTCTCACCTGTATGGATTCTTTGATGTGCAGTAAGGGCTGAGCTTTGACGGAAGTTTTTCCCGCACTCACAGCATTCATAGGGTCTCTCACCTGTGTGAATTCTCTGATGTCTAATAAGGGCTGAGAGTTGACGGAAGTTTTTCCCGCATTCACAGCATTCATAGGGTCTCTCGCCTGTGTGAATTCTCTGGTGCGTAATAAGATGTGAGCGGCGAGAGAAGGTTTTCCTGCACTCACAGCATTCATAGGGTCTCTCTCCTGTGTGGATTCTCTGATGCGTAACAAGGTCACAGTGGTAACTGAAGCTTTTCCTGCACTCACAGCATTCATAGGGTCTTTCTCCCGTGTGGATTCTCTGATGTGTAATAAGCGATGAGTTCTGACTGAAGCTTTTCCCACACTCACTGCATTCATAGGGTCTTTCGCCTGTGTGGATGCTTTGATGTGTAATAAGAGTTGAGCTCCGACTGAAGCTTTTCCCGCACTTATGGCATTCATAGGGTCTTTCTCCAGTGTGGATTCTCTGATGTGTGACAAGGGCTGAGCTCTGAGTGAAGCTTTTCCTGCACTCACAACACTCATAGGGTCTCTCTCCTGTATGGACCCTCTCATGTCTAATAAGAGTTGAGCTGTCAGTGAAGCTTTTGCCACACTCACAGCATTCATAGGGCCTGTCTCCTGTGTGAATTCGCTGATGTATAATAAGGTGTGAGCTCAGAGTGAAGCTTTTCCCACACTCACAGCATTCATAGGGCCTGGCTCCTGTGTGGATTCTCTCATGTTTAGTAAGGTGTGAGTGACTACTGAAACTTTTCCCACACTCAGTGCATGTGTTATTTCTGTCTCCCAGGGAGATTCTCTTTTGGATTCTGGTTTCCTTGCGGTCTTTGTAAACTCCCTGATAATTAATGGAGTTACCCATTTCCCCCACTGGCTGGATTCCTTGCTCCCTCTCTGGTCTGTGCTGACTCTTACAGGCTTTTCCCTGCTCATGACTCCTGGACACAATCAGCTGGAATCTTTGCACTAATGCCCCATGCAGTTCCACTTGCTCAGCCTCTTGTGGCTGAGGATTTGGCTCCTCGTTCTCATTCACCATCCCATCACCTGCTGGGACAGAGAGAGAAACTTCAGAAACAGGGATGGAAAAGGGGAGCACAAAATAAAGTATGTGCTGAGGAGACAGGAAAATAATTAGGACCTGTATTTCCCCAAACTTTGCCTCTTAAGAAAGAAAGGAGGGAATCAAATCTGCCTCTGCATCTCATCTAAACTGGGAAAGGAAGGTTAGGAAGGGAGCTTCTACCAGGAGTAAGTCAGGACAGTTAGGAAGCCATGAGTGATATCTGCCCTGAGAATACAGCACCTGATGGGGACAATCCTGAAGTCGGAGAGCTCACAACGTCTTTGTACAGAATCCCAACTATTTCTCTTAGGCGCTGACACTGTTTGAGTTGGTTTCATGATTCCTCACCTATGCAAGCACCTCTTTCTCTTTCTTCAGAGCCGTGGGGATCTAAGACCCATGGCTCATCCCTTCGTTCCAGCTGGGAGATCACATCAGGTTTGGAAACTGGAAACCCTGCTTGGAGGAAAGAAAACCAGGGAGATCAGTTTAAGTCATGGAACTTCTGTTGCAAAAAGTGTTATTTTAATGCCAGACCATTTTAAAGCAGTAAGATGTCAGAGTGAGTTCCACCAATTCTCAAAGGTGCAGGTGAGTCTGTTTATGAGAGATTTAGATTTAGTCCCATATTTGCTGGGAACACACACAGCCAGACACTCATGGACAAAAGGGCTCCTAAAATGCAGAGACAATAACTCCATGTCCCAGAAGGCGAAGACGATAAGAGGGGAAGTCACCCTGGAACTGCTTCTTGCTAACAGAGAGAGGCCCCAAAACAATAAAAGGTCAAAGGGTAGCTGGGTCCTGTTAAGAATGGATTGGCAGAGGTTCAGTGTCGTATGGAATAGGATGGAGTGGGGGATGCCGCCAAATGCAGCAGCTCAGGATATATGAAAAGGCTCGTGTGAAGAAGGCTGGGGAATTAGATGCTACAGCTCAAGATGCTCATTTCTCTGGAAGGAAAAGGTGACTGTGAATAATAAAGATAAGACTACATGACCTCGGGAAGGACTGACTAAACGATCCAAGAACCCTGCAAGGAAGAGAGACTGTGGCTGATGCATATGGGAAGGCGGGGACTGAGATTCTCTGATTTCTCAGAAATTTCACTGCCAACCTGTGACGTCACTAAGAAAGTGCCCATTTGTGCCAGGGGCCTGGTTGTCTTCTGGCTGGGAGGGACATAGGGACTGACAAAAGGTGACTGGAGTCGCAGGAGGTAGGGAAGGGTAGGCATCCAGTTTTGGGGCCCCCACTACAGAAAGGATGTGGACAAATTGGAGAGAGTCCAACGATGTAAAATTATTAGGGGGCTGGGGCACATGATTTATGAGAAGAGGCTGAGAGAACTGGACTTATTTAGTCTGCAGAAGAATAGAATGAGGGGGGGATTTCATAGCAGACTTCAAAAGAGGATGGAGCTCCGCTGTTCTCAGTGGTGGCAGATGACAGAACAAGGAGCAATGGTCTCAAGTTGCAGTGGGGGAAGTTCAGGTTGGATATTAGGAAAAACTATGTCACTAAGAGGGTGGTGAGGCATTGGAATGGGTTACCTAGGGAGGTGGTGGAATCTCCATCCTTATTGGTTTTTAAGGCCCAGCTTGACAAAGGCCTGGCTGGGATGATTTAACTGGGATTGGTCCTGCTTTGAGCAGGGAATTGGACTAGATGACCTCCTGAGGTCCCTTCCCACCCTAATCTTCTGAGTCTGTGATTCTATATCCCAGGCTTCTGTTGGACTGGGGTTCTCTTGCAAAGGTGGACAGGCATGAGAAGAGACATCAAACAATTCATTATTGTCTCAGAAAAGGTTCATTGCTCCTGCAGAAAAAAGCGCCTGTGGAATGTCAAGGCTGAAAAAAGATACTTTGTAAAACTCAGATTCAGTATATTCTCAGACATTCTAGTTCTCTGCACCTGGGAAGACAAAGAAAACAGCTGTTGGGATCTGGGGGAGGGATCCTGATCTGAAGAGTTGGTCAGCAACACTGCTGGAAGCATATGGTGAGAAACTTTGCTCCAATCTAATATAGTTTGATAAGTTAAAACACTTTTTAGTGCCTATCTTTATTTTTCTTGTAGCCATTTCTGACTTTTTAGCCTCATTACTTGTACTCATAAGAACATAAGAATGGCCCTACTGGGTCAGACCAAAAGTCAATCCAGCTCAGTAGCCTGTCTACTGACAGTGCCCAATGCCACGTGCCCCGGCGTGAGTGAACCTATCAGGTAATGATCAAGCGATATCTCTCCTGCCACCCTTGACAAACAGATTAGTTGTAGCTAAATTAGCCCCCATCATATTGTATCAATAGGTGGGGATATTTTTTCCAATGTGCATTATTTTACATTTATCCACATTAAATTTCATTTGTCATTTTGTTGCCCAATCACTTAGTTTTGTGAGATATTTTTGAAGTTCTTCACAGTCTGCTTTGGTCTTAACTATCTTGAGCAGTTTAGTATCATCTGCAAACTTTGCCACCTCACTGTTTACCCCTTCCTCCAAATCACTGATGAATAAGTTGAATAGGATTGGTCCTAGGACTGACCCTTGGGGAACACCACTAGTTACCCCTTTCCATCCTGAAAATTTACCATTTATTCCTACCCTTTGTTCCTTGTCTTTTAACCAGTTCTCAGTCCATGACAGGATCTTCCCTCTTATCCCATGACAACTTAATTTACATAAGAGCCTTTGGTGAGGGACCTTGTCAAAGGCTTTCTGGAAATCTAAGTACACTACGGCCACTGGATCCCCCTTGTCCACATGTTTGTTGACCCCTTCAAAGAACTCTAATAGATTAGTAAGACATGATTTCCCTTTATAGAAACCATGTTGACTTTTGCCCAGAAATTTGTGTTCTTCTATGTGCCTGGCAATTTTATTCTTTACTATTGTTTCAACTAATTTGCCTCGTACGGATGTTAGACTTACCAATCTGTAATTGCTGGGATCACCTCTAGAGCCCTTTTTAAATATTGGTGTTACATTAGCTATCTTCCAGTCATTGGGTACAGAAACTGTTTTAAAGGACAGATTACAAACCATAATTAATAGTTCCACAATTTAACGTTTGAGTTCTTTCAGAGCTCTTGGTGAATGCCATCTGGTCCCAGTGACTTGTTACAGTTAAGTTTATCAGTTAGTTCCAAAACCTCCTCTAGTGACACTTCAATCTCTGAAAATTTGTCAGATTTGTCACCTACAAAAGATGGCTCAGATTTGGGAATCTCCCTAATGTTCTCAGCGGTGAAAACTGAAGCAAAGAATTCATTTAGTTTCTCCACAATGACTTTATCATCTTTAAGTGCTCCTTTTGTATCTCTATCATCCAGGGACCCCACTGTTTGTTTAGCAGGCTTCCTGCTTCTGAGTTTTTGGCTAGCTGTTCTTCAAACTCCTTTTTCTCTTTTCTTAGTACCTTTTTACACTTAATTTGGAAGTGTTTATGCTCCTTTCTAGATAGCTCATTAGGATTTGACTTCCACTTTTTAAAAGACGACTTTTTATTTCTCACTGCTTCTTTTACATGGTTGTTAAGCCATGGTAGCTCTTTTTTAGTTCTTTGACTGTGTTTTTTAATTTGGGGTATACATTTAAGTTGGGCCTCTATTATGGTGTCTTTAAAAAGTGTCCAGGCAGCTTGCAGGGTTTTCACTTTAATCACTGTACCTTTTAATTTCTGTTTAACTAACCTCATTTTTGCATAGTTCCCCTTTCTGAAATTAAGTGCAACAGTGCTGGGCTGTTGATGTGTTCTTCCCACCACAGGAATATTAAATGTTATTATATTATGGTCACTATTTCCAAGTGGTCCTGTTATAGTTACCTCTTGGTCTAGATTCTGTGCTCCACTCAGGACTAAACCGAGAGTTGCTTCTCCCCTTATGGGTTCCTGTACCAGCTGCTCCAAGAAGTAGTCATTTAAAGTATCAAGAAATTTTGTCTCTGCATTTCATCCTGAGGTGACATGTACCCAGTCAATATGGGTATAATTGAAATCCCCCACTATTATTGAGTTCTTTATTTTGATAGCCTCTCTAATCTCCCTTAACATTTCATCGTCACTATCACTGTCCTGGTCAGGTGGTCAATAATAGATCCCTATTGTTATATTCTTATTAGAGCATGGAATGACTATCCATAGAGATTTTATGGAACGTGTGGATTCATTTAAGATTTTTACTTCATTTGATTCTACATTTTTTTTCACATATAATGCCACTCCCTCTATCCCTCCGGCACGACCTGTTCTGTCCTTCTGATATATTTTGTACTCCAGAATGATTGTGTCCTATTGATTGTCCTCACTTCACCATGTTTCTGTGATGCCTATTATGTCAATATCCTTCTTTAAAACGAGGCACTCTAGTTCACCCATCTTATTATTTAGACTTCTGGCATTTGTGTACAAGCACTTTAAAAACTTGTCACTGTTTATTTGTCTGCCCTTTTCTGATGGGTCAGATTCTTTTTTATGTGAAAGTTTCTCAGCTGATCTGGCCCCTACCGTATCCTTTTCCATATTCTCCTCCTGACTAAAACCTAGAGAATCTCTATCACTAGACTCTCCTTTAAGAGAAGTCTCTGTCCAATCCACGTGCTCCTCTGCAGCAGTCGGCTTTCCCAATTGGCTTTCATAACCATTCGTCCCCATAATGAGCAGTGCTGGTGGTGATATAAGGGAACTGGAGTGTCTAAGGCAATTGCTTGTATGACTTCTGGTTGCCAGTGGGGTAAAACTGAAGTCCTCGGTTTGGCTGGTTCGTCGTGCCATAATAATAAAGGAACTCCAGTTTTGGGCTGTAACTGCTCCACTCCAAGCAATTTGTCCTGAATTGACACTCTCACTTGTGTCCCGCCAAAGGCTTCTTCATTACACCTGGAGTTTGTAATAAAAATCGCATTTGGTCATAGTCCAGAAATCCCTCCCATTCATACATTAATCAAAACTGACATGGAGCCAGAAACTTACCAGGCTCCAGGGCTATTTCGATCACTTCTGTTTCTGCTGTCAGTTCCACAGCAGACTGCTCCTCCAAGGGGTCACCAAGCAGCTCCTCTGTGTATAGACCCAGGACATGCTGCACTAGGTGCTCAGGGACCAGACGGAGCACCAGAGTCACTGCTAGACTGATCTGCTGGCTGCTGGTTCCCCTCTGGTGCTCTGTGAAATTGAGCATCAGAAGGTTGTAATTCTGGCTGACCAGGCTATCGTGAACTTCTGGGGTCTCAGTGCTCAGCAAGCACCCAGTACCTGGTCAAAGTCATTGTAAATCAGACAGGAGGATGGGGAGTTCCCAGAAATGCAGTTCTCCGGCTTTCCGGTAGTTGCTCTTGAGCCACTTAATCTGCTGCCTGTATTGGTCAGTGATCCATGTAATCCCCAGTGCTGCCAGGTTGTTTGCTATTTCTTGGTACACATGGTCGTTTTTCATGCTTTTACTGAAGTCAATGGCTTGCTCACTTCGCCCCAGAGATTCACCAGAATTTGACTGTAGTCCTGTGGCCATGCAGTAGCACACTGGGCAAAGGGCTCTTGTTGGTGGCGACAGCAGTTTGCAGTTCAGAAGTCAGAATAAAATGGCAGGGTTATAGGATGTGCAGCTATACTTGAACCAGCGGTGTGCTTCCATTTCCTGGGAATTGATTGGCTAGTATTGAGACAGAAAGGCCAAGGAACACTAGCCCATGGGATTGTGGGATAGCATTGCTGGATGTTCAGGATATGAGTCGGGGACCTGGACCTGAATTGCTTCCACATGGCAAAATGATGGAGTTTCTGGGACTTGGGCTCAGAATCACTGCCCTGGCCAGGTCCAAGGACCCAGGTCCTGAGAGCTTACTGGCCTAAGTCAGATAGATCTGTATGTAGAAGGAATGTGGGTTGGGCTCAAGCCTGAGTCTGAACCTGAGCTTACACTGCAGTGTAGGCACAGCTTCAGTCCTATTTCTCCATACCCCCATGATGGAGCTGGAGCTGCTCTGTAGTACTAATGAATATTGAATACCCGGGCCTGATTATTGGGATATTGATTGTATTAGTATGCTGGTTTAGTTTAATAGGGACACTGCAAGGACAACAAGTAGGAAGGGAAGAAGAGTGTCTCAAGAAGAGACATCCCTTATTAATCGCTTAAGGATTGGTAAGTGACAGTGCCTGAAATATTAGCTTGGAATATTCTAACTCCTGGCTCCAGCCAACTTACAGAACCAGGTTAGCTGAGCAGGGCCAAGGCCTGGAGCCAAGATCAAAAGTTTAAAAAGGACTTGCTCCCAAAAAGGGGACGGCTGGTTAGGTAATAGGGGGAAAGAAGCAGAAATAGGGACTGCACTAGGGAGTCAGCAGAAGTTAGACCTGCCTCGGTGGCCTTCAGGGGATGGTTAGCCTTTAGGATGGCAGGCATGCATGAAGCCTATCTGTTATTTTAAAATCTTTTTCTCTTCTACTTTTTTTCCTCCTGCAAAATCAAACAGGAGTATTTAAGGTGGCTGTTTTGTCACTGTGCACCACTGATCCCAGACTGCCGAAGGTGTCACCACTCAGCCTCGCCTGCTGGCTGATACACAGGGTATTGTAGCCTAGGGCCCGATCTAGGAGCAGGAGAACAGCAGAATTCCAGCTGAGGGACTGGGGGGTGGCATTCAGAGAGACCAGGAAGGGGAGAGAGGTGCAGCTAGACCTGTCATTCACTCCCCTTCCTCCCACTGCTCTCGGCTCTCCCCTCAATCTCCCAGTGTCAGAACTGGGATGCAGGCAATCTGAGCTAGTGGTCAGACCAGGAATCGGGCATCATGCACTGAGACAGGCCAGAAGGCAAAATAAGGAGTCAATGCCAGGAGGCAGCAGGGTCAGTTACCAAGCAATCAGAGTCAGGCAGTAGGAGCAGTTATTGCCAGGGAAGCAGTCCTCAGCAGGGGAAATGCAGCTACAGGGGCAATTTCCTGTGTCTGTGCATGGGTTAAATAGAAGATGGGGACAAATCAGGAGCCCCAACATTCCCTCCCATCAGCTGGAGTCCTCTCTCAGGGTTGGCTTCTAGTCTGACAACTGCTAGCAAGTCCCCGAGTAGCAAGTGAAACTTACTAGCTGCTAAAAGCCTTGTGAACCTGCATTCAAGATCTGTAGTTCCGGACACCTGGGGACAGAAGCATCCACTTTTCGTGTTCTCTCCTCCCCTCCTATTGCCCATGGCCTTCTTTGGTACCTGTTTCCCCAAGTCTCCTGCTCCCCAACCACTTCCCAGCCCAAATTCTGTTCTAAATGTTCCTTGCTCCTGCCAAAAGCGTCCCCTCTTTACCACTGCTAGCACCCCCGTTTCCTGGAGCACTGGCATCCACCCTCCCTTTACTCACACCCCCAACCCTCCCAGCTTCTTGAGCTCCTGATCCAACTCTCTCCCACTGCTCCCAGTCTTTCATGGCACCCAACCCCCTATAGCAGCTGCTCTGTAGCATTCCCACTACCCCCCCGCTCTCCCAACTCAGAAGAGCTCTTTGCCCCAAGCCTTCCTCTCTCTAGCTGACCACCAGCTGGACTCTGGAGGAGGATCATGAGGTAGCTTTCTGGAGATGTATGGAGAGCTCCTCCCAACATGAGGAAAAGCACGAAGCGGATAGTTTGAACGTTTAACAAGCGGGTGACAGAGGCTAGCATGCCTGGCAGATCACAGGTCAGAGATGGCATTTCAGTGCTGAATCAGAAATTATACGTCAGATGGAGACAGGCTGCGAAAGACCTTGCCACTGAAGATAAGCAACTTATGTTTGAGGGGACAGAGATGGGGGAACCAATGAAGGGATTCAGAGAGCGGGATGCCATGGATTTACAGGGCACTAGATGCCACAGCCTTTCTACAGTCTCTCTTGGGACTGCCCTCTTTAATGTGCTAGACCCTAAGCTTAATTCTTTGGCAGACAAGCCTCACAGCTCCACTTCTCTGAGTGTGGGCCTGGTGAGTCCAAGAGACTCTCTTTAGGGGGTGATGCAAACAGTAGGTATCTGCAGCAACACAAGAGATGCTCTTCAAAACAAGCCAGTGTTTATTAGACAATACAGTATTGAAGGGCCCCCTTAGGTTAGTCTGAGCCCCAGGTGTGTGCAAGAAAATGTTTTAAGAGCAAGGTGATTTTGGAAAAAGCTGCTTTGGAAGAGTCTCTGTCTCAAGAACCCTTTATCAAATAACCCCATCCTTGGGCCACTACCCCTGCCGAGCATCTCCATGAACAGCAGCACATTTCAAGCCAATCCAAATAAGCATGTGGATTTTAGGGCAGTGAGAATGGTCAGCCTTTAAACAGAAAGCAATGCTGAACCTTAACTATAGCAGAGCTGGTGCTCCTCTGTGAGGACTTTCTGAGTTAGCATTAGTTGTAGCGTTTGGAATTTCAGATCACCATGAGCCGAACCAACAAGTCAAAGAGACTGAAATGTACCCAGGCAGGAAGACTAAAGCTCTGTTTAGAGCCAGAGTGTTTCTAGCAATCTGCTCTCACACAACTGGCTCAAGTGACGTGTTTGAGTCCTACGTCTGACAGCTTCTAGGCAGCGTGTTGGGCAGGAGTTCCTAGTGAAAGTTTTGCTCTGATACCAACATTTCTCAGTTGAGAGCAATATTTTCAAGTGCTCTATAATTCACAGGCAGGCTTTGACCTCACTTTCATTTAAAAGCTTCACCAGCATAGCTATGTCAGTGAGGGGTGTGAAAAATCACTTCCCTATCCCACATAGGTCTGGCAGCAAGACCTCTGGTGTAGACACAGTTAAAATCGCAACAAAGTCCATTTTAAAAAGCACCAAAGACATGAAATGCCCATAAATTTCCTTTATGCAGCCTTTAACATTGCCCAGTGCTGCCTCATGCCCTGATGGTGGCTAAACCTCTGAAGACCAGGAAACAGAGTTAAAGTACACACCCTTGCAATGCATCCTTAACTCTGCCCTTACCTCCTAGCCCTGGAGCTGGCAATAGCCATTGGGAATAGCTCAGTAAATAGTTGCAAAGGTTTACAATAGGTGCAAAGGTTTACAAACTACCAGGGGACGTGAAAGATTCTCCATCTCTTGAAATCACGATATGATGCCTTTCTAGAGGATGATTTAGTCAGAACACAAGGTATTCAGCTCAATAAACTGGTAAGTGGATGTAATTCTAAGGCCTGTATTATGTGACAGGTCGGACTAGATGACCTCCTCATTGTCCCTTTTGGCCATAAAATTAATGGGTCTATAACAGATACGAGAAAGGATTGGTGGTGTGTTCCACAGACTGCAACACCCGCATTGATCTGCATGCGCTCCAGTTATGTGCACTGTGCTAACTGTAATTGTATGGCACAGGCATTAATTGGGGCAGCTTGGCAGAGCTGTAACTGTGATATGAAGAGAGATGCAAATGAACCTTGAGGGACCAAGTCTGGCTCATTTCAGTGCTAAGTGTTATTGATCCAACCTACAAAGGTGCTCAAAGATATGTTCTCACCATGGAGATTGTCAGCAGTCTGGTGACATGCATGCTAATGGTCTCCAGGGCTCAGTGAGGAGTAAGTGAAGGCAATGATCAGAAGGAATGCCCACGGGGAGGGAAAAGGCGTGGTAATGTTTTGCTAATCTGAGACACTTCGTGTGCAGTGGGCTCGCTGTTTAACTGTAGCCCGGGGTAGGTAGCTTCTGTCTGCTACAGTGGTAATAAACCAAGTTTTCCCTTAGCAAAGAGAAGATGTTAGACTTTGTGCGATCCTGTCATGTGCTCTGTTCCCAGAGCGTTAGCATGTGTGTCACTGGCATGTCAGGCTGTTGCTGAAACAGGGCAGAGTTGAGGTTGCATTGTGGGGGTGATGTGACCCTTAACTCTTCATTTCCCTTTTTAATATCGGAGGGGACAGGAATTCTTACCCAGCGAGGTCACGTTCTCATAGTTCTCCTGCATGACGTCTCTGTAAAGGGCTCTCTGAACAGGGTCCAGCAGAGCCCACTCCTCCTTGGTGAAATACACAGCCACCTCCTCAAAGGTCACTGGCTCCTGAAGGAACAAGAGCCCCACAGTCAGTACCAGCTGCCCCAGAGACAGCCCTACTACTCACAGGGGAGCAGGGCCAGGAAAATGGAAGCTCTGGGAGAACAGTCACCACAGTCCAACCCCCACCCTACTCAGAGAAGCCAGGAGGGCATCAGAGTGAGGTCAGAAAGAGAGTGCCCCTCATCCCTCCCAGCAGACAGAGGGGGCAGGGTCTTCACCTTCATCACACACCTATTAGCCAGAGACTCACACAGCAGATGAAGTCCCTGGCAGGGTCCAGGTTCAGCCCCAGGGTAGGAATTTCAACTCCCTCCCTATTGCCAAAACTTATTCTGAATATAGTGCTGCACATCTTGAAATGCTGAAAGGGAAGGTGGGAATAGGAATTTTATCACAGTATTTGTCAAATGTTTTTATGCAGCAATGAGGGGATGGATCATCTCCCTTAAGCCACACTGGTGGGTGCCCCCTTCGTATATCATCGCAGTCTCTGGCTGGCAGGTTCTCGCTCCAACATTGAGAGCCTGGTAAGTTTTCCCAGCCTGTCCAGGAGGATTGTTTCCCATTCTTCAAATCATGGATTTTCTACCCCAACCCACATGGATCTGTTCCTGGAATCTAGGCCTGGGTTAAACCAGTTCCAGCAGGTCTGTCACATTGTCCTCCCCCCATTTCCATCTTCTCTATTTCCTACCCCCTTCCACCTCAAGAGCAAACGGTCCAGATACTCCCACCTCCTGTGCATTTACTGCCCCTCTTCCAGAACTCCCCGATAATCCCTACCTGAACTGGCTCCACTGCAGCCATTCCCCTTCCCTGTCCCATGGGAGGCTGAGCCAACAGGCGTGAAACAGGGATGCTCCTCTGCAGCCTGTCAGGGCGAGAAGGGCAGCTGAGGCGATTTCTGAACAGACTTTGCTTAATTCCACAGAGTCCAGCAGGCTCTTTCCCTCTAGGCAGATGTTCCAGATGCTGCAAACATGCTTTAACCCATCACACCCACAGCCCCTCCACCAGGACTGAACCCACCATAGCGATGTGTTTAAACCCTCCCAGGAACACCATCTCTGAACCTACTGTTAGAAAAGAACAGAACCAAAGGAGGCACTTTGGGGGATTCCCCTGACATAGCCCCAGGGGAACCAGGAGAGGCAGGGACCAGCTGCTCCTCACCTTGCTCACAGGACTGTGAATCTGCCCAGGGAAACTACAATAGACGTGTCAGGGCAGGTGAGAGATCTGGGCCACTCCCACCCCACTTATTTCGTCACCTGCCCCCTCAGGCTCTCTCTCCCCTATCCCCTGCCCCCACTCCTCTCCCTCTGGCTAGGAGAGCCCCATTCTTGGGCTTTTCCCTGGCCCATGGCTGGATCCTCTCTTGCCATTGCTCCCAGGAGGGGCTGTTTGTGTAGAGTCAATGTTACCCCTGTCCCCGAGGTCACTCACCCACAGTCTCCAGCTCAGGGCTGGGGTGGGCAGAGCCCGGGGCCGCCTTAGGGAGCGGGTTCCCGCTGGAGAAAGCCCCCCTCGGAAGTTTCAGTGCAGATGTCCCCCAGCACAGGAGAAGTAGCAGCTGCTCAGCCCGGTTCTCTGACCCCAACGCAAGCAGCAGCCAGGTCCGCTCTTTGTTCTCCTCGGTTGCTGCCTCCTCCTCCCAGCAGCACCCTCCGCACCAGCCTGCTCTGCTGCTCCAGCCCCTTCCTGTGTCCTTCAACACCAGCCCGGCCTGCAGAGCTGTTGAGCCAGGGGCTTGCTCCGGCTGGAACCCGCCCCGTCTCCGCGCGTGCCGGCGGGAGTCAGCCCAGCTCGCGGGAAGTGACCGGCCCTCCCGGCCAGAGGAGGAAGGGGATATACAGGGAAAGCAAGAGACACCGAGAGCAGCAGACGGAGAAATAAAGTGGGAGGGAGGTTCCCAGGTCCTTTCACTGCATCACCCTGGGCTGAGCGTCACAGACCCCCCTGTAGCCCCAGGGATCTCACGGAGGAAGGGGAAAGGGGTCCTGCCTCATGCCAGGCACCGGCCTCGCTGAGTAGTTGCAGAAACTCACTGCCGCTTCCCTGCCCACCACGCTGCTTTGTCACCCCTCCATGGAGGCAGGTCTGCAATTAACGTCTTTGCTTTCAGGGGCAGGAACTGTATCACTTTACTTCCTGGGGAGGCACTGGGAAACTCGCACATTCAGGGCACTGTTCAAATAATAATTAGAGACTAGGGCTGTCAAGCAATTAAAAAAAAATCATGATTAATCATGTGATTAAAAAAATAGCAATTAATCGCCCTGTAAACAATACTTACACATTCCTAGATGTTTTCTACATTTTCAAACAGTGATTTCAGTTACAACACAGAATACAAAAGCAGCAAAGAGTCTTGTAGCATCTTATAGACTAACATGTTCAGGAGCATAAGCTTTCCTGGGCAAAGACCCACTTCATCTGACCAAGTGGGTCTTTGCCCATGAAAGCTTATGCTCCTAACCATCTGTTAGTAATTTATAAGGTGCTACAAGACTCTTTGTTGCTTTTGCAGATCCAGACTAACACAGCTACTCTTCTGATACTGGACAGAATACAAAGTGTGCAGTGCTCACATTGTATTTTTTTATTCAAATATTTGCACTGTAAAAAAGAAATAGTATTTTTCAATTCACCTAATATAAATAATGTAGTTCAATCTCTTTCTCATGAAAATTGAACTTACAAATGTAGAGTTATGTACAAAAAAAATGCACTCAAAAATAAAACAATGTAAAACTTTAGAGTCTACAAGTTCACTCAGTCCTACTTCTTGCTCAGCCAATTGCTCAGACAAACAAGTTTGTTTACATGTGCAGGAGATAATGCTGCCTACTTCTTGTTTACGTCACCTGAAAGTGAGAACAGGCATTTGCATGTCACTTTTGTAGCCCACATTGCAAGATACTTATGTACCAGATGTGCTAAGGATTCATATGTCCCTTTATGCTTCGCCCACCATTCTAGAAGACATGCGTCCGTGCTGATGACAGGTTCTGCTTGATAATGGTACAAAGCAGAACGTACTGACTCATGTTAATTTTCATCATTTGAGTCAGATGCCACCAAGAAGACAGATTTTTCTTTTTTGGTGGTTTGAGATGTGTGGCTCTTTTAAGACTTCTGAAAATATGCTCTACACCTCATCCCTCTCAGATTTTGGAAGGCACTTTAGAGTCTTAAACCTTGGGTTGCATGCTGTAGCTACTTGTAGAAATCTCACATTGGTATCTTCTTTGCATTTTGTCAGATCTGCAGTGAAAGTGTTCTTAAATGAACATGTGCTGCGTCGTCATCCGAGCCTGCTATAACATGAAATGTATGGCAGAATGCAGGTAAAACAGAACAGGAGACATACAATTCTCCCCCCACCCCCACCCCAAGGAGTTCAGTCACAAATACAGTTAATGCATTATTTTTTTAACAAGCATCATCATCATGAAAACATGTCCTCTGGAATGGTGGCCAAAGCAGGAAGGGGCATACGAATGTTTAGCATACCTGGCACGTAAATACCTAGCAATGCCATGGTGCCATATGAATGCCTGTTCTCCCTTTCAGGTGACATTTTAAATAAGAAGCAAGCAGCACAATCTCCCATAAATGTATAAGAAGTAGGAATAAGTGGACTTGTAGGCACTGAAGTTTTTACATTTTGTTTTTATGTGCAGTTATGTAATAAAAAATCTACATTTGCAAGTTGTACGTTCATGATAAACAGATTGCACTATAGTACTTGTATGAAGTGAAGTGCAAAATATTTTATCATTTTCATAGTGCAAATATTTGTAATCCAAATAATATAAAGTGAGCACTATACACTTTGTATTGTGTTGTAAATTGAAATCAAATGTTTGAAAATGTAGAAAAATATTTAATAAATTTCAATCGGTATTCTATTGTTTAACTATGTGATTAAAACTGCAATTAATTGCAATTCTTTTTTTTAATTGTGATTAATTTGAGTTAATCTATGAGGTAACTGTGATTAATTGACAGCCCTACTAAAGACACCATTAGTATTGTACTGTCATTATATTATCCTACCCATGCTGACATGGCCCCTCTGCTGAGCAAGAGAGAGCCTGGGCCTGACAAGTCGCTTCTCAGGGGAAGAGAAATCAGTGCCCAGAGTCTGGGTAAAGCCCAAGTGAGAGTTGCTTTATTTACATGAATACACCAGCCCTGAGTGACATAGTGAATGCAGGGCCCATCTTGCCTGCTTCAGCCAGGAAACTATCCCCACTAGCGTGCAGAGTCAGATGTGTGGGGAGCACTATACACATAGCGTGCAAAAGGCTGCTTGGCAGGCTAGTGTCCATCTGTGTATGTGCCCAGAGAGACTGGCCCATGGTCTGTTTGGATGTTACAATGAAAGGATCCTTTCTAGCAACTAGTGGGGGATGGAGAGGAAATGTGGCCTGGATAGATGGGGAGTTTGACTTGTGCAACTTGATGAGGTTTTGGGGGCAAAAAGTCCCCTGTTACCGATGTACAGCTCACCCTGCCCTGAGCCTTCCTGGCCTAAACTTACTTCCCATCCCCCACTGTGTGAGCTCCTATGAGCTCGTAAATAACTCCCCCACCTGCTGGGAGACGCAGTTATAATTCCTACCCCTCCCACCCCGCCGTTACTGAGCCGCCGGCTCCTAGCAATTCACAACCAGAAGGGAGCTGAGAGGCAGAAGATCGTCTGGGAGTGGAAGGAGCTGTGAGGGTTTCTGGAGGAGCAGGAGCAGCTCCTGCTGTTCCAGGAGGAAAGCTAGGCAGAGCCATTGTCAGAAGAGGGCCATGGGAGCAAATTGGGACTTCCAGGGGCCTGATCCTTGCTATTGCTACCAGGCGTGGTGAGCGTTGGGCAGCTTGTGTAAAATCAGGGTCTGGTCAGGGTGGGCCCGAGACCTTTTTCCTCACCAGGCTCTGGGGCTCCCCTGCATACCTTGGAGGATGGGATCAGAGCCCACTTTGGTTGTTAGGACCTGCATCCCTGGTCCTTCCTATGGAGCTAGGCACAGTGGCTCTGGGGGCAAGTCAGGATTTCCTGGGGCCTGGTCCTGCCTCCTTAGGTGGATCCCTGTGATCCTACCCCGACCACTGACACTGTGGTGGCTAATGGAGAAATGCTGGCTGGTCCTTGAGGGCTCAGTCTGATTCAGGCATTCCCCTAGCCATTTGGATTGGGCCTCCCTTTTACTGTCAATCTAAGTCTGACTGGTCAGCAGGTCACTCTCCAGTCTATACAATTGGTTGATCTGATGGCCATGAAAAAAAAATCTAAGGCCAACCAGCCAGAAGGTCAACCCCCATTCTAGCCAATGGGTTGATGTACGTGATGCAGGGACCTCTTGGTGCCAACTGACAGAGGGCATAGTGTAGCATATAGATTTACAGGGATCCCTGGGTCAGATATCTGCCTAATAGCTCAAGAGAGGGTAGCATGTGAGGTTTGTACTGAGAGCCAGTGGCCATCACAATCACTGACAAATGTGTGCACAGACTATATCTAAGGAGTTTTATATATATATACTGAAACCTGTGTTCTTAAAGTCTGGGAGTTCAGACAGGTCAATAGGCAGAAGATTCTTATTTATCTCTGCTTCTTCCTGTGGGTAACCTCTGCTGTGTGCTGCATAATGTGTGAAGATTTCCAGACTGAGCCAAGAGATCATGAAATCGTCAAGGAAGAAGTATATGGGAAAAAACAACTAGTAGAGGGCATCGTGTTTGTGAATAAGGAGAATAGTATGGGGAGGGGATAAATGGAGGTGCAGAGATACACCCTGGATCCTTTCACCTCAGTGATACGCTGACAGCATATTATGTCTCGTGAACGAGGGATCACAGCTAGCCCTAGCTATAAAGGACAGGTGAACAATTCTATATTAGACAGGAAAATATTGCGTTAGCTAAGTCTAGGTTCTAGAATGTGTGTTATGATTTTATTTGACATTTAATCATTTGTTTCCAGTACTTCTACTACTACTACTTGCTTCCTCTCAAATCTCTGTTCTTTATTAAACAAACTTATACCTGTATTCACTATAAACAAATCTATGTGTTGGGTATTATTGAAGTGGTGATCTGAAATGGAACTGGTAAATTGGGGTGTATTGTTCTCTTGGAAGCAGCAAATCTGTGAATACTGTGATTGTCTGTTACAACAGGGCCTGGACATTCCAGGGAGATATTCGGAGGGTGGAGTGAGCCTATAAATAAGGTATAACCTCTTGATTTAATCCGAAATGGAGCACGAGACCTGGAGAGAAAACCATGGCTAAGGCACTTGGTAATAGAGACCATAGTGTAAATAAATTTAATATCCTTGTAAGGGGGAAAAATTCCAAAACAAATCAAAAACCCACACCACCAAACCCCAGCAATAAAAAACCCACAAATTACCACCACCATAACATTTTACTTTAAAATGGGAAACTACACAAGTATAAGGATACCAGTGAAAGAGAAATTAAAAAAAGAAGTCACCAGAGTAAAATGTCTGCAAGCAAGAATGGAGAGTAGAGGAACTCCTCACTTAAGGTTAGAAGTGACAAAGAGTCCTGGGGCACCTTAAAGACTAACTAAAGTATTGAAGCATAAGCTTTCATGGGCTAATACCCACTTCGTCAGATGCATCCGACGAAGTGGGTATTAGCCCACGAAAGCTTATGCT
>ML677335.1:49914411-49950302 GCA_007922305.1 Dermatemys mawii | reverse complement strand
TTTGTCACTTCTGCAATTCCAGACTAACACGGCTACCTCTCTGATTCTTCACTTAACGTTGTAGTTATGTTCCTGAAAAATGGGACTTTAAGCAAAATGATGTTAAACGAATCCAATTTCCCCATAAGAGTTAATGTAAATGGAGAGGTTAGGTTCCAGGGAAATTTTTTTCACCAGACAAAAGACTATATATTGTGACAAAGCTCCAAGTTTGTACTTGTGGGTCCTGCGCTTCCTGGCAGATTTAGGGGCCTCAGAAACTCATCTAGGCCCCAGAGTGACCTCCCTTTCTCAATATAATTGGCAAGAGTCTCCAGCTAGTGAGTTACCTTCATCACAGGCCAGTATGGAAGATGGAAAATGGGGGAGCCCAGGCCCGCCCTCTACTCCGGGCTCCAGCCCAGGGACCCTAATAGTATCAGCTAAGATGGCTGACCTTTTATCCACAAAACACAATACAATTCCCTGGGCTACTTCCCCACAGCAGTCCCTGCTTCTTCAAACTCCACTTCACCCTTACCTCAGGGGCATAAGAGTCAGAATTGGTTACAAAGGGTGAAAAAAAAGATAAACCACAAGTTAACTTAAAGGCAAAAAGGTCTCTCTCACCATAAGTTTACCGCAGTGGCTGGATTGCTTCAGTCAGGACCTCCTCCCTTCACCAGTTCAATAATGCTTCATTGTCTTTTGAATGTTGCAGTTGCCTTGAGTAGAGATGAGAGGAGAGAGGTAATGTGTGTTGTGTGTGTCCTCTATTCTCCCCTCTTTGAGGTTTATCTCCTGCTGGGGTTCAGGCAACAGACAGTCTGTTTACATGGAACCCCCAGCTGTTTTCCATTGCCAATATGTAAAGTTCTTTCTCACATCCTTCTTCATGCCAAAGAATGGCCACTGAGCTGGGTGATAGGTCATGATAGTTCATTTGATTTTCTGATATTTGGCTGAGGAGTCAGTGTCTCTTTTGTCTTTGAAGAACTGGTTTGGATTTGGTTTTCTAACTCCGCAACATGTTATAGCAATTTTATAGAGTAGAACATTATAACTTTACATACAATAATGCCACACATTTTACTGGGACACTAATGGTGAGCAGATTATGAGTTTTTAAATGATACCTCACAAGACATACTTTGTACAAAATGTCTCCTGGTCTTGTAAAAGTGGTGAACATGGGGTAGAGTCTGTCACAATTAGAGGAAAAAAAAATCCTTTTAAACATAGAAGTCATATCTTAATGAAGAAAATAGAAAAGAGCTCAAACTCTAGAAGGTTAAGTGTAAAAGTATAACAAGGCAGGCCAAGAAAGAATTTGAGAAGCAACTTGCTAAAGATGCATAAACTAACAGTTCATTTTTAAAGCAGGAAGCCTGCCAAACAGGCAGTGGGGTCACTAGATAAACAAAGTGTTAAAGGAGCACTCACTGAAGAGAGGATCATTGCAGAGAATCTAAATGAATTCTCTATTGGTCTTCAGAGGACATGCAGAACACATCAGAGCTATTCTTTTTCCATACCCATCTCCGCTTCCTTGTGCCACCCTCCTTCAGCCTGAGCTGGGAGAGGATCCATGAGCCAGGTTTAGGGTAGGGTGTGCAGGAAACCACTAGTTTCATCATTCATAGATGCATCTGATGAAGTGGGCTATAGCCCACGAAAGCTTATGCTGAAATAAACTGGTTAGCTTCTAAGGTGCCACAAGTATTCCTCGTTTTCGTTAAAAATATTTGTGTAAGACCAAGTAAAATGAGCAAAACCTGAAAATCTGCAGAAGTGTCTGTGGCTGGGCAGCTTGTGAGTGAATTATTCCCATTTTCTCTTTACACATCTCTGGGATTCTCTTCCACGTCCTCACTCCTTTGGCCTGACTTTGAAATATCTTGTCAGGGAACCTTCTGGGTGAAAATCTTCTCACCCACATTGCTCCTGGTGAATAGGGAGGAGAATGTGACACCTCAGTGCACATTTGAATACATAAGGAATATTTTCCTCTGAGAACAAATTCAAGAAAAAGGCACTTTCTCCCATCTAACACCGATACAGACATTTTCAACACTTTAATAAGCAGAGATTTAACAGCTCACACTGAACTCAATAAAAAATACAGAAAACTCAATAATAATGAGGGATTTCAACTATCCCCATAGTAACTAGGTACATGTCATATCAACATAACCTATGGAGGAAGATTGAAAAGCCTGGACTTGTTCAGTCTGGAGAAGAGAAGACTGAGAGGGAACACCATAACTGTTTTCAAGATAAAAGTCTGTTACAAGAAGGAGAGAGAAAAATTAACCACTGAGGTATATTAGAATTAGGGCAGTCAATTAATCACAGTTAACTCACATGAGTAATTAAAAAAATGAATCACAATTTAAAAAATTAAATGTAATTAATCACACTTATAACAATGAAATACCAATTGAAATTTATTAAATATTTTAGATGTTTTTCTACATTTTCAATATTGATTTCAATTGTAACATAGAATACAAAGTGCACAGTGCTCACTTTATATTATTTTTATTACAAATATATGCACTGTAAAAATGATAAACAAAAGAAATAGTATTTTTCAATTCACCTCATACAAGTACTGAAGTGCAATCTCTTTATCATGAAAGTGCAGAGTTTTTTGGTTACATAACTGCACTCAAAAACAAAACAGTGTAAAACTTTAGCACCTACAAGTCCACTCAGTCCTAATTCTTATTCTGCCAATCGCTAAGACAAATAAGTTTGTTTATATTGACGGGCAATACTGCTGCCTGCTTATTTACACTGTCACCTGAAAGTGAGAACAGGCATTCGCATAACACTTTTGTAGCCGGTGTTGCAAAGTTGGATATGCTAAACATTCGTATGCCCCTTCCATGCTTTGGCCACCATTCCGGAGGACATGCTTCCATGCTGATGATGCTAGTTAAAAAAATAATGCTTCAATTCAATTTGTTACTGTACTCCTTCAGGGAGAATTGTATGTCTCCTACTCTGTTTTGCCCGCATTCTGCATATATTTCTTGTTAAAGCAGTCTCAGATGATGACCCAGCACATGTTCATTTTAAGAACAATTTCACAGCACATTTGACAAAATGCAAAGATACTGATGTGAGATTTCTAAAAATAGCTACATCACTGGACCTAAGGTTTAAGAATCTGAAGTGCCTTCCAAATCAGAGAGAGATGAGGTGTGGAGAATGCTTTCAGAGATCTTAAAAGAGCAACACTCCAATGCAGAAACTACAGAACAAACCACCAAAAAAGTAAATTAACCTTCTGCTGGTGGCATCTGACTCAGATGATGAAAATGAACATGCGTCGGTCCGCACTGTTTTGGATCATTATCAAGAAGAACCCTTCATCAGCATGGAAGCATGTCCTCTGGAATGGTGGTTGAAGCATGAAAGGATATGAATCTTTAGCGCATCTGGCACATACATATCTTACACCACCAGCTACAACAGTGTGATAGTGAATGCCTGTTCTCACTTTCAGGAGACAGTGTAAACAAGAATCAGGCAGTATTATCTCCTGCAAATTGTAACCAACCTTGTTTGTGTGAGCTGAGCAAGAAGTAGGACTGAGTGGACTTGTAGGCTCTAAAGTTTTATATTTGAATGCAGTTTTTTTGTACATAATTCTATATTTGTAAGTTCAACTTTCATGACAATACTTTTATGAGGTGAGTTGAAAAATAAAATTTTTAAAGTGCAAATATTTGTAATAAAAATAAAATATAAAGTGAGCACTGTGCACTTTGTATTCTGTGTTGTAATTGAAATTAATATATTTTAAATTAATTGAAATGAATATATTTTAAAATGTAGTAAACATCCAAAAATATTTAAAATAAATGGTATTCTATTGTTGTTTAACAGTGTGATTAATTGCAATTCATTTTTTAAATTGCTTGACAGCCCTAATTAGAATTGGAAAAAATACAGAGGAGGACAAAAAAGGGGACAAGGAACAGCTTCTATATGAGGACAGATTAAAAAGACTGGAACTGGTCATCTTAGAAAAAAGACAACTAAGGGGGGATATAACAGAGATGTAGAGAAAGTGAATAGAGAAGTGTTATTTACTCATATCACATGAAGCAGGGGTTGCACAATTAAATTAATAGGCAGCAGGTTTAAAACAAAGGGAAGTTCTTCTTCACACAGTGCACAGTCAACCTGTGGAACTCGTTGCCAGGGAATTTTGTGAAAGTCAAAAATATAACTGGGTTCGAAAAAGAATTAGAGTGGTACGGTATGGTATTGCCACCCTTATTTCTGCATTGCTGCCAGCAGGGTTCTGCCTTCAGAGCTGGGCACCTGGCCAACAGCCACCACTCTCTGACTGCCCAGCTGTAAAGTAGTACAAAAGTAAGGGTGGCAATACTGCGACACCCCCCCCAAAAAAAATAATCCTGTGACCTTCTTGCCATTCCCTTTTGGGTCAGGACCCCACTTTGAGAAATGATGGTCTCCCCCATTAAATCTGTACAGTATACAGTAAAAGCAAACAAAAGATTTCACAGGGGAGACCAGATTTAATGGTTTGTGACACATTTTTTACAGCTGTGAATTTGGTAGGGCCCTAGTTATGTCTCCCAGCATCCCACAATGTCCACTGTGACCACTCTGCTCACTGTTTTGAACTCGGTTGCCCTGCAGGCACTCGCTCCTCCCCTTTCAAAGCTCAGGGAAGCTCTGACATTCCTTAGCCCAGAGAGCTCACAGAGCTGCTGAGGAAGCCTCTCCATGGAACTGAGGAGGCTGTGGGAAAACTTGGGAGGGAATCAGAACCATTAATGTGGAATATTGCTCTCCCTGGCAGGCAGGCAGAGGGCTACTGCTGCAAGGTGTGTGTGGAGAGACTGCTGTGAAGTCTCCCTTGGCCTGCCTCAGGATTGGTTGCTCAAGCTGATATCTGAATTTAGAGAGCGAGCATGTGGATACTCTCCTGCAACACATACACTTCTCCAACACACACTCTCATCTCTCATATACTCCCCCAACACACACTCGGTTTCTCTTCCCATCTCACACACACTCCCTGTCACATGCTCCTTCCTCTGCCCCACTCCCCACTTCAGTTGAAAAGCAGCTGGCAAGTAGGATGCCCATGAACCCATGGGATTGAGAAACCTGCATCATGTGATGCTGTATCTGCCGCATGAGGCACTGCAAATCTTTCCCAAAGCACCCTGTGGCCAGTTGCACAGTGGGATAACTACTCACAGTGCACTGCTCTCTCTCAGTCGATGCAAGAACTGCTAGTGTGGATGCACTTCAGCAAAACAAAGAGCATAGCGTGGACATGGAACAGGGGTTTAATTGAAGTGCTTTAATTAAAGCAGCATAATATTTGACAACAAAACTCTATAGTGTAGACACAGCCTAAGAAACCAATACACAGAACCAGGACTCAAAATTCACGTCCTGCAGCCTGACATTCATTCCCTCATTGGCTACCACCACTTGCACAGCATGGAAGTGGTTCTTATCCTGCAAGGCAGTCAGATTGGGATCCATGGGGAAATGTCCTCTGAAGTCATCAGTTCTTCCTCACTTTGCCTCATGAAACACTGGATCCAAATGATAAACGGCAATTGTTCCCAATCTTGCCATGGCACCCTTTGGGGCTGTAATCAGTGGCACTCAAGTACACAGTAACATTGTAAACAGTTTTACCTGTGCCACATGAAACCACAGCTTTCTCCTCCTGGGTGAAAATAACTAGGCGGATGTTATTTCTCCCTAAGTCCTTGCCAAGTTCTTGGCCTAGGGCAGGATAAATTTACGCTTCTCTGTACTAGAATTCCTTACCAAACCACCCACGGTTTCCACAGTGGCAATGAAGAATGGATTCCACAGACATATACCGAATTTCTTTAACATGATGCCATATGTCAAAAATTAGGAGCTAGGTACAGGCCTGGATCAGAATCTCTGTAAGCTACCAGAGGTGTGATTTCTCTATCAAAATAGTTATTTTTCTGTTTCAACAAAGAAGTCATTTTATCCACATTTGCAGCATGTAAAAAGAATGAGTTAGCAAACACACCATTTACATCTGCATAGTTAGGGATATCCTTTTCCAAATAATAAGATTAGTTAGGAGATTATCTTCATGGGTAACCTACTATGAGACCTGAATCATAACTGTTTTGGGAACCAAACTCAGACATTTTGCCTAGTTTCAAGTCACTTACCGCGTAATTCAGTCAGTCCCTGGAGGATCTGAAGCAATATTGACCTAAACAATTGAACATCATGAACATATGCAGTTACTTCAGTTAGTTGGACTATTGGAGTCTGCTGTTGTTCACCATTTCAGATTGGAGATTTAAAATATTGAGTCCTGGGTAGCAGGTACAATAGATTGAAGAATTCTCTTCATTGAACTGCACTTCACCTTTCTCCATGCCATCATGGAAGGACAGGGAGAAAGAAAAACAAAGTAAGAAATGACTATTTTAGCAAATAGTCATTTGTCTCAAAATTCCCAATAAATCTGACAATCTCTCAAACAAAACTACTATTGAGTTACGTGACCAAATGGTCTTCAGGAAAGAGGGGGAAAACACATCATAGAGAGGTGTAAGACACTTCCAGTTTCATATAAAGTAAAATTCCAGAGCAGGTTATGTGATTCTTCCATTGTCTTCTCTGATACCTCCTTCACTGAGCACTGTCTCATTATTATTAAGTCATGTAATTTACAAAAGTATTAACATAATCACAATGGGAAAAAACCAGTCAACATTTCTGTCTGCAAACAATTCCAACCAAGCAGGAATAAGTCCAGAAGTGGTCTTGCCAGTACATAGGGTAGTAGAGAGCGTACCTGGAGCACAGGACCTCGTGCAAGATCTGAGGCCTCAACCAAAGGCTGTGAACCAGAGGTAGCCTGGCCTTGACGACATAACAACATATTTGATATTTATGTAAATATATTCCAGTTAATAGATACATCCCAGTTAAATAAGATTGTTTGACGAAATAATGTATGGGGATGTTTTATCCAAGATATCAGAAACAAGGGGAGGTAACAAAGCAATGTAATGAAACTTGTAAGATGATACATAAGTTGTTTATCCCAGTTGTTTGTCTCAGTCTATAAACGTTGGGGTATCTTGCTGTAACTCTTTGTCCAGTCACAGGGGCAGCAGAAAGTTCTGCTGCTGACTGAACTGGTCCCGTCCTAACAAAAATATGCCCGTTACAAATCTATAGAATCTATGGGGCACTAGGACTGTGCTTCATGCTGAGCTCCTTCATCACTGAACCGAGTCTCTGCTCTTTCTGGGTAGTTTTATCAGTCAGTTCTATCAGTTACCTGCACAGAGCTGGGACATCACACGGAGAGAAAACACACACACAAGCCAACTGACAGCATACGGAAACTAAGATTAAGACCATGGATACACTAGCACTTTATAGCGCTATAAAGCCCCCAGAAGTGCTATAACCTCCTAGCCGTCCACACTGGCAAGGCATGTAGAGCGCTATAACCACGGGGTTATAGCGCTCCTGGTAATCCACCTCCGCATGAGGAATAAGGACAGTAGCGCAGCTGCTGTAGTGCTACAGCGAGAATGTGGACACCCACTGCGCATTGATTGGCCTCCAGCCCATCCCATCCCATAATTCCCGTTCGAGCCACTCTGGTAATCACTTGCAAACTCTTTTGTCCTGTCCTCAGGTGACCACACGTCAGACCCGCCCTTTAAAGTTCCAGGGAAATTTGAAAATCCCCTTCCTGTTTGCTCCAGCCAAGCGTGGCGTGCTCTCAGGGAATCCTTGCAGGTGATCATTCTGATTGATCATGACTCTACGTGCTATGCCTCCTCGCAATAGGCGATCCCCAGCGTGGAGCAATAGCGAGGTGCTGGACCTCATCAGCTGTTGGGGGGAAGAGACTGTTCAGTCTCGGCTGCGGTCTAGCCGCAGGAATTATACCTATGGGTAGATACCACGGACCTTGGCAGAAAGAGGCCATGAGCGGGACACTCTGCAGTGCCGTGTTAAGGTAAAGGAGCTTAGGAATGCGTATCGCAAAGCCCGCGAGGCAAACGGCCACTCCGGGGCAGCCCCGGTGACTTGCAGATTTTATAAGGAGCTGCATGCAATACTTGGTGGTGATCCTGCGGTCACTCCATCGACCACCATGGACACTTCCCAGCCCACCAGTGAAGGAGACTATGCAGTGGATTGCCACCCTTCAGGAGAAGCACCGCACTGTCCGCCCCCTTTATCATTTGCCCCCAAACCCTTCCCCTTCTGGCCCTCTGTACCCTCCAGGCTACTATCATCAACTATCTGGTTGTCACCATCCACAGCTGCCTCCAACCCCTCTGTCTTCACCAAACAACCCCCAAAACCCAGGACCCTTATCCACTGCAGGCTCCCCTAATAACATGCCTTATTGCCCTCCGCAAATGGGGTTCGGGGGACACAGCAACTGTGAGGGCACTGGAGACTCAGAGATCCAGACATATTCCAATCTCTGACTGCCCCCATCCCACCCCAATACCTCCCCCCACTTCCCCCTCACATGCATCAAAATATTTTCTTTCAGCAACCGAAGTAGCTGTTCAATAAATGAATTATCTTCTTAATAAATGGGTTTCTTTATTCAGTGTACATAGATTATTAGAGGCTACAGAAAAGTAAATGCCTGTTCCTATTAAAAGAATGCACATTCCCTCCCTCCATCCCTCTGCACCTCCCTTTAGAACCGGCTTTCAGCCTCAAAATGCTCCCTCAAGGCATCCCTGATCCTAACAGCCTCGCGCTGGGCCCCTCTAAGAGCCCTGCTCTCTGGCTGTGCGTATGTGGCCTCCAGGCGTTGAACCTCCGAGGACCATGCCTGAGTGAAGCCTTCGCCCTTCCGCTCACAAAGATTATGTAGGGCACAGCATGCGGAAATAACCGCAGAGATACTTCCCTCAGCCAAGTCCAGCCTCCCATAAAGACAGCGCCAGCGGGCTTTGAGACGCCCAAAAGCACACTCCATAGTCATTCGACACCGGCTAAGCCTGTAATTGAACCTTTCCTGGCTGCTGTCCAGGCTCCCTGTGTAGGGTTTCATGAGCCAGGGCATTAAAGGGTACGCAGGGTCGCCAAGAATCACGATGGGCATTTCGACTTCCCCCACGGGGATCCGCTGGTCTGGAAAAAAAGTCCCGGCTTGCAGCTTTGTGAACAGGCTGGTGTTGCGGAAGATGTGTGAGTCATGCACTTTTCCAGACCAGCCCGTGTTAATGTCAGTAAAACGCCCACAGTGATCCACAAGCGCCTGGAGAACCATGGAGAAGTACCCCTTTCAGTTAATGTACTCGTCCGCTAGGTGGGCGGGCGCCAGAATAGGTATATGGGTCCCATCTATCGCCCCTCCACCGTTAGGGAAACCCATTTCTTCAAAGCCAGCCACGATGTCATGCACGTTACCCAGAGTCACGATTTTTCATAGCAGGATGCGATTAATGGCCCTGCACACTTGCATCAGCAGAACTCCAACGGTCGACTTTCCCACCCCAAATTGGTTGGCCACCGATCGGTAGCTGTCTGGGGTGGCCAGCTTCCAGATCGCGATAGCCACTCGCTTCTCCACCGGGAGGGCAGCTCTCAGTCTGGTGTCCTTGTGCCGCAGGGCAGGGGCGAGTTCAGCACACAGTGCCATGAAAGTGGCTTTTCTCAAGCGAAAGTTTTGCAGCCACTGCTCGTCGTCCCACACTTGCATGACGATGCGATCCCACCACTCAATGCTCGTTTCTCATGCCCAGAAGCGGCGTTCCATGGCCATGAGCATGTCCGTTAATGACACAAGAAGCTTCGTGTCAAACGCGTTCACCACTTCGATCTCGTCTTCAGACTCATCACTGTCATCCTGCATGTCAAGGATTAACTCCACTGCACACAGAGATGTGCTGGTGACAGTCGTCAGCATGTCCCTCAGCAGTTGTGGATTCATTGCGGCACATGAAAATGGAAGACGGAACGCGCTTTGCTGAAACCGTTTAAAGATGGTGCCTGAGGTGGACGGAAACCCAGGGATTGCTGGGATATGCCACGAAGCATCATGGGTAGTTGGAACAGGATGCAGAATGCCCCACAAGTGACGCCCCCCTACCACAAGGCATTGCACCAGATCGGGAAGAGGTGCACTGTGGGATACATGCCCTAATGCGCTGCTCTTAATGCCGCATGAAGTGCTGCAAATGTGGCCATGCTATACCGCTGGTGTGTCTCAGTGTGGACATACAATAGCGCTATACATATTGCTGTATAAGGGGAATGCTATAACCAATAGCACTATAATCCTGTAAGTGTAACCATACCCTTAGACTAAAAAGTGCAGAGTTCTGCACTTAGGAAGGAAGAATCCCATGCACCGCTACAGGTTGGGGAATCAACTGGCTAAGCAGCAGTTCTGCAGAAAAAGACCTGGGGATTAACAGCGAACAAGAAGTTGGATATGAGTCAGCAGTGTGCCCTTGCTGCTAAAAGGCCAATGGCATATTGGGCTGTATTAGTAGGAGCATTGCCAGCAGATCAAGGGAAGTGATTATTTCCCTCTATTCAGCACTGGTGAGGCCCCATCTGAAGTACTGTGTCCAGTTTTGTTCCCCCCACTACAGAAGGGATGTGGATAAATTGGAGATAGTCCAGTGGAGGGCAATGAAAATGATTAGGGGGCTGGGGCACATGACTTCCGAGAGGCTGAGGGAACTGGGGTTATTTAGTCTGTTGAAGAGAAGAATGAAGGGGGATTTTATAGCAGCCTTCGGTTACCAGAAGCGGGGTTTCAAAGAGGATGGAGCTAGGCTGTTCTCAGTGGTGGCAGATGACAGAACAAGAAACAATGGTCTCAAGTTGCAGTGGGGAAAGTCTACGTTGGAAATTAGGAAATGCTATTTCATTAAGAAGGTGGTGAAGCACTGGAATGGGTTACCTAGGGAGGTGGTGGAATCTCCATCCTTAGAGACTTTTAAGGCCCGCTTGACCAAGGCTTGGCTGGGATGATTTAGTTGGTGGTGTCCTGCTTTGAGCAGGGGATTGGACTAGATTACCTCCTGAAGTCTCTTCCAACCCTAATATTCTATGATCACATTCTGTTTGGGATCTATTCAAATTTCCCTTCCAGGTCTGTGACATTTATCTGCAGCACTATTGAGTCTGGTTTCAAAGCACAATTCTGAATCATAGAGTTGAGAATACGACTTCCTGTGACACTCGGGTAGGTGGAGGATTAGAATGTGAAGAAGATAAATATTGCATGGCTCAAACAGAAGCTGACACTACTCAGGTGCTGGGGAAGGAGAGAATCCCTCCAACTCACCCCATCACCTTCCAGTTTAACAGAAGCTGAAACAACATTCTCTTGCCTGTCCCTACCCTTGGTTATATTTAAATGTATTTTAATGAGAAAAATGATACCAAAAATGAATGCTGCTCTGCACGATCCAGGGTAACATGAGAACGACTGGGAATGAGACAATCTGTCTGCAAAGGGGAAACTCCGTAACTAACAATCACTTCTCAGAGGGAGGAATAGTATAAAAGTGATACTCCAGTTTTCTTTAAACTAGGAAAAATGGTGGAGGTCAGGTTATGCAGAAATGTGTTTGAAAATTTCAACCACTGTACATGGGCAAAAGCAGCTAACTCATCTGGGGGAACCTGACAGACTATGGTGAAGCAAATGGTGCAAATAGCCTTAGAGTTCACTGTGAGGGAATTAGTCAAAGTATTAAACAAAACATATTTGGTCAGCCCTAGGCAAGCATTTTATGCTGTTTATCACTCTCGTGGATCCTCAGATGCTCAACACAGTGTGAACACACATAAAAACTCTTCCCACACTCTGAGCATTTATAGGGTTTTTCTCCTGTGTGGAATCTCTGAATACAAATAAGCCCTGGTCAGTCAGTGAAGATTTTCTTACACTCTCTGCATGCATAAGGCCTGCTTCCTTTGATGTGCAATAAGGCCCGAGCGATAAGTGAAAGTTTTCCCACATACTGCACAGTTATAGGCTCTTTTTCCGGAGTGAATTCTCTCATGTCTGAGAAGGTGAGAGTTGTCATTGAAATTTTTCCCACACTCTGAGCATTCATATGGTTTTTCTCCTGTGTGGATTCTATGATGTCTAATAAGTGCCGAACTCTGAGTGAAACTTTTCCTGCACTCACAGCATTCGTAAGGTCTCTCTCCTATATGGACCCTTTCATGTCTAATAAGGGGGGACACATCATTGAAGCTTTTCCCACACTCAGAACATGTATAGGGTCTCTCTCCTGTGTGGATTCTCTCATGCCTAACAAGCTTTGAGGGGCTACTGAAGTTTTTCCCACACTCAGTACATGTGTTGTTTTTCATTCCTTTGGGGATTCTTTGCTGGGTTCTGGTTTTCTTGGGGTGCTTGAGAGTTCCTGGACTATTTGTAGATTTACCCAGTTTTGCCCTCTGATGGTTTCCCTGCTGCCTCTTCGGCCTGTGCTGACTCTCACAAACTTTTCCCTGCTCACAATTCCTGGACACAGTTCCTTCAGATCTTTGTGATAATGCTCTGTGCAGTTCCACGTGCTTAGTATCTGCCTGTTGAGGATTCTGCTCCTGATTCTCTCTCACCATCCAGTCACCTGCTGGGGGAGGGGGAGGGGAAGAGAGAGAGAGAGAGAGAGAGAGAGAGAAACATCAGAAACAGGGATGGAAAAGGGGACAGGAAATCAAAATAAGTGCCACGAAGACAGAAAAATATCAGGAACTGCATTCCCCTACACTCCTCCCCATACGGGAGAGAGGAGGGTATCAGATCTGTCATTCAAATACTCAGGAGACAGGGAGGTCAGGAAAAGAGCCACTGCCAAGCATCAGTCAGGATGGGGAAGGAGCTATGACAAATATCTGCCCTGAGGATATGACATGCTGGGGACAATCCTGAACTCAGAGAGCTCTCAAGGCCTTTGTAAGGAATCCCAATCTTTTCTTTAAAGCACAGGCAGATTTTGAGCTGGTTTATGGATTCCTCCCCTGTGCATGCACCACTCAGACTCTCTCTTTCCTCGGATTGGTCATAGGTCTTCACTTCATTCCAGCTAGGAGGTCAGACCAGCTTTGGAACAGGAACCCTGCTCTGGGGAAACAAAACAAAGGACATTCATCGGACTTTTGGCTCACACTCACACTTTTAACCCCAGATTGGAAAGTATTTTCCCCTAAATGTCCCTTGCTGCATAGTAAGCTGAATTAATGTTTTACCTTCACTGGACATGGAGAACAATTGACCACCATCCTCTTTTTAATAGCCCTTAACATCTTTGATGACTTATCAGGTCATCTCTCAGTCTTCTTTTCTCAAAACTAAACATGCCCAGTTCTTTCAATCTTTCCTCAATTCATGTTTTAGAATAATGAGGTAGCTTTATGGATGTTTCTTCTCCAGCACCATTCTGAATGGATATGAGTGGGGGTGAGGAGGATCCTCCTAGAGCATGCTGAAGGGTGATTACAGAGACAGGAGGGGAACCAGGTGATGACAAGGGAAGACAAGGTTTCAAGAAGAGGAGCCTGGTCAGAGGTGTCAAATGCAGATGACAGGTCAAGGAGGATGAGACTGGAGTGCTAGTTCTGAGCTTTGCTGACCCTAAAAAGCATCACAGTGCCCTCCGGCACACTGTTGGTGTGATATTTATCACAAGGGTGTCATGTAATGTATCCCTGAAAAAAAAAAAAGTTACCTTTTTCCGTAACTGGTGTTCTTTGAGATGTGTTGCTCATGCCCATTCAACTTAGGTGTGTGCGCTCACCACATAAACCAGTACTGGAAGTTTTTCCCTTAGTGGTATCTGTAGGGGATTGGCTGCCGGCTCCCCCCACCCTCAGTTCCTTCTTCCTCTCTGTAGGCTCCCTCGTGCTCCCAATTGGAGGGAGACCCCTTGGGCCGGTGTGACCCGGACGGATTTAGGCTCTGTAAAGCAACTCGCAAATAGCACAGTCTCTGAAGGGGTTGGTTGTAACCTGGGCAGGGCTCAGGCAGCCAACAAGCACACAGTCTATGGGGAAAGCTTGGGCCTGAGCTTGTAGGCACTCAGGTACCCAGCACAGAACCAGTCTCTACAGGGCTAGCTATAGCCTGGGCGGGGCACAGGCGGACAGCAACAAGCTGTCTTTCAGATTGCCTGAAGCCCAGGCCCCAGCCTGACAGCAGCAAACAGTCCTTAGAGGGCTGGCTATAGCCTGGGCAGAGCACAGGCAGCCAGCAAACAAACAGTCTGTACAGGCTGGGGCCTGGGCTTCAGGGCTCAGGCAGCCAGCAAACAAAACAGTTTATAGTGTTCCCTTGTTCAGGGTAGGGGCAGCTGACTAAGAGAGAGTGAGTACCTCTGCCGTCCAGTCGGCCTCCGGTTCCTTTGGGTACATGTCGGCGTGTACTCCGGGCCAGTCGTCCTCAGTGTCGGGCATTGGAGCGCAGCTCAGGCTCGAGTCTCCTCCAGGCAGCAGCGGGTCCCGCGGAGCGTCCTTCTCCTCCCCTGCTTCTCTCCCTTCTGGGCTGGCCTTTTATAGTTCTTGTCCCGCCCCTGTACTTCCAGCAATGGGGGCGGGGCAGCCTTGGCTCCACCCTCCAAGGGGCATCTCCGGCTTCCTCACGCTCCCAATCGGAGGGAGACCACTCGGGCTCACTACACCCTCCTTCCCCACTGTTGGGGTTTCCAGCTGGTTGTGGAATGGAAGTGAACAACACATCTCGAAGAACACCAGTTACAGAAAGGTAATTGGCTTTTCTTCTTCGAGTGCTTGCTTATGACCATGCAACTTAGGTGACTGCTAGTAGTATCCCCGTGGAGGCGGGTAGGCATTCATGGACCTGCAGATTGCAACATAGCTCTGACGAACCCAGTGTCATCCCTGACCTGCTGAGTGATGGTGTAGTGGGCCGTGAACATGTGCACTGGGGACCACGTCACAGCTTCACAGATGTCCTGGATCAGGAAGTGTGCCAGTAAGGCTGACAAAGATGCCTGTGCTCTGGTCCAGTAGGCTCTGACAATTGGCGATGGAGGGACTCCCGTTAACTTGTAGCAGGTCTAAATGCAAGAGGTGATCCAGTTAGAAATCCTCTGTGTGGACACCAGGAGGCCCTTCAGCCTATCAGATGTAGAGCTGAAAAGCTGAGTCGACTTATGGAAAGGCTTTGTCCGATCTAGGTAGAAATCCAGGGCCCTTCTTACGTCCAAAGCGTGAAGGCACCTCTCTTCACTAGTTTTGTGGGGCTTAGGGCAGAAGACCGGAAGGAAGATGTCCTGGCTCATGTGGAAAGTAGACACCACTTTGGGAAGGAAGGCTGGGTGGGGCCGGAGCTGAACTTTGTCCTTATAGAAGGAGGTCAGGACTCGCAGCTCGGAGACTCGCTTCACTGACGTCACCGCTACCAGGAAAGCTACCTTCTATGATGGGTGAGACAGGGAGCATGAGGCCAAAGGCTCAAGGGCAGACCTGTTAGCCTGGATAGAACCAAATTGATATCCCACTGAGGGGTCAGGGACCGAACTTGAGGAAAAAGTCTCTTGCGGCCTTTAAAGAACCTCACTGTCACACCATCTGCCACTGGATTGGTAAATGAAAGGCAGAAATGGCCACCACATGCACCTTGATAGAGGAGTGTGCCAGTCCCTGTTTCCTCAAATGAAGCAGATAGTCTAAGATCAACTGCACCAAAGAATGTGAAGAGGAGATGACCCGTTCAGCCGCCCAGCTGGAGAACTTAGTCTACTTTGCCAGGTAGATCCGACTAGTCAAGGGCTTTCTACTCTTGAGGAGGACCCTCTGGACCCCTTCCAAACAGGGCTGTTCCTCAGGTTCAGCCACGCAACATCCATGCCATGAGGTGGAGGGATACAAGGCTGGTGTGCAAGAGTCCACCAGGATCCTGAGACAGCAGGTCCAGTAGGTTGTCAGGGGTAGGGAGGGATTGCTGACAAAATTGATAGCATCCCGAACCAGTGCTGGCGAGGCCATGCTGGGACGAGTATGATAAACTGAGTCTTGTCTCTCTTGATTTTCACTAGGACTTTGCTGACGAGCAGAATTGGAGGGAACGCATATATCAGGCAACCTGCCCACACCAGGAGGAAGGAATCGAAGAGGGAGCCTTTGCCCAGATCCCATCTGGAGCAAAACCTGTGGCATCTCCTGTTCGCCTAGTGGCGAACAAATAGACTTGGGGAGTTCCCCATCACTGGAAGACTGTGCCGGCTACCTGCAGGTGGAACAACCACTCAGGGTGAGAGGAGAAGTCCCTGCTTAAGTGATCTACTAGCGTGTTCCTGGCCCGTGGAAGGTGACAAACTTCTAGATGGATTCTGTGGTAGATGCAGAAGTCCCAGAGACAGAGCGACTCTTAGTAGAAGGCCAAGGATCATGCTCTGCCTTGCCAGTTGATGTAGAACACTGAGGCTGTTATTCGTCAAGACTGACCACTCTGCCCGACTGGTGAGGTAGGAAGACCGTGCACTGCCCTGAGCTCTTTGTCGTTTGTGTCTCCTCTGGGGACCTTGTGCCAAGGCATGTCCCCCATCCGAGGTCTGAGACATCCAAAATCAACTCAACTGAGTGAGGAGTGCTGACAAAAGGACTCCTTCTAGGACTTTCCTGGGGTCGGTTCACCATCACAGCGAAGTAAGTATTGTCTTGGGAATGGCAACAACTTTTTCCTGGTGGTCCCTAAACTGGGAGTAGACGGTCATCAGCCACTGCTGCAGGGGTCACATTGGGAGCCTGGCGTGGCACACCACATATGTGCATTCTGCCATGTGACCTTGGAGGCACAGAAACCCTGGCCGTGGTCAGGGGAAACGCAGAGACTTCTGTGATGAGGTCCGGCAATGCCCTGAATCTCTCCAATGGCAGGAACACTACGGTGGAGGATGAGTTGAGCACTGATCCAATGAACTCTATCCTCTGTACCAGAACTAATGGTGAATGACAAAAAGTCCACAACAGGTCGAGGCGATGGCAAGTGGCTAACAGCATCACAACATGCCTTTGGATCTGGAGCTGCCCTTGACCAGCCAGTCGTTGAGGTTCAGGTAGATCTGGACATGCACTTGGTAAATACCCACGGTGCTGTGACTAGGCCAAATGGGAGGACCACAAACTCACAGCGGTTGGAACCTATTGTAAACCAGAGGAAGTGTCTTTGTCCCTTAAAGATGGCGATATGGAAGAATGCATTTTTCAGATTCAGGGCAGCGTACCAGTTGCCTGGATCCAGGGAGGGGATGATGAAGGCCAGAGAGACCATGAGGAACCTCAGCTTCCCTGGGAAGTAGTTCAAGTCTAACAGGTCCAGGATACATTGCAGACTGCCCTTGGGCTTTTGGATTAAAAAATAATGGGAATAGAACCCCTTGTTCTTGTACTCTGGAGGGACAACCTCCGCTGCACCTAGCTGCAGCAACCCCTTGTGAGAAGGGTCCCTGAAGAGGGACCGGCAGGAAGGATGGAAAGGAGGGGTAGAAAACAACTGAAGGGTGTATCCCAGTGCCACCATACTGATGACCCATTGGTTCAATGTTATAGATGCAGGGAGGAAAGGAGAAAGCTGGTTGGTTAAAATAGAGGAAGGAGGATCCTGGGAACAGTCGTGTAGGGAAAACTCTCAAAATGAGCACTTGTCCACCTGCTTATTGTGGGTCAAGCTTGACTGAGAAGCCTGTGAAAGCTGTTGGCTAGGACACCATTTGTAGCCTCTGGATTTCTTATGGGGAGGCTTCTGGCGAGGGTGGCTTCCCTGGCCCAGAGCCTGCTGTGGCTTGAACCGCTGGTGGGCAGGACTTAGAACATACAGGCCCAGCATTTTAAGTGTTGTGTGGGAGTCCTTTAGGCCATGGAGCCTAATGTCTGTATGTTTCACAAACAGGGCTGGCCAATCAAAGGGAAGGTCTTGCACTGACTGCTGAGCCTCCCTGGATAAACCAGAGAGAAGCAGCCTGGATGCCTAGCGCATGACGACGGCCATGGTTTGGGCAGCAGCGTCCGCCACAGCCGATGCAGCCAGGGCGATGCTCCAGGCGGCAGTCATGCCCTCCTCCATAATTGCTCGGAACTCCTTCCTAGGAGCCTCAGGAAGAGACCCCTCAAAATTGGCCATGGCTTGCCACATATTAAGGTCCAGGAGGGGTTGATGTTTGGATATCCTCAACTGGAGGCTACAAGATAGATAAATCTTGCGCCCAAACAAGTCAAGTCTCTAGGAGTCTTTGTTCTTAGGGGTAGTCAGGGTTGACCTTGTGGCTCCATGTGGTTAGCTCAATAACAGACTTAAAAGTGACCATTCTTCAACTTCAAAAACAGACTTCAATGTGAAACTGCAGAACTGGAATTAATTTGCAAATGTGACACCATCAAATTAGGCCTGAATAAAGACTGGGAGTGGCTGAGTCACTACAAAAAGTAATTTTCCCTCTGTTGATACTCACGCCTTCTTGTCAACTGTTGGGAATAGGCCACTTCCACCTTGATTGAATTGGCCCCGTTAGCACTGCCTCCCCACTTGGTAAGGCAACTCCCATCTTTTCATGTGCTGTAATATATATACCTGCCTACTGTATTTTTCACTCCATGCATCTGATGAAGTGGGGTTTAGCCCATGAAGGCATATGCCCAAATAAATTTGTTTCTCTCAAGTGCCACAAGGACTCTTTGTTGTTTTTGCTGATACAGACTAACACGGCCACCCCTCTGAAACGTGTCTACAGGCAGACAGTGGAGATATTCAGGACTGGGTGTGGTGGTGTTGGGGTCACCTTGCATGGAGTAACCTGGGGGAAGCCAGAGTGAAGCTGTTGCTCTTTAAGCATGCTGCTTGTACCAGGGCTCTGAGCCAAAGCATCACAGCATACACACAGGGCTACAACCCCTCCCTGATGAGGGTGTGAACTCCAAAGCACCACAACTGGCCATTGGAGACTGCACCAAAAGCAATCTCAGTGGACTGCCCCAAATCTTTCCATGAAACCTTCTTTTCCATGAAACCCTCTCCCATCAGATCCCTGCCACTCATTAGAGCAACCATTTCCCAATTGCTTCCCCCTCCAACTACCCCAGCGTTTCCCCAGGCCCCCATAACCTGGACTGCCTACCCAATCCTACCCCACCAACAGCACCAAAGCTCCACCCCCTTTTCCTAATTCCGAATCTCCCGTTCCCCCAGGCTACCCCACAACCAGTTCCCAGGAGCTCCAGTCCCAGTCTTCCCTCTTCCTCACCCAAACTGCCTTGATTCTCCCTAATCCTCCCCAAACCCCTCACCCTCCCTGCATCAGCTCCTTATCTCCCCTCCCATTGCTCTCAGACTTATCTCCTCCCAAGGACTCCTAAACAGGAACTTTGCATTGTCTCTTTCAACAGATGGGCCCACCTGACTGTCACAAGCTCAACACACTTGGGAAGTTATTATAGTAATGTGCCAGCTCTGCTATAGTTAAGGTTCAACATTTCTTTCTGTTTAGAGATCTACGATTCTAATTGCTCTAAACTCCACACGTGTATTCCAATTGTCTAGAACAGGGGTGGGCAAACTTTTTGGCCCGAGGGCCACATCGGGTTTGCAAAATTATATGGAGGGCCGGGTAGGGAAGGCCCTGCCCCCAATCCAGCCCCCTCCCACTTCCCGCCCCAAGAATCCCTCACACATCCATCAACCCCCCCCTCACCTTGTCCCCTGACTTCCCCTTCCACAGATCCCTAACCACCCCCCAGGACCCCATCCCCTACCCAATTCCCTTCTTCCCTGTCCCCTGACTGCCCCAATCCCTATCCACCTTCCCACCCCCTAACCACCACCCCAGAACCCCACGCAACCTACCCTGCTCCCTGACTGCCCCCTCCAAACCCCCCCAAAACCACCACCCTGGAACCCCCCCATCCCCCCTCTTACCATAGCTGCTGGAGGGGGAGCATGCAGCCCCCGGCCCCAGAGCTCTGCCTCCGTGGCGTGGCTCCGGGGGAGGGGCGAGCGCGCAGCCCTGGTCCCCAGAGCGCTCCCCACTTAGCTCCAGGGGAGAGGCCAGCGCGTGGCCCCGGCCCCCAGAGTGCTCCTGCGCGGCTCTGGGGGAGGGGCGAGCGCGCAGCCCGGGCCCCCAGAGCACTCCCTGCTTGGCTCTGGGGGAGGGGCCAGCGCACGGCCTCCGGGGGAGGGGCCAGCGCGCGGCCTCGGCCCCCAGAGCACTCCCTGCACCGTGCAGCCCCGGACCCCAGAGCTCGCAGCACTGCTCTGGAAAGGGGGGAAGCATGCAGCCCTGACCCCCAGAACGCTGCCCGCACGGCTCCAGGGGAGGGGAGGGCGCGCAGTCCTGGCCCCGCAGCGGTGCCCACGCTGTGTGGCTCCAGGGGAGGAGCCAGGGGCAGCCTCCGCGGGCCAGATGGGATGGTCTCGCGGCCAGACGTGGCCCGCGGGCCGTAGTTTGCCCACCCCTGGTCTAGAAATATCTTGCTTATCATGAGGGAGAAGAGCAGAGTTAGTTACGCTCCAGCAAGGCCTACTTCTATTACAAAAAGTGAACCAAAGGCTGGGAAACCAAAGCAGGCCTGGCCTTGGCAAAATAACGCACTGGTTATTGGGTGACTAAGTAAGTACTTTCCTGACCAGACAGAATGTACAAGAACACCCAGAGTTCCCAAGTAACCACATAAACACATTGTTGAGAGATGATGCAAGAACACACCAGCCCCTTGTAAGATAAGGATGGGATGACAGGATCATGGATGAGGATGTTTTGTTCCAGCTAGCAAGTACCAGGTGTAGGGCTGGTAACTAACCATGTCAGGAGTGTGATACGTAACTTGTTTCTATCAGTGTATAAAAGGAGAAGTCACAGGAGGGCACCTTTAGCCAGCCTAATGGGCAGTGCCCTGGTGCACTGACTGAGCTAATACCAGTGTAACAGGCACACATATGTTAGTGTTCCTGTAGGTCCTTCACCACTGAACCGAGCCGGTGCTGTTATGAATAACATCAAGGTCTGCTGAATGAACACATTGCACTGTCTGCTACTGCAGCTAACGCTGGAGCTCCAAGTACAGTACTTGCCCTCCAGCAGCAACCACACACAAATGTGGGGTTACTTGATCAAGAAGTTTCTGAGATACACCCCTTCCCTCAAAAGCAGCTTTTTACAAACTCATCATGCTCATAACATTTCCTTGCACCCACCTGGGGCTCAAACTGTGGTCCTCATTCTCCCCCAACTGATCTCAGGCACTTGGTCTTCATCTCAGCTAGCACTGCCTCTTTGGGCAAGCAGCACTGAAAAAGTTTAATAACTAGAGTTTGGAATTTCAGATGAGCATGAGCCAAACTGTAGAGTTAAAGAGACTGAAATGCACCTGGACACCAAGATTAAGGCTCTGTTAAGAGCTGGAGTGTTTCCAACAATCAGCTGTCACAGTAATTGTTTGGCTAGAGGAGGTATGCTGTGGCCACTGGAAACAAGCTAAAGCACTGCATTCAAGTATGAGCCTACCAGGGACATCTTGATATTGTGTATCTTTCTTGGGTTCTGCCCTGATACCAACATTTCTGAGTTAAGAACAATATTTCAAAGTGTGCTAAAATCCGCATGCCAAATTCAGCCTGGTCTGCATATAAGAGATTTGCCAGCATGGTTCTGTTGGTTATGGGAGTGAAAAAATAATCACATCCCCAGCCAACATAGCTATGGCACAAAAGCTCTGTGTAGACAGAGTTATAGTGGCAAAAAAAAGTCCATTAAGATAAATCAAGGAATTTAAAAGCCCATAAACTAACAAGAATGCAGAGTTAAGGCTGTCCAGTGCTGTCTCATGACCTCCCAGAATGTGGATGATGGCTAAATTTAAACCTCTGAAAACCAGGAAATGGAGAGTTAAAGCACAGGTCACCCGTGTAACACAACTTTAACTTTGCCCCTACCCCTAAGCCTAGAGCTTCAACAGCCACTGAAAATAGTTCCGGAAGGGTGGTAGAAATCTTAATAAACTATAAAGGGAAGTACAGGACCCTCTGTCTCCAAGTCTTCAGGTCAAGACTGGCTGCCTTTCAGGAAGATGATTTAGTCAAACAAAGTATTCAGCTGATACAATAGTAACTGGATTAAATTCTATGGTCTGTGTTACACAGGAGGTCAGACTAGATGACCTAATAAGGACCCTCTGTCCTTAAAGTCTATTAATCTACAACAGATACAAGGAAGGACTGGGAGAACAGTCATTGTGTTCTGCTCCAGAGAGTTGAACATGAGTATTTATCCTCATGCACTCCAGCTGTATGCACTGTGTCAGCTGTGGCTGTAATTAAATGAAGGATCAGTTGGAGCCCGTGGCAGAGCTGTGACTGTGATATGAAGAGAAGTGCATGCAAATCTTGACAGACAAGTTTGCCTCATTTCAGTGCTGAATATTGTAGGTTGTCAGTAAAGGCACACAGGCTGTGTTCTTGCCATGGGGATAGTTAACATGTATGGTACCAGACTGCTGACAGACACCAGAGCTAAGTGAGGAGTAAGAGAAGGCAATGATCAGAAGGAATCCTGAATGCAAGGGCAAAAGGGTGGTAATGTTTTGCTAGTCTGAGAGGTTTCTTGTGCAGTACGCTCAGTGTTTAACTGTAGCCTGGGGTAGGTAGCTTCTGTCTGCTACAATGGAAATAAACCCAAAACGTTTTCCCTTAGCAAAGAGAAGACGTTAGACTTTGGGCTATCATGTCACACGCTCTATTCCCAAAGTATTGTGTAGCAGGGAGAGCAGAGCATTAGCATGTGTGTCACTGGCATGTTGGGCTGTTGCTGAAACAGGGCAGAGTTGAGGTTGCATTGTGGGGGTGACATGACCCTTAAGACTTCATTTCCCTTTTTGATAATCGGAGGGGACAGGAATTCTTACCCAGCGAGGTCACGTTCTCATAGTTCTCCTGCATGACGTCTCTGTAGAGGGCTCTCTGAGCAGGGTCCAGCAGAGCCCACTCCTCCTTGGTGAAATACACAGCCACTTCCTCAAAGGTCACTGACTCCTGAAGGAACAAGAGCCCCCCAACTCAGTACCAGCTGCCCCAGAGTCAGCCCCATTACTCACAGGGGAGCAGGGCCAGGAAAATGGAAGCTCTGGAAGGCATAGGCACCACAGTCCAACCTCCCAACTTATTCTGATGCCTTCTGGCTGCTCTGAACGAGGAGGGAAAGAGAGAGCCCCTCATCCCTCCCAGCTGACAGAGGGGGCAAGGTCTTCACATTCATCACACACCTACTAGCCAGAGCATACAGGAGATGGATCCTGCTGGGTGCTCTAAGGACAGCTCAATGGTACAAACCCCAACATCCTCCCCATTGCCAGCAGGTAGATATTAGGGGATAGGGCATGTTCCCTTAGCCTCACTAGTGGGAGCTGACTTCATATCTCCTAAGAGTCTGTGGCTGGTAGGTTCATGCGCCAGCATTGAAAATCTGGTAAGTTTTCTTAGCCCTGCCCTGGGAGGTGGTTTCCTGTTTCACAAAAGAGGTAATTTCCACTCCTGGCCCCAGTGGGTCTGCTTATAGAATATAGGCCCAAGGTAAACTAGTTCCAGCACGTTTGTCACACCTTGTACCCATTCCTTTCCATACACAGGGAATTTCCTGGTCCCTGTGACCTCTAAACCAACCCCCCCCAGAAGTTTCCACCTCCTAAATATTTACTGTCCCTCTTCCTCCAGTATTTCCCTGAAAATTCCTACCTGGACTGGCTCGACAGCCACCATTTCTTTTCCCTGTTCCATGGGAGTATGAGACGATCTGGAGGAAAACATGGATGTTACTCTGCAGCCTGTCAGGAAAAGAAGAGCAACCAGGGTTATTCCAGAATTGGCTTTATTTAATTTCACATCAAATTCCCCTCCATCACCCAAGGCTCTTTCCCTTTAAATCAGGGGTGAGCAACCTTTCCGAAGTGGTGTGCCATGTCTTAATTTATTCACTCTAAGGTTTCGTGTGCCAGTAATACATTTTAACGTTTTTAGAAGGTCTCTTTCTATAAGTCTATAATATAGAACTAAACTATTGTTGTATGTAAAGTAAATGAGGTTTTAAAAATGTTTAAGAAGCTTAATTTAAAATTAAATTAAAATGCAGAGTCCCCCAGACTCAGGACCTGGGCAGTGCGAATGGCACTGAAATCAGCTCGCATGCTGCCTTTGGCACATGTGCCATAGGTTGCCTACTCCTGATCTAAATGGACGGTCCATATAGATTTTGCCCTTTCTGGCTCCCATCTCTCCCTGCAATATTGATCCACACAAACACCCCAGCTACTTTTCAAGTTCAGAAGATGGTAGCATGTGCATTTAAGAGGAAAAGCAGCGACTGTACCAGCAACTGGGAGGGGCAGGCCGGGGGAGGAGGAACACTGCTACCACATAAAGGAGCATTCGGAGGTTCTTTCAAATGAACCTGTGCAGGCTTGTGCATCAAATACTCTTATTAACACAGTGCCCAGGGAAGTTTCAGCTTCTCCCTTTAGGTGATGGCCATGATTCAGAGAAGCAGCTCAGCTGCAATTCCTGACATGAAACTGACATAGCAGGGACTGGAGCTCTCAGAAGCAGCCCTTAAGACCCCAGTCCCTGCTGCCCAAAACACTCATATGTCTGCTTCTAGGGACCACTGTGCTCCCCGCTGCCTTTCCCTTTGAGATGCAGATCCCCTGCTATGCAAGACCTACCCAGGTCACTCTGCAGTTTTCACATTTTAAACCTGAACTCTCCTGGGGGCTGAAAGCTGCCCAGACAGGGGGCCACTTTCGCCCGAGCTGAAGTGCCACCGTGTTAGGATGCATGGACACAGCAAGAGCCTCCCCATCTCCTTCTGCTCTTTCCAGTGGCTGCAAAACCCCTTCCACCCCACTGCTGCCCAGCCGGCTCAGGGACGCCAGGGGCAGGGCCCCCTCCTGGGCTGATACAGTGCCAGAGAAGGGGAGGGGAGAGTGGGAGCATGAAGAGGCAGTGGGGCCATGCAAAGGTGGGGGCTGGGCAGTTGCAATTCATGGTGCCTTGCACCAGTCCAGGCTCCCCCTTTAAAGTCCTGGGGCCAGGAAAGAGTCACACAAGCCGCATCTGGGAGCCCTAACACAGCTGCTCCCACAAACTCAGTCCCCCCAGTGCTCTCCAAGCCCCACAGGCAGGAGCTTCGGAACTCACATCCAGGATCACTGAAGTGGCTTTCTGCTACCCCACCTGCCCTCCCTGGAGGAACGCCCTGTCGGAGAGCAGCGGGCTGAGCAGAGCCAGCGGCTGGGACCTCAGAATGGCAGCGTGCTGAGCCACTCAGCCCATTGGGGCTCTGGGGTCCTGGCCGCTGGCTCCGCTCATCCCGCTGCCAGTCTGGGCGAAGGGAACCCCAGGCCGGAGCAGGGCCGGCAGCTTAGACCCCGGCTGGCAGGAGCCGGAACCTCAGACTGGAAGCAGGCTGAGCAGCTCAGCCCACTGCCGCTCTGGGGTCCCGGCCACCAGCCCCGCTCAGTCCATTGCTGGCCTGGGGTCCTGGCCGCCATCACCATTCAGCCTGCTGCTGGCCTGGGGTTCCCTTCACCCAGGCCAGCAGTGGGTGCTGAGTGGGGCTGGCGACTGGCGGCTGGGACCCCGGCTGTCAAAGGGCCAGCAGCCTGAAACCCAGAGTAGTAGAAGGCTGAGCGGCTCAGCTGCTGCTGGCCTGGGGTTCCGGCAGCAGGCTACTGCCAGCCGGGGTGTCGGCCACTGGCCCCGCTCAGCCCACTGCTGGCCTGGGGTTTCCTTCACCCAGGCTGGCAGCGGGCTGAGCGGGGCCGGTGGCTGGGACCTCAGCTGGCAGCAACGTGCCATTAAAAATCAGCTCACGTGCCACCTTTGGCATGCGTGCTGTAGGTTGCTGACCCCAGCTGTAGATAGACGTTCTAGACTCTGCAATGCACAAGTGGCTTTTGACAGTCTTACATGACATTCTCAGAAGAAAACCAGGAAAGTGTGAAATTACTATAAGGTGGGTGTATAACTAGTTGAAAGACTGTACTCAAAGAGTTATAATCAATGGCTTGCTGACAAATTAGGTCATATCTAGTGTGGTCCCACAGGCATCTGTCCTGGGTCTAGCACTATTCAGCATTTTCTTTAAAGACTTAGATAAGGGAGTGGCAAATAGGATTATAAAATTTGTGGATGACACCAAGCTGGGAGGGGTTGCAAGCAATTCAGAGGACAGGATTAGAATTCAAAATTACCTTTACAAATTAGAGAATTTGTTTGAAATTAACACCACAAATTTCAGTAAAGACTCCTGCAAAGTACTACTTTTAGGAGAGAAAAAAAACAGATAACTGGCTAGACCAGGGGTTGGCAACCTCTCTCAAGTGGTGTGCCGAGACTTTTGACTCATTCTAATTTAAGGTTTTGTGTGCCGGTAATACATTTTAACAAGTCTTTAACACATAACTAAACTATTATTGTATGCAAAGTAAATAAGGTTGTTAAAATGTTTAAGAAGCTTCATTTAAAATTAAATTAAAATGCAGAACCCCCCCCAGAACAGTGGCCAGGACCCGGGCAGTGTGAGTGCCACTGAAAATCAGCTCATGTGCCGCCTTCGGCACATGTGCCATAGGTTGCCTACCCCTGGCTAGACAGTAGTCCTGCTGAAAAGGATCTGAAAGTCATAGCAGATCACTATTCGGGGAGACTGGGTGGAGGGACAGCTCAGTGGTTTGAGCAGTGGCCTACTAAACCCAAGATTGTGAGCTCAATCCTTGAGGGGGCCATTTAGGGATATGGGGCAAAAATGGGATTGGCCCTGCTTTGAGGAGGGGGTTGGACTACATGATCTCCTGAGGTCCCTACCAACTCTGAGATTCCATGATCACAAATTGAATATGAGTCAATGTGATGAAGTTGCAAAAAAGGCTAATATTCTGTAGTGTGTTTACAGGAGTCTCATGTGTAAGACAGAGGTAACTGTCCCAGTTCATTCAGCACTGGTGTGACTTCAGCTGGAGTACTGTGCCCAATTATGGGTGCCATGCATACAAATGTTATGAACAAATTAGAAACAGTCCAGAGGAGAGCAACAAAAATGATCAAGATTTTAGAAAACCTGACCTATGGAGAAAGATTAATTAACTAGGCATGTTTCGTCTTGAGAAAATACAATTGAAATGGGATGAAATAGTCTTCAAATATGTAAGTAGCTTAACATAGTTGGAATATAAAGACTGTACTCAAAGAGTTATCATCAATGGCTTGCTGACAAATTAGGTCATATCTAGTGTGGTCCCACAGGCATCTGTCCTGGGTGTAGCACTATTCAGCATTTTCATTAAAGACTTAGATAAGGGAGTGGCGAATAGGATTATAAAGCTGCTTCTGCACTGGTGGCTCTAGTCACCAACTGGATATAGACAGTCATTCACACCCAGGTTATGGTTGTTTATTGTCTTCCCCAAGAAAAGTGTACAAAAAGTAACCCCAACAATAATCTGGTCAGGGGTTTAGACTGGAGTCCTCAGGCCCCTAGTAACTACCAGTAGCATTCTGATTCAGGAGGGGAGGGCCTTTACAGGGCTTGCCTGCCTGCCACTCTGGTTATCAGAGAGTATCCTCTCCTCTGACTGTCCTCTTCTCCACAGAGCTGAGCTCGCCTTTATATTCCAGCTGAGAGTGGGAGCCAATCATGGAGGTGCTGGTCAGCTTTGTCAGTGGATGCCCAGCACCTGTTGGCCTTTTCACTGGGGCAGGGGCAGCTGCTCCCTGTATCTCTCATCTCCCCTGGGCTATTACAGGACCAGATCAGCCTGTTATTCTGCTTTAAAGAGGATGGTGATCAATTGTTATACAAATCCCCTGGGGCAAGACAGGAACTGCTTCATCTGCAGTAGGGAAGATTTAGTTTGGAGATTAGGAAAAACTTTCTAATGATAAGAGTAGTGAAGTACTGGAAAAGTGCCAGGAAGACCGCGGAATCTCCATGTTAAGCACAAGTTAAACAGACACCCATCACCAACGGTCTAGTTTTACTTGGCCCTGCCTCAGCCCAGAGGGCTGGACGAGATGACCTGCTGAGATCCCTTCCAAATCTACATGTCCATGAGTCTATGGTAGGAAAATTGTTGATCACTTTGTTACTGCATAGACCTGGTCTCTCCAACCGGGAATAAACCCATTGAGATGTTTGTAAACCTGCCAGTAATAAAGCCTCTGAACCAAGCGCTAGAAAAAAGCAGAAGTAAGGGAGTCACATTGGGGGTTTCCTCCGATATTGTCCCCAGGGCAGCACACTCCCCCAGTAGGGAGAACAGGGAGAGGCAGGAACTGGCTGTTCCTCTCTCTGTGCCTCACTTTGCCCACATGGAAGTGAATCTGCCTAGGGAAGCTGCAATACACATATCTGAGATCTGGGGCCCCCTTTCCCTACTTACTGCTCCGCCTGCCCAGTTCTCTCTCTCCTTTCCCCAGCCTCCTTTTCCTCCCCCTCTGGCTGGGAGAGTCTCATTCACGTGTTGTTCATTTTCCCATGGTTAGAATGGATTCTTCAACTGCTAACAGGAATAGAAATGATGGATGAGGAGAGGCTGTTTGTGCAGAGTCTCTTTCATGTCTGTCCTCAGCACTGTCCCTGAGGTCTCTCTCAAATACCTGGAGTCTCCCACTCAGAAATTGATTTCAGCAGAGTCTAGGGTTGGTCTACAGGACTAGTTCCAGCTGGAGAAAGTCCTCACCTTGCCTGGGCACAGAGGAAGCTTTAGTTAAGTTCACTCCCCAGCACAGACCTTGCTAGAGGAGGAGCAGCGGTCAAGACCAGGCTCTCAGATCAGGCAGCAGCATCTGACCCAGGAAGCTCAACCCCAGTATCCTGAGCACAGAGAGATGGAGCAGAATTTCCTTCTTTACCAAAAATCTGTTGAGAGCAGCTTATGAAATCACCTCTCCACAGGGAGGGTGCATATCTCCTTTGCTCCTATGTTAATCTGGAATCACTCATTGTCCTTCTTTGCAATGACTCTGGATTAATGAGACCAGGAACAAAGGTCAGAAGGGAGAAGGCCAGAACACTTTTAGGCACATCACTGTGTGAGACCTGAGGAGGGCTAGCTGTAGCATCCTAGTCTCTCAAGTAATTTCCTCACAAAGAAAGTTACTGGCTTAACCTGAGACAATTAACCTATTATAGTGAGATTGTTGACACTGGAAGACAAAGATTGGGCCAATGAGGTGATTAGCACAATAAGGGAAGACTATATAATTGGGAGGAACAGGATGTACCAGGAAGTTCAGTGTGAACTTGGCTACACTGGCACTTTATACCGCAATAAAGCCCCTCCGAGCACTCTACCTTATTACCCATCCACATTGGCAAGGCACATAGAGCACTCTGACTGGAGCGTTCCTGGTACTCCACTTCCCTGAGAGGATTAACAGCTGTTTCGTATTGGGTGAGATGCTGCAGCTCCAGTGTAAATGGGTAGTAACCTTACTGCATTTTGATTGACCTCTGGAAACACCCCTTAATCTCCTTAAGTCAGTGGCCTCTCTTCCCTTTGTTTTGAACTTAGCTGAAGGAATGTGAAAGTGTCTGTTCAGAGCTTGGTTTCAGACAGTGGCAGCTTATCTGCAATGGGGCAAAGCAACAAACCAAACTTTAATGAATGAGTGAGTGAGAGAGGCAGGAGGGCTATGGGGGACTGAATTTACAAGATAGCGTGCTGACACTCTCAGCACTCCAAAAATCCGCTCTCCCCTCACGTGCACACAACACACTCCACCCCACCCCCTTTGTTTGAAAAGCACATTGCAGCCACTTGAATGGTGGGATAGCTGCCCATAATGCACCACTCCTAATGCCACTGCAAGTGCTGCAAATGTGGTCACGCCAGAGCACTTGTCCATGACAGTGTGGACAGACTTGAGCGCTTTCCCTAGAGTGCTCTCTGAAGGCTGATTTAACCCAAAGTGCTCTACAGCTGCATCTGTAGCCAAGCCCTGAGAGTGGGGTGTAATAGAGTGGGCTGGGTGGAAGGCTTCTCCTGGCACATGTCTGTACTATGTTCTGCAGTGCTGGGAAGATAAAGATTAAAGATCCACATGGGGAAAAGAAACAGCCTGTGTGTATATTGCAAGAGACAATCCAAACGGGTCAGGCAGTGCAGCACAGCGGGTCATTAAGAGAGTACCCTGTGACACAGGGTAACCCCTTTCCACATCTGGGAGAAGGACTTTGAACAACAATTTTCCATCCCAAACCAGAAGTTCTTGCAGTTTTGATGGAGGGAGAGAAGCAAAATCTGTGGTGATTTCACATTAGTGTTTGGTACATGGATAGAAAGTTACCAGCTCCCACCCACTGGCCATTTACACAGGCAGCCGGGAGCCCTGGGTGATGCTTCCTTAACAAAAGAACAGCATGTGTGGAAAACAGGTATTTTCTGTTTTGCAGGTTAAGTGCATAGATTGAAAATGAGTGCAGCGGCAGAGCGGGGGGGGAAGCATGTATTTCCTGTTTTGCAAATTAAGTGCATAAATTAGAAATGAGGACAACAGTTAGGGATGCATGCAAACTTGGTGGTTAGCGGGACGGGTGCAATAGGGCACTGCTCCTGGAAGAGCACAGCACCCAGAAAGGATGTGATACAAAAACCTTGTATGGAGAAAATAAGAGAAAGACACAGTCATTGGGTCACAATTTCTGTCTAAGGCTTTGCTAAGACTTTGCAAATATGCTAATGACTAAGAATAAGTATAAAAGGAGGAAGTGACTGTCTGTCGGGGCCGCTTCCGTCTTCGTATGGGCGGACTTCACTGCAGCTGAATAAACTCAAGTTAACCCTTACCCTGCTGTCTAGTGCCAATGATTGGAGCAGCGGCCAGACAGAACTCTCACTGAAGATTCCTTTCGCAATCCTCTTACCACACATGGAGGAACCAAAATATGTAAGACCTTTCCTTGGCCTGTCCCTGGAAAATAATGGCCACTGACCTACCCCAGAGGTGACTGCACCTCAGAGCTGGGGGAAGCAGTCCCACACGGAGGACAGGGATACATAAAGTCAGTAAGCTCAAGCAGCTGGCTCCGGGGACGCAGGGCTGTCCGTGGAACAGCCTTGCAGCCAGCCACTGCTCAGCTGGCTCTAGGTACTTAGCTCTGGGGACAACACGAGCAGCAGCCAGTGCCACTGGCCCCAAAGACCACCTGAGCAGCAGTCCCTGGGTGACCAGTGCAGCCGCTGCCAGATGCGATCCCTGGGCAGCTGAAATAGCCAGTTCCCTGAGTGGCTGCTGCCAGCAACAGCCCCCCAGCAGTGGTCCCCCAGGATGCCTCTCCCTGCAGCAGCCCCTCCAGACTGCCCCAGCACAACCATGCCCCAGCAGTCCTGTCCTCCCCTCCCCCAGCAGCGGCACCCCCAGTAGAGACCCCCTTAAAATTTAGTCACAGGAATTTTTAGCAAAAGTCATGAACAGGTCAAGGGCCTGTGAATTTCTGTGCATTGCCCATCACTTTTACTAAAAATACCTGTGATTAAATCGTAGCCTGACTGATAATTAGGGGAAATGGTTGACTGAGATTTGATATCAGTATTCAGTAATTAAAGAGAAAAGGGTGGAAATCTGAGGAAGTTTGGATCAGTCTTCATGGGGCAGAGCTCAGGGTACATTTCTCAGTCTTTGAGAATTGGGGAGAAAAAGAGTTAAAAACAAAATATCTAAAATACTAGGAGAGGAAAGCACCAAGCTCTGGGGGATATTTAATAATTAGAGGGAAAGTCTGAGAGAACTGCATATGGATTTCAATAACCAGAGAAAAAGTAGTGGCTTCCCACCCCCATTCACCTGGGCAGCAGGGAGCCCTTTGCAAAGCTGCTTTGGAGATGGGTGTGGAGCAGGCAGGCTCCCTAGCGCGGGATGGGGGTGGAGATATAGGGGAAGGGGGGAGGAGCAGCAGCTGGGAGCCGATATTTCATTGGAGAAACTTGCTCCTGTCTCCCATTGCTGTGTCCCTGCCATACCCTGATAACGGCGAGAAACAGCCACCCTCTCCCCACCCTGAGGCAGCGCGTCTCAGGCTCTCCCACCGCTACCCACCGACCGCCTTCCCATTTGGGGAATGATTCAGGGAAACAGCCTCCCCCCCCACCCCCCATCGCCGCTTGTTTCCCTCCCTTCCAACCCCACTGGGGCCCGCGCTCTTTCCCCGCCCCTCCCCCCGGTAAGGGCCCTGCGGAGCCGGGGCTGCAGCTTCACCGAGGCTAACCCAGCTCCGACCCTGCCCGCTGGGGCTCTAACGCTGACCGGGGCCGCGAGCTCCGAGGGCCCCAGAGACTCACCTTCCGGCCGCTCCCAGCGCTGTCCCCGAGGCCTCGCCCCTGGAGTCTCCTGCTCAGTGGTTGGGGTCGGCAGAGCCTGGGACTGGGCACAAGAGGCTTTAATGCAGGTTCCCTCCGGACCCGGGGAAGCAGCAGCGGCTCAGCCCGGGCTCTCGGATCACGCGGAAGCAGCAGTGTCCTGGGCGGGGCTCGACGGGATCCATCTGCCTTTGTCCTGCTTCCTCCTCCCAGTCTCCCGGCCCTGCTCTCAGCTGCCGCCGCCCCTTCCTGTGCCCTCAGCACCAGGCGAGCCCGGATGCAGCAGCGCGGACTGAGCCAGGCTCTTTTCGGCTGGATGCCCTAGACAAAAAAGGGCACCGTTAAGGAGACCATGGAGGAGGGGGCCAAGCTACAAGCAGCCATAAACTATAAAACTACGTCTCTGGATGTCTATCTTTAAATTAATGTGGATGCTCGGTTTTAAATTAAGGGTGAAATATACAGGCATACGCTGGTGTATCTGTACTGTACCTTAGCATAGAATTCTTTAAAGAACCCTGTAAGGGGTAAGCATACTTCAGAGTCAGACCTTACAGCGAGCTCACCCATCAGAATGAGCTACCCCTGGGAGCAGGGCTTTGGAGGTGCTCCAGCTCCAGGCAAAAACCTGCAGCTCCGGCTCCGGGCTCTGCTCCAAAGCCCTGCCTGGGAGAAAGCTGGGCCAGCAGCTCAGTCTGAAAACGAAGCAAACAAACCCAGTTACTAGGGCTGTCAATTAATCCCATACAATTAACTCAAAATTAATTATGATTAAAAATTAACTGTGATTAATTGCACTTACAACAATAGGATACCAACTGAAATTTATTAAATATTTTTGGATTTTCTTCTACATTTTCAATATTGATTTCAATTACAATACAAAATACAAAGTGCACAGTGCTATTATTTTTTTATTACAAATATATGCATTGTAAAAATTATTTAAAAAATAGTATTTTTCAGTTCACCTTATACAAATACTGAAGTGCAATCTCCTTATGGTTAAAGTGTAACTTACAAATGCAGATGTTTTGGGGGTTACATAACTGCAATCAAAAACAAAACAGTGTAAAATTTTAGAGCCTACAAGTGCACCCAGGCCTTGGCTACACTTGCAAGTTATACTGCAATAAAGCCGCCCAGAGCGCTCAATCTCACTCCCTGTCCACACTAGCAAGGCATGCAGAGTGCTCGGACGCCGCAGCTAAAGCGCTCCTGGTACTTCACCTCAGCAAGAGGAATAAAGTTTGATGTGTCCCTGCTGGAGCACTGTGGCACCAGTGTGGATGCGTAATGCATTTTGATTGGCCTCCAGAAGTATCCCACAATGGCTGTTCTAGCCACTCTGGTCATCAGTTTGAACTCTACTGCCCTGGCCTCAGGTGACCAACCATCAGACCCACCCTTTAAATTTCCTGGGAATTTTGAAAATCCCCTTCCTGTTTGCTCAGCCAGGCGTGGAGTGCTCTCAGCGCATCTTTCCAGGTGACCGTATCTCCACATGCCAGGCGATCCCCAGTTATTTACATTCCAGATATGTTAAACATTTGTATGCTCCTTCCGTGTGTCGGCCACCGTTCCAGAGCACATGCTTCCATGCTGATGATGCTGATTAAAAAAATAATGCGTCAATTAAATTTGTGATTGTATTCCTTGCGGGGAGAATGGTATGTCTCCTGCTCCTTTTTATCTGCATTCTGCATATACTTCATGTTATAGCAGTCTCGGAAGATGTCCCAGCACAAATTAGTTTTAAGAACACTTTCACAGCAGATTTGACAAAATGCAATTGATGTGAGATTTCTAAAAATAGCTACAGCACTCTACTCAAAGTTTAAGAATCTGAAGTGCCGTCCAAAATCGGAGAAGGACAAGATGTGGAGCATTCTTTTAGACATCTTAAACGAGCTTCCACTCTGATGTGGAAACTATAGGATCCAGCTACCAAAAAATAAAACAAACCTTCTGCTGGTGGCATCTGACTCAGATGATGAAAATGAACATGCATCCGTCCACACTGCTTTGGATCGTTATTAAGCAAACCCACCATTAGCATGGAAGCATGTCCTCTGGAATGGTAGTTGAAGCATGACAGGACATATGACTCTAACGCATCTGGCATGTAAATATCTTGCAATGCCAGTTAGAACAGTGCCATGTGAACACCTTTTCTCACTCACTGTAAACAAGAAGTGGGCAGCAATATCTTCTGCAAATTGTAACCAACCTTGTTTATCTGAGTGATTAGCTGACCAAGAAGTAGGACTGAGTAGCAGATATTGCCAATACAGAGAAGGACCAGGATATCATACAGGAAGATCTGAACAATCTTGTAAACTGGAGTAATAGTAATAGGAGTGGTTTGAGGTGCAGGAGGAAGCTCTGGGCTGAGGATTAGGGTATGTGTCAGGGATGAGGGCTCCAGCTTGGGATGGGGCTGTGGATGAGGTGTTTGGGGTGCAGGAGGGGACTCTGGGTTAGGGCATGGGGTTAAGGTGTGTGGAGGGGTGAGGGGTCCAGCTTGGGGTGGGGCTGGGGGTGAGGTGTTTGGGATGCAGGAGGGGACTCTGGGTTGACTCAGGGTGTTGGGAAGGGGGGCGAGGGCTCTGGCTGGGGATGTGTGCTCTGGGGTCAGGCCAGGGATGAAGGGTTTGGAGTGCAGGACGGGGCTCTGGGCTGGGCAAGGGGGGTTAGTGTGGGGCTGTGTGTGCAGGGTCCCACCGGTGCTTACTGTGACTCTGAGGAAGTGGACACCAGGTCCCTGCGGCCTCTAGGCACATGTGCAGCCAGGCGGCAGTGCCCACAGGCACTGAGCCCCGCAGCTCCCATTCATTGCAGTTCCCGGCCAGTGGGAGCTGTGGAGCCGGTACTTGGGGTGGGGCAGCACCTCAAGCCTCCCAGTCCCTGGCCACCCCAGCACCTAGGGGTCACTTCTGGGAGCATCGCAGAGGCAGGGCAGGCAGGGAGCCTGCCTTAGAAGCGGGCCCCGCTGTGTCACCAACTGGACTTTTAACAGCCCTGCCGGCAGTGCTGACCAGAGCTGCCAGGGTCCCTTTTCAATGGTCAGTTCTGGTGGAAAACCAGGTGTTTGGGTAATCCTATTTGGCCCCTGCACAAATTCTATCCATCCCCCTCAATTTGCCCCCTTTGATTGCAGGGAGCTGCCTGGGATGCCAGTGAGGGCAGCGGCTTCAGCAGATGTGACTGAGCATGTTCCGGTCCCTCCAACCTGCTCAGTAACAGCAGCAAATCGTGATGGGAAGTGGATTCTCTGATTCCCCGCGAGGGTAGCGAGCTCAGCGCTCTCTCCTCCTCCTCCCTCCTGTGAATAGCAGCCCGCTCATCTCCCCTGCTTCTCCCCACACCACCTGGCTTGGAAGGGGAGAGAGGGGACCCCAGTGCAGCCTCCAAGCCTCAGAAAGGGACATGCAGTGATCCAGGAGCTGCCGGAGGAGCACAGGTGAGGCCGGGGGGTGGATATGAGGGTGGAACTAATATGGGGGAGGGGCAGATGTGCTGGGGGATTGATG
>ML677335.1:49877492-49909411 GCA_007922305.1 Dermatemys mawii | reverse complement strand
CATAGCCTACGTTACTCCAGATTATTTTCCCCATGTAGACAAGCCCACACCGTAAACACTTTTGAGGCTTCTTTATGTTGTAAAGTCTGCCCAGAGTGGGTACATAGAAAAGTCCATGTGACCCCAGAGAAGGAGTTTTGGGCTATGTCTATACTACAGAGCTTACTCTGGCATCGCAACATCAGCATTCTTATGCCAGCAGAGTCCCCTGGTGTAGGTGTAGCATACAGCAACAGAAGGAGTTTTTCTGCCAGGGTAGGAATGCCACTTCCCCAACACATTGGCTACACTGAGAGAAGCACTCTATCAGCATAACTGTGTCTACATTAATAATTTATTGGCATAGCTGTGTTGGTTAGGGGTGTGATTTTTTGTTGTCAGCTGACACATTTATGTGCACTTAACTTTTAAGTGAGACCAAGCCTGAGACTCGGGCTTTCCTTGTGTGGCTGGGATAAAATTACTGTGAGTTAAGCACTGGTATACATTTAACATTTATACCAGCATAGCTATGTCGGTCAGAGATGTGAAAAAACCCACTCCCCCTTGCTACCCAGGTTTTCAGAACCCACAGCAGGGGTAACTTAACTATTTTACTCCAGTTGTCAGGAATAAATCAATAGGAACACAGCAGTTCCGTGTGATGAAAGGTTAATGCAAGTAAGTGTGCTCTATCTAAAATTGCAGTTTATTAGATCTAAACCTATTACTTATGTTTGTGCTTAAAACATCCAAATATCTACCTAAAATCTGGAACGGTATTGAGTAATTAACAGCAGATACACAGTGGCCAGTTGCTTACCGGCTGGGGAGTAAAAGTGTCAGGAAAAACATCTCTCTTAGGATGGCTTCAGAGGACTGCTCCAAGTCTATTATCTAGACTTTATAAGTAACTTCTACAAAACACATAGGTCATAATGAGATCATTATGGGATCATAAGGGATCATCACTTTTTCTAGCTTTCGATAAACTTCTAATATCAGAGGCGCCCAGACTCAAGGTCTTCCATCCACTTATCTTCTTTCCGTCTCAATTATTTACTTTTCTCTCCTCTCCTTTGACCTTGCCTCTAAAAGCCTTCTTTCAAATTAACCCTTAACTGCATGATATTCTATTTTATTAATTTGTGGTGTCTGAATGCACATAATATGGTTCCAATTAGCTTGATCACATATTAGAGTACACCCCTTCCCTCAAATCCAGGGCAACAGACCTAGTCAACATAACTAGGTCAGCAAGCCTCCTGTGTAAATACAGCTACGCTGACAGAACAGTGCTTCTGTAAGCATAGCTAATGTTGTTCAGGGAGGTGGTATTCATACATTGGTGGAAAAACTGCTTCTGTCATTGTACGCTGAGTCTGCATGAGGGGGCTATACCGGAATAGACTCTGTAGTGTAGAAATAGCTAAAGTTTGGCTACTCTCATGTGAGGCCTGAAAGAGAGAAAGACAAGGGAACTGCTCATGGAGGCAGGGCAGAGTTGTCTTGCTATATGTCTTTCTAAAGGGAGGTGTCTGTGCACATTGTGTGGGCTGGTTTACACCTGAAAAGTTACATTGGCATAGCTATGTCTCTCAGGGGTATGAAAAATCCACAGCTGACCTAACCCCCAGTCTAGACAGTGCTAGATCGCTGTAAGAATTCTTCCATCAACCTAGCTACCACCTCTCAGGGAGGTGGATTAACAACAGTGACAGGAGAAAGCCTTCCATAGCTGTAGTAAATGTCTACACCGAAGCACTATATCAGTGCAGCTGTGCCACTGTAGCATTTTAAGTGGAGATATAGCCTGTCACCACCTGTGCTTGAAGAAACAGGGCTTGTGTATATTTGGTAAATAAATATACCTGGCTCCACATCATCAATTTCTGCTCCAAATGTGAAACAGACTTGTGAGCTCCCCACCCCCTCCCCAAATCTGCTGCAGCCTGGAGTCAATGATACTCAAATAGAAAAAGCAATGAGCAGTTAATGATGAAGATCTGACCTTCTTCCAGACTTCATTATTAATTCAACCAATGATCCTCGGGCAAACATATGTGTTAAGGAGAAGTCATGGTTGATATTACAAATTTCTCAATTAAGAGTAAAAATCCTTCAAAAACATTGTAAGTAAGAAACAAACAAAACATTAATCAACCAGAAATAAATGTAAAGAAGCTACTCAGAGTCTGGAAAGTCGCAGCAAACACAAACAACTTTCACTCTGCACTTTTCATGATGCTTTGAGAGACTCGGAGCACTGTATCCATCCATAACAAAACTTCACCATAACGATAACCACAAAGATCTGATTTTAAGAATTAAATTTTTGCCAGCTATAACATGTACATTGAGCTTCCCTCTCTCTTTCTCCTTTAGGAGGACAGCAGCGTCTTGAGCAGGTAGGTGTCATCTCCTCAAATTTCAATAGGATGGGAAGGGTTATTAACCGGAAATATTTTCCCAGTAAAGTCCATCCTTGCAGGACTGTCTTCCTTGGGATTCCAGGGATGGAAATTGGGCTTTTCACCTCTAGGCCACTGGATCCTGCCCAAGTCCAGGGATCCAGAATGTTTACCATCTGATGAGTGTTCAGAGAATTGTGAAGTATACTAGGGAGCAGAGGTGGGGGTCTTACTCTAGTTCCCGGTGGGCAGGTATCCACAGAAAAAAAGAGCACCAGAAATATGATAACAGAGAGTGAGAGATTTTTAGGGATAAAAGGAGGAGATAGGCAACAAATTATCTTTGCTGCCTTTGAAGAGGTCTTTTCATATTGTTCAGAAAAACACAGAGCTCAAAAATTAATTGGCTTTGGAGACTTTCTTATCTCTAGAGTTGAATTCTCCTGTGTATGATTGAAGCATCATGATGGGACACTGCAGTTGCCTGTGCTACACCTGCTCTGAGTTTGGCATAAATAAAATAATTCATTCCCTAGGCTCCTTAGGCCAATAACTTTTCCTAACTTTTCCTAACATGAATAACAATCTTATTATTTTCTCTAGGCGTGTGGAGGTGAAGCTCCAGCAACAAGCAGACTTTTCTCCTGAACTGGCTGAAAGCCTCAGTACTTATAACCAAAGTGATGCTCTAATGGAGATTCAGAGGAAATTCAAAGGTATTGAGAAGGGGGGCTAGAAGGATTCAGTGGGTCTACTCATGTCCTTAAAGTTAGGCACATGCAAAGGTTAGCAAGATCTCCTCTTTAGAAATTATGCTGGAAATTTTGGACCTTGGCCTCTGTGTGCCAAATCTTGAAACCTTGGAATCTTGATGTCCAGATCTTAAAATCAGGGATGATAATATAATGAAATCGTAGTACAGACTGTGGAGCTAATGGAGATTAGTGTGTGTTAAGAGTTTTCATCGTGTGTGTCAGCCATTTCAGTGTGTGTTCTGCCTTTGAGTAGAGAAGCCCTTAAAGAATGTTGGTTATAATGTCATGAGCTTAAAAAGAAAAGAAAAGATCCTTTTAAGAGGGCAAGTGAAAGCAACAAGTTAAAGAAAAGAACATATAACAAATGGGATGGGAGAAGGAACTTCATATCAGTGATTTTAAATTAGTTGAGAAATGCAGACAATTGATAAGGAAAGCTACAAATATTCATGAAAAATCTGTGACCACTAGGGTTAATGACAATACGGAGGATTAAAAAAAAAGTACAAAGAAATGGAATCATAACAATTGTGTAAGTCTATAGCCAATGGAGATGGTAAAATACTTCATGATAAGTATTGGAACAGGTTACCTAGGGAGGTTGTGGAATCCCCATTACTGGAAGTTTTTAAGAACATGTTAGACAAACATTTATCAGGGATGGTCTAGGTGTTGCTTAATTTTTCCTCAGCACAATATGACTTCTTGAGGTCCCCTCCTGACTTACATTTCTATGATACAGACAAGGAAGATGTATTCACTGAATACTTCTGTTCTTTATTTGGAAAGAAGCTGGATTATATATTCACAGTATATAATCATGATTCTAACAGGTTAGAATCTAATGATGGGGTCTAAATTAGCTGTTACCACACAAAAAAGAGATTTTGGAGTCATTGTGGATAGTTCCCTGAAAACATCCACTCAGTGTGCAGTGGCAGTCAAAAAATCTAACAGAATGTTGGGAATCATTAAGAAAGGGAAAGATAGTAAGACAGAAAATATCATATTGCCTTTTTATAAATCCATGGTACGCCTACGTCTTAAATACCGCATGCAAATGTGATCACCCCATCTCAAAAAAGATAAATTGGAATTGGAAAAAGTCCAGAAGAAGGCAACAAAAATGATTAGGTGTATGGAATGGCTTCTGTATGAGGAGAGATTAATACGACTGGGACTTTTCAGCTTGCAAAAGAGACAACTAAGAGGGGATATGACTGAGGTCTATAAAATCATGACTGGTGTGGAGAAAGTAAATAAGGAAGTGTTATTTACTCCTTCTCATAACACAAGAACTAGGGGTCACCAAATGAAATTAATAGGTAGCAGGTTTAAAACAAACAAAAGGAAGTAGTTCTTCATACAATGCACAGTCAATCTCTGTGCAGCTCTTAGCCAGAGGATGTTGTGAAGGCCAAGACCATAACAGGGTTCAAAAAAGAACTAGATACATTCATGGAGGATAGGTCTATCAAAGGCTATTACCCAGGATGGGCAGGGATTTTGTTCCTAACCTGTTTGCCAGAAGCTGGGAATGGGCCACAAGAGATGGATTGCTTGATGATTACCTGTTCTGTTCATTCCTTCTGAAGCACCTGGCATTGGCCTTTGTCAGAAGACAGGAAACTGGCTAGATGGAACTTTGGTATGACCCAGTATAGCCATTCTTTTCTTATGTTCTATGTTCTCTTTCCTATCTGGCTACTCCCAGTCAAGACAGTTAACATCCTGTCTGTCCCCCATTATCCTAGTATCTGATCCCCTCACAGTTCAGTGTATGTATCCTCACAGCACTCCTGTGAGATAGGGAAGTGCTATTATCTCCTTCTCTACAGATGGGAACTGAGACACAGAGTGACTAAGGGTATGGCTACACCACAAACTAAGGAGGAACTGTAGTGTGGGCAGGCATATCTGTGCTAGCTTCAGGGCATGTCTGCATGGTGCAGCAATGAACCAATGCTGTTTTGTGCACTAATTGGTCAATTGCAACCCTGCTGGTGCACACTAAACGTTCCCTAGAGCACTCTAACATAGTGCAATTTGAAGCACACTAGGGAACATTTAGTGTACACCAGTAGGGTCTGCACACACCAGTTACTGTGCAACACACATTAATGCACTTTAGAAATTACACTCCTGTAGTGTGCATTGCTGCACCATGTGCCCTTAGTCTGCCAAGCTCAGGTAACAATAGCAGTGAAAATGCAGCACCATGGACCAGCAACCTGAGTACATACCTAAGGTCCCCAGCAGGCTTGTACTGAGTGGGGAGCCCGTGCTGAAGTCCATGTGACCACATCTTAATTACTCTTGTTATCCAAGTTAGCTAGCCTACCCACGCTACAGTTATACCTTAGTTTGCAGTGCACATGTACCCATAGTGGCCCAAGGCTACACAGGAAGTCTAGGGCGAAGCAGAGAATTAAACCTAGATCTCCCAAGTCTAAGGCTCGTGCCCTAACCATTGGGCCATGCTTCCCCTCACCAGAGCTGTCTCCATTTTTGCTCCAGAGTCTCTCTGTGTATTTTGTTCCTATCTCCTCCTCTCTGACTGTAACATGCCTTGCTTCACTTCTGCTATATTAACAAATAACTAGCAATAAAACAAAATAAGACATAATTGTAAAATAATTAAGGCTGTCAATCACAGTTAACTCAAGGGATTAATTTGTTTTGAGTTAACTTGATTAAAAAAATTGTGATTAATCACAGCTTTTAATTGCTGTGTTAAACAATGATAGAATACCACTTTAAATTTATTATAAATATTTTTTATTTTTCTACAATTTCAAATATATTGATTTCAATTACAACACAGAATACAAGGTGTAGAGTGCTCACTTTATATTATTATTTTTATTAGAAATATTTGCACTGAAAAAAGATAAAAGAAACAGTATTTTTCAATTTACCATGAAGATTGCCCTACAGTACTTGTATGAGGTGAATATTTCTCTTGTTTCTTTTTTACAGTGCAAATATTTAATAAAAAATAATAACATAAAGTGAGCATTGTACACTTTGTATTCTGTGTTGTAATTGAAATCAATATATTTGAAAATGTAGAAAACATCCAAAAATAATTAAATAAATGGTATTCTATTATTATTAAACAATGCGAATAAAACTGAGATTAATCACAATTATTTTTTTAATCTCATGATTAAAGACTCCACAAAAGAAAAGTTTGTTAATTAATAGAGGAGATATAAATAGAAATTTACCAGCATAACATCTAATTTCTGTAATTTTTTTTCCTCTGGACAATCTGACATCTGAATTAGAGAAAAAAATGTTTCAGTCTATGGGACCAGATGAGAAAGGTAAGTCCTCATGTGAATTTTTCTATTCAAAATCTGGTAAAATTATTACAAAAATACTAATTAATTTATAAATTTCCCAAATACAAATTAAGTTTAAACAGATCAAGACACCCCACTGAAATTAAAAAGAAAATATAAAACATTAAATCTAAGGCAATCATCAGTTAAATTCCCACAATAACAGACTCAACAAGCACCCAATCTTAACTCTGTCCTTTGCTTCTGACAGAGCACTGAGGTAAATGAGCACAGAGTCTTGCTTCACAGGTCTGCTACATCCTTCTATCTCCTTCCTAGACTCTGTTCCTGCTCTCTGTCTTTTCCTTAGAATGGGAAGAGGAGCTTGGGGTCACTAGATTCTGGGGTGGGGAAAGGATCTCTCCCCAAGCCACTTCCTTGGCTGTTTTCCCTGCCCCAGGTATCGCTGATGACTTCATTGAATGTTGCAGGTAACACCAGCTCTGCTACCTCCCAACTTTGTCTCTACAGCTAGGAGTGTGGCAGCTCCACAGAGGGAGTGAGGAGCAGCTTGTAAGTGTTCTACATTCATAGCAGCAGCTACAACAGTACTCCTAGTGATTGCGGGACAGGAGCTTCAGTGAGATCCCTGCCCAGCCCACCAGGGATGCAGCTCCCTGTGACAGAGGCAGAAAAACAGGGAGTGTCCCAGTTGGAATAGTGCTGCTGGGGAGTGTGAGAAATGGGCCTCCAACCTCCTATCCCAGGGCTGAGCTCTGCCTCTGACACTGATTCTCTCTCTCCCCAGTGAATGTGACTCTGGATCCAGACACGGCTCATCCCCGACTCGTCCTGTCTGAGGATCAGAAAAGTGTGAGATGGGGATTCACAAGGCAGAATCTGCCCAACAATCTGGAGAGATTTGACAATGATCCCTTTGTACTGGGTTGTGAGGGATTCACCTCGGGGAGACATTGCTGGGAGGTGGAAGTGGGGGAAGCAAGAAGCTGGGTTTTGGGGGTCGCCAGAGAGTCTGTGAGCAGGAAGGGAAGGATCAGTGTTAGCCCTGACCAGGGCTTCTGGGCTTTGCGGCGAAGCGGGGCAGGGTGGTTGGTGGCTTACACTTCCCCTGAGGGGACCCACCTCCCTCTTGCTGATAAACCCAGGAGGATCCGGGTCTCTCTGGACTACGAACAGGGGCAGGTGACATTTTTTGATGTTGATAATGAGGCCCTGATTTTCACTTTCCCACCGGTCTCTTTCTCTGGAGATAAAATCCGCCCTTTCTTCTCAGTTGGGGAAAGAGGAACGTACACATCTTTCTCATACCTGTGTGGGCCATCGCATATCACAGTGTGTCCCTGATACCTGGGGGAAAATATCCCAACGACTCTCAAAAATGTCATGAGGGTGGAGGACTCTATCAGTCTTCAGTGGCAGAAAATGAGAGAGAGGTGGAGCGCAGGTTGAGAAGGTGCTGTGGGGAGTGTGAAGGTGGAGTCTGGAGAGGGGAAAACCTATAGAGAAGATGTGTGGGAATGGAGAGGTGAAGCTGGCTAAGGAGATAGGAGGGGAGGGTCAATTACCCTGCAGAACAAAATGCACAAATCTTAACGTGCATTGGAGAAGGGGACACCAATATGGAATAAATGTAGTTCTCTTGCAGAAAGGAATGGAAAATGTTTTAGGGAGAAATTAGGAAAGAAAATCCTTCTTTAAGCCAATTTTATCTTCACTGTACTTTTCTTTGTCTGTATCATTGCAACAGATCTTAATGTCAAAATAAGTTCTGGCAGTTCAATTAATACTCTGCCTTTTAGTAGCTGGCATGTCTGGCTCTGTCTGTCACCTACCCCCATTTAGCATAGTGCTCTGTCCACTTCTAGCAGTAACGAGGAAGATTGATGATCTGCTACAGCCTTAGCTAACGGAGTTGAGTCTCATAGCTCATGCTTTAAGATCCAGAGAGCCCCACTTCACTTCCAGCTGACAATAACTCCTTCCCCACCACCGCAAGGCATGGCATAGTATAAACACAGTGGGCCAACTTCAGCGATTGTGATCAATCTCTTCAGCATCATTGCTGCTGGCAATTGGGGGCTCTGGGAGGGGAATTTGAATCAAGATTTAAAAAAATATATGTATATAAAAATTCTGGTTTGCTGCAGAGCGCATCTTTTGCAGAGCCAGTATCAGAAACAGGCACTTGTTCACTTTTTGTCCACATGAACTTCAAATAAAAACAAACGTTTGAAAGTCGTGCTGTCCCTTTTGTGATCTCAGGAAATGTCACCATGAGAAATACAGGAGAGACTGCGGTAAGGAATCCAGAGGAAAGGCTGAGATATCAGACATTATTTTGGAGGTAATTACAATTCACAGGAGAATATTTCACTTGTCTGGGATAAAATTCATCTTGATCACTGAGTGAAAGGCTCTGGTAACATACGAAGTCCGACAACTAGGATTCTGCTTGTAGAAACAGACAGCACACAGAGATGGGATCTGCCTGGATTAGCGTGGCGTCATAGAAAAGTCCTTCAGAGAACGTGTTAATGCTGATGCACTCTATTACATCTGAAAGTAAAGACACAGTCATGAGTCAGATCAGTGGAGACTCTTTTCCTACTGGGGAGTCCACAGATATAGCTGTGGAACCATAGAACAGATTCAGTCATGTTGGCATGCCCCATCAAAGTATTTTGTTTTTCTGCTGAAATAGTTCAGTTTTGGGACATTTGTTTGTTTGAAAAACCAAAAATTTCATGGAAAGCAGACACTTTTAGCATAAAATTTTGTTTAATCAAAACCCTAATTTGATCAAAAATCAGTTTTTATACAAAAATTTCAACCAGCCTTAGTCATAGGACCAGTCCATGAACCTTTCCATAGCTTATGTAGGCCTGCCAAGCATTTCCATTTCCTTTCATAGCTCACAATGGGCTAGCATGTTCTCAGTGGTAATCCACTGATGTTGTTAATCTTCTGTATCCTATGTGGCAAAATGAGATTTTTCCAAGACTCCAGTCCTAAGGGATTTGGACACCCAAATCAGCCAGAATGTCCTTGCCTTCTCACTGTTTGTGTAACTCATATAAAGGAAGCAAACCATAGAAACGGAGCCGCAACGTTCACTCTGGTGGTACCCCGCCATCCCAATGAAAGCCTGGTCTTGCTTCTTAGTCTGGGGAGCAGTCCATTCCTTGATTGCCTCCACTTGGCTGGCTCTGGCTTCAGATGACCGCTCTCCACCTTGTGGTCGAGATATGATACCTCTGCCATCCTCACCTTGTCAGCACTGCATCCCGGAGGCGACCCAGCACCCTCTTCACCTGGGACACATGGCCCTTCCAGGTTTGGCTGGATACACAGATATTGTCAATATACGCTAGAGCAAAATCCTCCATCCCCCTGTGTAACTGATTCACTGGAAGGTGGCAGATGCCCCCTTGAGGCCAAAAGGCTGGACCAGGAACTTGAAGACCCTTATTGGGGTGGTGAAGGCAGACATCACCCTGGGCTCTGGGTTCAAAGGCACCTGTCAGTAGCCTTTGGTGAGACCCATGGTAGTGAGCTACCGGGCAGTCCCCAAATTAGCTAGGATCTCATCGGTCGGTATCAGACATGGTGATGGCATTAAGCTTCCGATAGTCCACACAGAACCGGATGAACCCATCCTTTTTCGAGACCAGCACTACGGGAGGAGCCCCAAGACTGGTGGATGGGAGTATCACCCCTAAATCCAGCATGTCTCTGACCTCTCTCTCCAGGTCCTGGGCTGCTTTCCCAGTGACCCTGAAAGGGGAACACCTGATGAGAGGATTGGCTCCTGTTATGAGCCCCAGTCAGTTGGAAAACAGCTGCCGGTATGAATGCAGGACCTCTCTGATCTCAGCCTGCTGGGCAGAGGTTAGCTGGTCTGAGAGGTGAATCGATTCCAGTGAGGGGTCAGCCCCAGTCGCAGGGAGGAGTCCCACCAGAGGATCCTCTCGCTTCTCCCACTGCCCACACACAGCCAGCACCAACTTCTCCCTGTCTCAGTACAGCTTCATCATGCTGACATGGTACACCTGGTGGCTGTATGCACTGCTGGACAGTTCCACTACATAGTTCACCTCATTTACCTGTCTGATGACCTTGAAGGGGCTGTCCCAGGCAGCTTGTTCTTTCTCATGGGGATGAGAAGCATCTCCTGGTCCATGGTAGCATAGCAGTGTACACGTGCTGAGTGGTCATATCAGACTTCCGCTTACTTTGTGCCCTGGCTAGAGTTCCCCTGGCCAAGCCCATGAGCTCAGCGAGCTTTTCCTGGAAGGTCAGTACATACTCCACCACTGATTCTCCATTGGGAGGGGCCTTCCCATCCCATTCATCCCTCATCAAGTCGAGGGGTCTCCTCACTCTCCTCCCATACAGCAACTCAAACAGGGAAAACCCTGTGGATTCCTGGGGCACTTCCCTGTATGCAAACAGCAGGTAGGGTAAATACTTGTCCCAATCCTGCAAGCGCTGGTCAATAAATATTTTAAGAATCATCTTTAGGGTCCCATCGAACCTCTTCACAAGACGGAGGGTGATACACCAAGGTTCAGGTGTGTTGGACCCCACACTTCTCCCACAAGCACTGGAGCAGGGTGGACATGAAGTTGGACCCCTGGCCTGTAAGGACCTCCCTGGGGAACCCCCTTTGCTGAAAATAGTCAGCAGCATGTCTGCCATGGTATCTGCCTTGGTAGATGACAAGGCCACCGCCTCATGGTAGTGCGGAGTGAAATCCACCACCACCAGAATGTATTTCTTCCCTGACCGTGTCACCCTACTCAGGAGCCCCACCATGTCCGTAGCCTCCTTCTAAAAAGGTTCCTTTATGATGGGCAAAGCTCTCAGAGCTGCTTTACACTTATCCTGAGCCTTTCCCACCCTCTGGCAGGAGTCATAGGACCTGCAATACGGTTGGACTGCATCAAAGACCTCAGTAAAGGTCAGTAAACATTCTGAAGCAACCTCTGCCTGGTGCACCTGATGCCCTGAAAGGGGAATATTGTGGGCCCTCTGGGGAACCACCAACTGCCTCATGGCTTTCCAAGGTTCAGTTTGTCCTGAATCAGCCCATTCCTGGTACAGGAATCCCTTTTCTCACAGGAATCTCTCTCAGCTGAGATCTCTGTCTTCTGGGATCCTGCACCACTGGGGCTAGCAAGGGCCCTCAGCTTCTCTAAGGAGGGATGCTCCTGCAGCTCCTGGAATTCAGCTGCTGGGTTTGAGGGTACAGCCCTGGTTGGCAGTGCCTCAGTTTCCCCACCTTGGGACGGAGGCTCTGGCCCAGTCCTGTTCAGCCCTAGCCTTGGTGCTTCAGTTCCCCCCCATTCAGGAGGTCCTGTGTCCCCCACTGGCTCTGCCTTCGGGTAAGGACCAGGGGGCTCTGAGTGCCATCTGCCATTCCTCCAAGTCATTATCTATTAACACCTTTGTAGGTGGGTGATCGTGCACCCCCAACTGCTTTGGGTCCCTCCTTAGCCCCCCATTTTAGGTGTGTGCTTGCTACAGGCACCTTGATGGGTGAGCCAAAAACTCCCCTCAGGGTCGTGTATGCACTAGCTGGTCTGGGTCCACCACCTTGGGCAATGTCAATATCACCTCTGCGCCCATGTCCCAGACACTTCTTTAACATGGGTTACATAACTCAGAAAGGGTATGGTGACATCAGTCAACCAACAGAAAATGAGACTTCTTCTTGTCTCATCTCTTGCTGTAAAAGGCTGTTCCGTAGCTGAGCAATAGCATCGAAACTTTCAAAAGTAACTTCTAATTTTGAGCGTCTCCATTTCTGGGGTCCCCTGTAAGATGTCTTGAGTCATGTTTTCAGAACTGTGCAGCGGCATCCATCACTCCCATTGGAATTATGGATGGTCCATATTTTTGAAAATCATGTCCAAGGTGGGTGTCTCAGATGACGCACTCAGAATTTAAAAATGTATCCTTCAGCTTTCCAACACTTTCACCCTGTTCCTGTTTGTCTCACTTAAAAATGCTATGATCAAATGTATTCCATAATAGTTATGCTTTTATTAAGCTCCTTACGGTTGTATCACAATGCATCCTAGGATGGGGAAATACACAGTATGTTGCAGGGAATAAATATATTTATTGCTGAAAATGTAGGAATATATTTCATATAACATCATAAAAAAGAGTGATAATTCATTTTATAAAACTATACATAAAGTCATTTAAGTCTAAAAATACCAGTTCATGATACTGTTTATTATAACACATATGGCCCAATTCTGCCTGGAGTCAGTGAGATTACAGAAGCTGTAAATTAATGTAGAATATGGCCCACTGCATTAATGAAGACAATGATTATTCACAGAATAATCCAGATAAAACCTCCCCAGCTCTGAATAAAGCTGGTGGGACGTACACTGATTAACTGAAAACCAGAGTGACAGCTGAGTTTGTTGCACTGCTGAAAGATCTATCAGAGCACCATCTTTTGAGTGCTTTCATTTTGGGATGCTCAATCTGAGACAATTTGGGCCAGATTTTCAGAGGTACTGAGCTTCCGATGGCTTCACATGAGTTCCCTTGGAGTTGTAGGTGCTCAGCACCTTTGCAAGTATCTCAAGATGCTCCCCCACAAACCCAAATTAGAGAACGTTCTTGGTATTTTTGGCCTGTATGTCTAAAGGGGTTCTGATAAATAACAGCTGCTTCACCTCAGGTCATTCTCTGTCATGAGAACAAAATTCTTTATAAATTATTCTCAGGTGTTTGTATTAGAAATGGGCCAAAACCAGCCAAAAATGTGGAGTAAGTTTGGATCCAGATCTGAATTTTGTTACTGGGTTCTAAAGCTAGATAAGCTGCCAGGATTTAACATCCTCTTCCTTCCCAAGTCTGGATCCTGCTCTGACTTTTGCAGCTTGGGTACAGCTCTAGCTTGGCTAGCTTACTTTATTTACACTTTTGGCTCTGTACTTGGACAGCAATACTGGCAATACTGAGAGATCCTGTCCTCTAGAACAGTCTAACCCAGTTTTGTAGAACCCATAGGTTACTGATAGCCCAGGTGAGCAGAGGAAATTCACTTAAGGTTTTGGAGAGTTATTCAAACTCTGAATCTTTTGAAGTTTGCCTGTTAGATCCTGAAAGTGTCCTAGGGTTCCGGATATATGTGAAGTTAAGGCTTTACTCAGCAGTAACTTGAGTCTGTGGACTTCGTTAGCTAAACAGCTCAGCTGTCTAATTCTAATTTAGCAGATACAATCCCCACCCCTATGCCTCAAGTAAAGGCTGTTTTTCACTCCATGTGGGTGAGTCCTTGGATTCTGAGCTTGTAGGAAAAAAAAAAAAAACAGAGAGAAAAAAGGTGGGCTTATAGTACATGCACAGAGATGCTGCTGTAGTCATGGCTTCAGTGGGACCTTTTAAACCATGGTCTGTGCCCTCTTAATCTGTTACTGGTGGGCAATGGATGAGTGGCAACAGTGCAGCCTCCAAACAGCTGGGCATAGCCTTAAAGCTGTGTAGTGGATAACAGAGGGCAGGCCTATAGATTGGGGTGGCAAACTACGGCCTGTGGGCCACATCCAGCCCACGTGACCGTCCTGCCTGGCCCCTGGCTATCCCCGGCCCCTCCCCTGCTGTCCTCCCTCCCCCACAGCCTCAGCTCATTGTGCTGCCAGCACTCTGGCCCACTACTCCTGGGCAGCGCTGCAGCATTGTGGCTGACTCCAGTGGGGCTGCGAGCTTCTACCGCTCTGAGTGGCATGGTAAGGGGGCTGGGGAACGGGGAGGGGATGTTGGATAAGGGGCAGGGAGTCCTGGGGGTAGTCAGGGGACAGGGAGCAGGGGGTGGTTAGATGGGGTGGAAGTATTTTGGGGGGGGCGGTCAGGAGACTGGGAATGGGGAGGGGGGTTGGATAGGCGTGGGAGTCCTGGGGGTTTGCTGCGGGCACGGGTGTGGATTGGGGTCTGGCCAGTCAAGGGACAGGGAGCAAGGGGGTTGGGTAGGGGGTGAAGTCCTGGGGGGCAGTTTCGGGTGGGGGGTCTTTGGAGGGGGCAGTCAGGGGACAAGGAGCGGGGGGGGGGCTTAAATAGGGGGTGGGGTCCCAGGGGAGATTAGGGGAGCTGGGTCTCTGGAGAGGGTGGTCAGGGGACAAGGAGCAGGGGTGTTGGATGGGTTGGAGGTTCTGAGGGGGGCAGTCAGGGGGTGGGAAGTGGGTGGGGGTTGGATAGGGGCTATTTGGGGAGGCCACTGTACAATTCCCTACTCAGCCCGCTGTACAATTTTGCAACCCTGATGTGGCCCTTGGGGCCAAAAAGTTTGCCCACACCTGCTATATATAGCCGGAAAAAGAACTTCCCTGGCTTGTGACAGAGACTTAAAACTTTCCTTTCCATCCCCAATCTCGCCATTATTCTTACTTTTCCAGCAGAGGGAGCCCCAGTCCAACGCTTGATCCACAGGCATAGGTTTAAGTTCATCTGGTGTTTTTTGCCTCTTAAATCCTATGGCACATGGTGATGGACAGGCAGCCAAACAGCAGACCAGGAGCCTTCACCCAACATGGCCAAAACCTTTAAAAACAGGAGCCTGCGTTTGCCCCCTAATAAAGTGGCCTGGCTTTCCAAAGTCCTGAGTGTCCAGTGAAACCAAGGACCTGGGTGGGCAGCTCACTCAGCACTTTCAAAAATCAGGCCATTTATTAGGTGCTGAACGGCTGAAGGCCCCAATGTTGTGCAATAATCTCTGCATGGCTGTAACCCTCTGTCTGCATGGGACCCACTGAGGTCAGTGAAGCTCCAGATGGGCAAAGGGAGTCACCCACACAAGACTGGAACCTAACCATGCACTTACAAATCCAGCTTTAGAAAATCTTGGCTGGTGGCTTTGATTGGTTTGACCATTGCATGGGAGCTCAGTAAAACTCCCCAGCCAGTCACTGTTGGGCGGAGACACCTTCAAAATGTGCAGACTTGTTAGTTATACCCACAAGTGGAGATATAAAAAATCCCTTGAGTCTTGCACTCCATACCCAGCAGTGTCTACTACATGTAGTCTCCCAGTCATTGTTTCTCCTTAAAGCATTGGTGTTCTGTGAGGGACTAGCCTATTTCTGCTGAATAAAGCCCAGGAGATCAATAATACTTCACAAACAGGACGACTTAAGGTAGCTTGTTTATAAAATTGTATCAAACCTGCTTGGTTATTATTGCTGAGATGGTAACTGTATTCCTGGTATATAGCCTTGTTTAAAGTACACTTTTACATTCATATCAAGAGTAAACTCTAGTACAGGTGAGCACCGCACCCTTCAGCAAATCTTTCTTCTACCTCTCCTCCCTCCCTGCAGTCTTGATGCTGATTCTGCCGTAGAACGTAGTCTGCACAATGTAGCCTCATGGTTTTCAATTTCATATCCAGCAGTGCCCAAGCTCATTTATCTCTGAAACAAGACGATAGGCTGTGGAATGTAGCAGCTCATGGGGGAGAACAGAAAGGGAGGCACTCTTCTCCCTTACATAGTCAATTGCTTTTCCATCACAGATCTACCTAGAGCAGGCCTGCACAACTCGGAAAGCAGCGAGGGCCAAATTACTGCAAAAAAACCCAGCTGCTGGCCAAAAAGCCCTGCCCTCGCTCCTCCCCCATCCACTTCCCCCCAACCCCACCGCTTGGCTTGCCCCACCCCTACTCACCACCTGTGGGCCGCACAGTGAGCCCGTGCGGGCCGCATGTGGCCCCCGGGCCGCATTTTGTGCAGGCCTGACCTAGAGGATGGGCTGAATCTGTTTCTATTCAGATTTGAATATGGGGATGCTGTCAAGTGCTGAGGAATAGGGTGGATTCTCCATTACTTAGAAACTTTCAAGCAAGACTGGATGTCATTCTAAAATATATGCATTGGCAATCCCATGGGCTTAGTGCATTTAATGCAGGGATTGCTGGGTGAATATCTCAGGCCTGAGTTTTACAGGAGGGCAGACAATATGATCAGAATGTTCATAGAATCATAGAAGATTAGGGTTGGAAGAGACTTCAAGAGGTCATCTAGTCCAATCCCCTGCTCAAAGCAGGACCAACACCAACTAAATCATCCCAGCCAGGGCTTTATCAAGCCAGGCCTTAAAAACCTCTAAGGATGGAGATTCCACAACTTCCCTAGGTAACTCATTCCAGGGCTTCACCACCCTCCTAATGAAATAGTGTTTCCTAATATCCAACCTAGACCTCCCTCACTGCAACTTGAGACCATTACTCCTTGTTCTGTCATCTACCATCACTAACAACAGCCAAGCTCCATCCTCTTTGGAACCACCCTTTGGGTAGTTGAAGGCTGCTATGAAAACCCACTCTTCTCTTCCACAGACTAAATAAGCCGGGTTCTCTCAGCCTCTTCTTATAAGTCATATGCCCCAGATTCCTAATAATTTTTCTTGCCCTCTGTTGGACTCTCTCCAATTTGTCCACATCTCTTCAGTAGTGGGGCCCCCAAAATTGGACACAATACTCCAGATGTGGTCTCACCAGTACCAAATAGAGGGGAATAATTACTTCCCTCGATCTGCCCAATATGCCATTAGCCTTCTTGGCAACTAGAGCACACTGCTGACTCATATCCAGCTTCTCATCCACTGTAATCCTCAGATCCTTTTCTGCAGAACTGCCACTTAGCCAGTCAATCCCCATTCTGTAGCAGTACATGGGATTCTTCTGTCCTAAGTGCAGGTCTCTGCACTTGCCCCTGTTGAATCTCATCAGATTTCTTTTGGTCCAATCCTCCCGTTTATCTAGATTGCTCTGGACCCATCCCTACCCTCCAGCGTATCAACCTATCCCCTCAGCTTAGTGTCATCTGCAGACTTGCTGAGGTGCAATCCATCCCATCATCCAAATCATTAATGTAGATGTTGAACAAAAACCAGCTGCCAACTAGACATTCAGGCATTGATCACTACCTGTTGTTCCTTTCTGGCCTTAAAAATCTAGGTAGTTTTATCCAAATTAGTTTCATTTTAAAGTAAATATACATGGGCCAGATCCTCAGCTCTTGTAAATGACAGTAGTTCCATGGGCTTAGTTACTGGGGCTATTTACAGCAATCAGACCTTACCCAAGTCTTTGCCCATGGAAACACAGCTTGGTAATGGGATGCAAAATCACTTCTCTGCTGGAGGAAGGAAAAAGCCTCGTCACTGATAGCTCTTTTACCTTGGTCCATTGGATTCAGATGCTCAGAAAGACCAGATGTTTTCATTCTTTGTGCTTTGCCCCAGAACAATCATGGAGTTCCTCTCCATCTTCCTCCGATCTGAAGTCACAACATCTGGCCTAAACCAATGGGAAAATGCTATTAATGTTTATAGGACTCGGAACACGTGGTTGTGTTTTTGCACATATTACTCTGGGCCTGCATACACACATCTGAGCAGCATCCAGATCTGTTATTTTCTCCAGCTCCAGCCTAATTTTCCAAAATACATGCTGTCAAAATATTTGTAGCAGCATCCAAAAATGGAGGCTATAAAACATTTTTTCTTGGCCGTGAGTCCCGGCTTAACAAACAGGCTGACACAAATACCATCTACAGGAAAATATGCAGTATGTCCCCACATGGGAGGGGGGTGGGGGGGGTGACAGACAAAAAATATCAAATCAACCCTAATACAGGGAAGTTTCACCTTTAAAAATCCAGTTATTTTGATGCAGAAAAATGCTGTTTGGAAGGGCAAGATATCTGACCATTTGAATCAGTCTTGGCTTCAGCTTTTTTGATGTGTGTACAGCCTGATTGAAGGGCCCATCGAAGTCACCATAAAGATTTCTATTGATTTTGGTGGGCTTTGGATCAGGCACAGTGGGCTGGTGAAACATCGCAGCTGAGCTAGCTGAAATTTTTTTAAAGCCTATTATTGAAAATGAAAATGTTCATGAAATGTTTTGACATAAATGTGACTTTTTAACTCAAAATACTTATTAAAGTGGTTATAGACATTTTTTGTTACCCAAAGCCACCATTTTGGTACAATTTTGCTTTAAAATGGTGAATGTTTATGTAAATTGAAACAGTTTCAAACTCTTCAAAATGACAGCAATGGAATTTCTCCCCAAATGTAGGTATTTTTAATGTAGTGACCAATGGCTGCTCTGGGGCATGGAGTGCTCTCAGGATATGTCTGTAGTGCAGTCACAGGATGCTGAATGCAGCTCCTGCAGATATCCCTGAGCTACTTTTAATCCTGCTATCTTGGGTCTTACAGCAGAGAAGCTGTGGCAGCATAAGCTACACAAACCACCCAAGCCCCTGGTTAATTACGTGGCTAACCCATGCTGAAGTACCTTCACTGCTCCAGGACTAAAGCTAGCTGAGGTATGTCTGCCTGAGCTCCAGTGATACTCTATGGTAGCAGCATAGACATATCCTCCCAGAACAATACCATACGAGAAGCAGCATAGATCCTGCTCTGCAGGCAAAAAGGTTCTGGCTCCAGGGCTCTTTCTATTCTTGGGCTTTCTGTCAACACAGGCAGTTAGGAGAGTTGCTTTTGGGATGTGGTCTCCCATTTATTAGAAACTGAACTGATTCCAGGCCCCCTAGCAAATCCATTGGCCACAGAACACCTATCAAGTAGAAGCAACTTTCAGTTGCTATCAGCCTGCGCTGAATTCAGACTCACATCCTAGCAATGAAAGAAGGCCTAACAACCCCCTGGACAGCTTACTCCTACCCAGCTCCATTAATGCTACTTTTCTATATGTACATAGACAGAAAAATCAATAGTGAGTGAGGTTCTGTCTCTCCCTGAAACATCACAGCTCAGATCCAGCTCTAGACAGGATTAGTGAGGTGTGCAGCTCTAAAAGCTTGTGGGCTTGCTTCAGAAAAACTCAGATGCCCCTGAAAGTAGCTAGGGGGATTCCATTGCTTTTAATTTTCATGGCTGCTGCTGAGCTCTAGCCCTGGGAGAAGCTGCACTTGCTGTATTTGTAGCCCTCCTAGAAGCAGAAAGTATTGGCGATGCTGTGAGAACCTATTCTGCCACTCTGCCTATCCTCAGTGGGCTAAGGAAGAGTAGGATAGCAAACAGTAGTGCTATGGAACCGTACTTGCCCCTGGAGTGGGGGAAGAGGTTAGGGTGACCAGATGTCCTGATTTTATAGGAACAGTCCAGATATTCGGGGCTCTGCCTTATATAGGCACCTATTACTCCCCCACCCTCTATCCCCATATTTTACACTTGCTGTCTGATCACCCTAGAAAAGGTGACTATTCAGATAAAATCATAGAGTTCTCCTAAGGGCTTTACAGTGTTATATGGTGCTCAGATACCATGGTGATGGGGGCAGTAAAAATACCAAGGCAGATTTCCAGCCCAGGTTTCCATGCCTAAGATTGGATTCTCCCCATAATGTTGGAAGAAGCACCAATGTTTAGCTATTTGTCTGGAGCAAATAGTTGATTGTGTGAAGAGTTGATTGTGTGAAGTTCACTCATTACTTCAAAAAATATTAAATCCAATAGACCAGCCAAAGAGAAAGGGATTAGGAAGGATCTCTACTCTCAGAGGGCACCTGGGCTGGAATAAGTTGCTCTCCTTGACTGGATGGACCACTAAGTTATGCCTTCACTCCTTTGCTGAGGACCAGACCCAGGTCTGTGCACCACTTCAGTTCCCTAGTGATGGATAGGCTATGTGCATGGGGGGATTTTTCCCTATGTGAGTAAAGAATCAGTATGAGAACTGCAAATACAAAAATCAGTCTGTTTTGGACATTTTGAGGCACACCACATTGCTTGTGGCCATGAGTTTGCCTTGGCAGAAGCCCATCTCTTGCTATGTAAAGCAACGGGTTCCTTTCCTAATAGGAGATTCTTTTGTGGATGTGAAAACACTGCAGAGCAAGTCATTCATCATAACCAGAATGAGCCCATGAAAGGGGATTTGCTTTGACCTAGGTGGAAAAACAAAAACAAAGTGACTTTCCTTATTTGCCTGAATAACTCAAGTGGGACTAAGTGTAAAAAGCTACCAGTCTTCACTTCCCTGGGAGCTATCTGTTAGTAGAAGAAATTAAGGTCTAGCTTAATTAAGGTTCAATATCACAGGGGACTTGACTGTATTTTAGATGCTGGAGAAGTTAGGATAAGTGAAGATTAGATCATCACAGTTTCACTGTATTTACAAGTGGGATAATGGTCTAATGCTCCATTTGCCATAGCTGTGGTCCCAGTGGAGACTGGGTTGGAGCCGAACCCCAGGCATTTGTAAAAGAGCCATTGCCCCCAGATTTTAAAAATATAAAAAGATTTGTGTTGTTCGTAAATGCTGGTCAGACATAAAGTTTGCACTTCCACCAGCAGGGGGTGCTCTGTCTTTGCCTCTGAATCTAGCCTAGCCATCTCTTCTTGCTGTGCCATGTCACTACCTCCATCAGTGGCTGCAGGGAGTGCATCCCCAAAGAGCATAGGAGGGCTGTGTGAGGGGAGGTGGGGGTGAAGGACTGAGGCCTGGTCTACATTGGCGGGGGCAGGGAGGTGTGTCGATTTAAGATACACAACTTCAGGTACATGAATAGTGTAGCTGAAGTCGACGTATCTTAGGTTGACTTACCTGGGCATCCTCATGGCGGCAAGTCGACAGGGAGAGTGCTCGAGGATTCCCGAAAGATCGATCACTACCTGCCGATCCGGCAGGTAGTGATCCCCCATTTTTAGCTCCCCCTCCACTCTCAAGGTAAGTATAGACTTACCTTGAGAGTGGAGGGGGAGCTAAAAATGAGGAGGAAAGGGATTGACAGTGGGCTTGGGGTGGGAAGAGGGATTTAATGTAAGGAAAGACAAAAAGGGTTACAAGGTTTGGGAACAGGAGTGGAAAATCAACATATTTCTGGTGCTTCCCTGTTCCATCCAGATGAAACATACTGTCTGTTCTTGGGGTATCCCAGCATTTCCACTGGGTCCCAGCTGGAGACCAGTAAGTATAGCAGTGATAAAACTACTGTATAAAGAGCTATGGGACACAGTCCTCAGCTGCTCGCATTGCCTTCAGCAGAGCTATGCTGAGGTACACCAGCATAATTCTTATTTATGGAGCACTGGTGATATTCTCAGTGCTGCATAGAGCAGGGCAAAGACCAGGTAGGATCTTCCAGTCAGAAAGAGACAGATGTAGCCAGAACTCTTTTGAACACTAAATGCAGTTTGGGTCCAATTCAAGCTTGGAGCGAAGGTTGAGGATGGGTTGTGTTTTCTCCCTGACTGATTTGCCCATGCCACATATTTCAGCTGAAGCTGTTTGATTTCTTTTTGCTTTGTATTTGTTTCAGTTTCCCAAACAATAGCAGGAAGCTTGCCTGTTGCGTTGATTTGGTCCCAAACCAAGTTTTTATCCAGCTAGGAAAGCCATCCTGTGAACCACTAGAGGATTTTCCAGCTGTAACTACATGGATCCTAATTCAAATGTGTCTTCATAATGTAGGTGCAGCCGACCTCCCTGAACACTGGAACATTCCTGAATTAAACAGCTGTTCTGCCAGCTGAGATGAAAATAGCCTGCATTCTTTGCAGCAATTACTGTCAATACTACTGAATCCTCAGCTGAAGAAACAGGGGCAGGTTGCACAGTGCCATGTAATCCTCCCACTCTTGTGAGTAAGATATCCAGGCTTTTCCTGTTACCCAGTTATATACAAAAATCAACAGAGATTCATTGGAGCAGATGAGAGAGGTTGGAAAACTAAAAGAACATCCATGCAGGGGACGACTGACAGTGCTGTCATTGAATTTGACTCACCCATACTGTATGGTGATATGTAGAGATAGACTGTGCAATATAAAGTGAATGTGTTATTAGTGCCCATCCAAGAGACCAGCACAGTTTATCTAGCAGAGGTAGGTAGCTCTGCTTTCGGCTGAATTACCCAACCATAACAATGAATAGAAGCCATCCAAGAACACACACAGTCAGCAAATGATTATCTGCTTCTCAGTTGAATGGAAATCTTTACACCAGTTCTGATTTTTCCACCTTACATCTCCAAACTAGGTTGGGTACAACATGGGGTTACCATTCCCCTTGAAGAGAGACACATCAGGGGATTGAAGGCAGCATATAGTTCAAAGAATTTGGAATAAAAATTGGGGTATGTGCTGGATTTGAATTGGCCATGGCTAGTTATACATTATATGTCTCAGGTAAACTGTCCAGAGTCTGAAGGTTCTTCTGCCATGCTAGGAAAAAGGATTTTTTAACAGCACTTCAATATTATCCAATGGCATTCACCCGGCATAGCAGGGAATCTTTACAGGCCAGGTGGAAACTTAAATCAGCTGGACAAGAGAAGACACAAATGGCTTGTACCTTTACCAGAACTAGCAGCAGACTGCAATGGCTAGAGATGAGGAGGGAGTTGTCTGGTTCAGGGAAGTACTCTCCTGCCATGAGCAGTCATGGAGAAATCTTCATTAAGCCCCCTCACTGCATCCTCTCAATTACAAACCAAAGACTCCCATGAACATCCCAGTCCTGGCAGGTACTACCTGTAGAGTTGTGGGCAGGACCTCTTCAGAGCTGCCGATGACAGCCCCAACTTGCTTTGGTTCCTCAGCCTGGTCTTCTTCATGAGATCCCTCATTCTGCCCCAAGCATGGCTTTCACCCTGGGCAGTGCAAACCAAATCACGTCTTAGGCTGATACCTAGAGAAAATTCCCTGTCCATTGGGCAGTACTAAAGGGTGCTTCCAGGATGACTGATTTAGAGGGAACTTTCTGCTTAAAATACTAAGTTAGCCAGAACATCAGAGTTATTGTCCCTCTTGGTGCCCATACAGGACTGTTCTTTCTTAAAAAAGATTTCAGGACTGTTCTTTCTTTGAAAAAATTAGTTGTCTAGTTTCAGATCAAACAAATTGATTTATAATAGTCCTTGGGAGATTATTCCACAGATTTTATAGTTAGCAATTTCCTCCCTTGGTATGCAGTCTGCAGTTATGACCATTATGTAGTGTGGCTTGAACGTGACATGGAAGTAGAGGTTCCTGTAGCCTCCAATAAATTTCTACTACAGCCATTTAACCCAAGTTACAGTGTTGTGCCCATGATAGATCTTTCCAAGTTAATGTTTTAGAGCAGGGGTCTCCAAACTATGACCTGAGGGCCGAATCCGGCCCACGGCTTCGATTTGTCCAGCCCCCAACCAACAGGGGAGAAGTGAGCAGGCAAAGGCTGCTGCAGCTGAGCAGACACTCTGAGCAGACGGGGGAGGGGCCGCCGGCAGCAGCTCGAACGTGGGAGCACTCGGCTGAGCTGTGTGGAGCGGTGAGTGCCCCCAGGAGCCAGTGTCCCCCCAAAAGAGGAGCCAACTTTGGGGAGAGTTGCTGCTGCAGCCGAGCAGGCATGGACCCCTGCCTTAGAGTAAAAATACAAGCCAGATGCTTAATTACATCTCCAACAAATGGAGAAAGAAGATGGAAATAAAATTAAAAAATAATGTGAAATGATTTTTAATGTATTGGCAAATATTTTGTGTGATTTCACAGTACCTGCATCGATTATACAGCTACTTTTATATCTGATTTAGAATTTAATGCAACACTGACATGGTAGACTATTTTTTTTTTTTTACGATTTGCATATATTTTGGATATATTTAATTTTTTCCCCACGGCCCCTTCAAAAATCTAATATGGCCCTCGTCTCATAAAGTTTGGAGACCCCTGTTTTAGAAAGTGAAAGGTATTTGGTGGTTGATGAATGGTGCTGGGGAGCTGTCTTAAGGTACATTTCACCTCATTATTTAACTTTATGAAGGACAAAAATAGTCTGACTGATTTGGTTCCTTGCCCACTTACACCTACCCAGGGAGGCCTTATAAAAAAAATCACCCTAAAAAATCACAGCCTGACTCCTGTCTCATTTACACTAGTGTTGGTTACACTGATGTAACTCAAGTGGTTTCAGTAGAGCTGCTCTTGGTTTATACTGATGTAAATGAGATGAGAATCAGGTCCAAATTACAATCTAATTACAATCTGTTTTTATTTTTAACAAATCAAGGCCTCTTGTTAACAGTTTTCTAATGTTCCATCGGGGCTGAACTCATCCTAAGTTCACATGGGGTACCCCTTTTGTTAGTTCTTTTTCAATAGCCTTGATGCCCAACACCACCTTGTTATAAAATTCCCAGAGCCATTGCTGGGAAACTTTTGGAACAGAAGAAAAATGTTTCCCATGTTAATTGAAAGGCTCCTGAAGTGCTTTAATATGCTATGTCATACAGTGAAGAAAGCACTGAATTGCAGCCACCTCTGGAGTGGAAGCAGACAACTATTCAGCAGCATATACCAATGCTGCACAAGAAGTTCAGGAGAGAAGACTTTATCACTGTTAATCTTATTCAGAGTCTACCAAGTTTCATACCATCTGTCATAGGCTCAGATGAAGACTGACGTATTAGTTTCACTGATACCAAATTAACTTTCCTTAAGTGAGGCCAGGATAATAGCTAAAATAACAAATCACCATATTTATTATTATTTATTTATATTGTAATAGGGTCTGAAGGCCTCAGCTACGGTGGGGTCCCATCGTGTTAGGCGCTGTACAAACAGAGTATATGACAGCCTCTGCTCAGAAAAGCTTACACTCACTGCATTAAAGAAAGTCCCAATACAAATCGTTCAATCTATTTCCTTGTGAAGAATGCACGGGACAACTATGTTATCTGTAGTGAAGATGGAGGAAAGCTGAGGCAACTCCAGTGATGAATCTTCAGAAGGGGTAACGATCAGCAGATGAGACTGTGGCATTATTGGCTCTATTATTAGGTTGTAAACTTTTGGGGACAAGGATCATCTTTTTGTTCTGTGTGTGTACAGTGCCTAGCACCATGGGCCATGACTGGGGCTGCTAGGCACTATGATTGATAACACACATCATAAATACTGATATTGGAAATAGTATGTGGAAGAGAAATACATGTAACGGCGCCAGTACTTACTGGGATACTCTTTCCAAGGTCAGCCCCCTGAAAACAAAAACAAAAGAAAAATCAGAATTAGCCAGAGTGAGGGCTGATTTTGTGGAAAGAGCACTAGCCTGGGCAGAGTTCCCCAGCTCTGCCACACACTCCCTGCTTCACCATGGTCAAGTCAATCCATCTCTCTGTCCTCCATCTGTAAAACGGGGATCATACGCCTTCCTTACTCCCACCCTTTGTCTTTCATATCTATTAGGACTGTACGCTCAAGTACACAGCCTAGCACATCCTGGTTGGCTCCACCAGGCCCTGCTGACATAACTACAATAACATAAGCATATCCTGGCTCTGATTTTTTGTTTTACTTTCACTTAGAGCTTGGTTACACTGGCACTTTATAGCGCTATAAAGCCCCCACAAGCGCTATAACCTCCTCCCCGTCCACACTGGCAAGGCACGTAGAGCGCTATAACCACGGAGTTATAGCGCTCCTGGTAATCCACTTCCGCATGGGGAATAAGGGCTGTAGCGCAGCTGCTGTAGCGCTACAGCAAGAATGTGGACACCCACTGCGCTACAAGTGATCTCTCGAGATGTCTGGAGCCATTTAAGGCAATTGACGTCTCTTCCCTTTGTTTTGAACTTGGCTGGAGGAATGCGGAAGTATCTCTTTAGAGTTTCTCTCTTAACTCGGCAGATAAGCAATGCAAATGTTTAAGGAGGGAGCCTGTGTGAAAACAAAGCCCTCTGTGAACAGAGGCTCGCTGACAGGCTTTCAGAAGAACGGAAAAACCACTGTCTCTCTCCCTCCACATACACACAACACATCCCCCCTCACCTCCCTCATTTAAAAAGCACGTTGCACCCAGCTGAATGCTGGGATACCTGCCCTAATGCACTGCTCTTAATGCCGCATTAAGTACCCCCAAATGTGGCCATGCTATACCACTGGTGCGTCTGAGTGTGGACATACAATAGCGCTATACATATTACTGTATAAGGGGACCGCTATAACCAATAGCGCTATAATCTTGTAAGTGTAACCATGCCCCTAGATTGAGAACGAAGTACTGACTGACTGACAAATATCAGCATTTACCACCTGTAGTTACATTTAATGGTGCATTTCCTATTCTGATTGCTGGGTTTCCCATGGAGACCGTAGAAAGGTGAAATGCAGTGGTGTGGAAAATGCTGATGGTGTTTTAATGAGATCCACATGCCAAAAATAGGAGGATCTCCAAACAGTTCTGTTTCTATAGGCACCTAAATTGTGAGAGCTTGATCCTGCAGCTCACTGAAATCACGAGGGCTTCTCCTGTGCTTAATGTTAAGGTTGTGCTTAAATACTTTGCTGGGTTAGGGCCAGAGCACGCAGCACCTTTCAGGATCAAGCCTTGAAAGTGTCTCTGAAACTCATGCAAACAATCTGAACCATTTAGGTGCGCAACACTAGGCTGGAAACTTCCTACAGGCAGACTTTCCTGTAAGATTCCCACTGCTTCCTCTCTTCTGTGAAGCTGTAACACTGCGATTACAGCCACTCACCCACCGTCCCGGCATTTCTGATCCCTGCTGGATCCTGAGAGTGCAGTGATGCTGTAAACAATGGAAAAGCGGTGGAGAGGAAAAACACCCGCCCAGAGTTTCTTTGACTTCATAGGGGCTTCATGTCAGCAGGGTTGGGTTTGCATTTGGGCTGGAGGCTTGTTGTTATACCACAACATTCCAAGCCTCACATAAAGCCTCACATCTTCATTTCAGGCCTGGTGCTGAGCACCCATAGCTTTTATTAACTCCCGTTTCTCAGCAGATTTTTCTCAGTCCCTAATTTTGTACAGTCTCCAAAACCCCACTTGATCCCCTAGCATTTGGCTGATGGTTGCTCCCCTTGCTGTCTCAGCCCTGTCATCACAGCTTTGTCAGTCTCTCTTTGTGTTAGCTGATTGGTCACCTTTTTCATCGCTGGGTCCTTTAGCAGGAAAGCTCGGCCATCAGGCAGATTATAGGCATCTCTGAGGTCATTCTCCTCATTGCTCCGTTTACTCCCGGTCTTTCTGAGCCCCGGCACCAGTTGTCTATCTCCTGATTCCAGTTGTGTGTCACTTCCTGCAAACAATGCTCAAGGTTTATTCACACAAATGGCCCAGTAAGGTCCCTATGAGCAGTGTTATCAGCAGGCTGTGAACTGCTGGCCTTGGAACGAGAACGCTGGAGACATTATCTCCCACTTTAAGTGCCTGAATTCCTTGTCTTACAAGAAACAAGAAATGTCCTAGCTTTGCTGCTGCAGCCCGCTATGGAACAAAGTACTGTTCTAAGGTAGAGTAGATCTGGATAGCTCCTCCCCACCCTCAGAGGATTTTGGAATTCACTTGGCTATAAGGCATGAAATCCTGGCCCTGTTTAGATCAATGACAAAGCTCCCATTGACTTCAGGGGTCAGAAAACACAAGTGTGTGTGTGGGAGAGAGGGAAATACTGGAGCATTTCAGAACCTTAAAACTGGAGATGGACCTGGACCAAACCCCCAGATAAAACATCCCCTGTTCTGTCTCAGGCCCATCCTGGCTTCAGAATGTTGGGTTTAAGTTTTGTTCTAGAAATGAGTGAAGGTTTGGGAGATTTCTCAGTTGTTTCCAAACTGATTCAATCTCCTGTGGTCTTCATCTAGACAAGCATCCTTCCAAACCAGGGGAGCCAAGCAGAGCTTGCCTAAAAGCGTGCTCTTCTGTGTCTGAATACATCTGAGAAGGCTCGTGTCTGTTGTGTGCAGGGGATGACTGGCAGTGGTGTTATAGTCTGAGAGATGAGCCTGAGCCCAAAATTCACAGTGAAGCCAAACAGCCTCAGTATTTGGGTTAGTTCAGATCCTTCTATGGATCCAAATTCCCCAGCTGTCTGTGTTCTTCATAACAGGCTGAGCCCAGTCCCTTCAAACCTGTGGGAAAGTTTGCATTGGAATCCAAGCCGCACAGGTAGGGCTTAACTCTGCCTCAGCTAGGATGTGCTCTGTGCCTGTTTGAAATGATAGGATTCTCACAACTGGGGCCTGGGGCTAAGGCTTCCCCCATTAGACTAAATCACATCTTGTCTGGGTATCTTAAGGTGCCAATGAAGAACTATCCTAACACACAGGCTAAAGAACGTTGGGTTCCTTGAAAGGACAGTTTAGTGAGTGCACTTCCCTTAGCTCCTCTCACTATGTCTACATGTTAGCTAACGTATATTAAAATCCTGGTGTAGACAAGGCAATTGTAGTTTTAAAACATGTTAGCTGGTCAAGGTAACACCCTAGGTTACCTCATAGGATTTACCCCAACCAGCTAATATGGTAAAACTATGCCAGGCCTTGTGTACACTAGGAGAGTGGTTCCCAAAATGGTGTCCCAGGCCTCTGGGGATCTGCTGAGGGTTATGTGGGAGTCTGTCCCTGGAACCAGGGCCAGAACACGTCAGAACAGTGTTCTGGCACTTTTCCTCCTGGAGGCTCCATTTTGTTTTCAAAATGGCATCCTATGTGCAGTGTGACTTTGCATGTACTGGATATAAGAAGTCAAGCTGGCAAGGGTATTCCCACACTGGCAGGGGCATTCAGGTAGTACCAGAACTGCCTATTCAAGACTGCACCCTCTCTGTTGATGGATTATAAGGTGTTAAGACTTACAACACTTCAACAGGATATGAAAGTAATGCCCCCATTTAGGAAAAACAAAAGTACAGAGAGTGACTAATAGAATAATAGTAACATGAAGCTTGTGTATAAAAAATTAAGGGAGTCTGGGCCAATATGTTAGACGCCAAAGGGGTCCTTGGCAGTAAAAAGTTTGGGAAGCACTGCAGTAGGATTTTAATGTGGGATAACAGAGGTAAAAATTACATCACTTTGCCTAGTGCAAATAAAGCCATAGATTCAGGGATCTCCAACTTCCATAAATTTCAGATTATCCCACTTGAGCATGAAGGCAGGAGCAAGCCCTTTGGGCCTGATTTCCATTGTCTTGTGCAGTCATTTACACCCATGCAAAAGCAGTGCAAAGCAGTCTGAAACCCAATTCACTTGATTTAGTAGCATTTTACCCTCACTTGGCACAGGTGTTGATGACAACACAAGTTGCAGGGTGGGAGTGACTCAGGGCCATGAGACATCAAAACCAATACTGAAACCTACCTCTTTCTGGGATGATCGAAAGGTCGGACTGGTTTAAACTCTGAATGAAGAGACTGTGCGGTCTGCTCCTCCCAGTAAAAAATTTCTTCACCTCCTGGTACGAGTTGAGCAAGATGCTGGCAGCTCCACAGGAACAGTGCTGCAGAAAATACTCCTACACCAGACAAGGAGAAGGTATGTAGCTCTGTTACATTGCAGTGGCCCAAGGTAACTGGGGCAAGGAGATATTGTGGACAAATTGTAAGCATTCCAAACTAGATATGTCCAGGGTTATTCCAAAACCTGTCAGGATCCAGATAAATGTATCTAACTCATTCTAAATGGCCTATGAGCAAGGAGGCTGGCTGCAGCTAAGTTTCTTCATAGCATGGAGTTTCATACTTCAGTTATTTTGAATCATTTCAAGTATCAGCCCCCTGTTAACATGCTCCCTGGGCATCTTGCAGAGAACTAAGCTTTAACTAGCCTTTTTCAAAATTATTTTAAGCCACTGTGAAGTCTTGGCTGCTCCTGGTTCTCTAGTAATACCATGGAATGCAGCATTCTGGGAAATCACAGTGATCAAAAATACCAGCAGCTGCATTGACTTCTGGGGCAAGGAGGCCTGGTGAAATATATAAGAGGAGGAACTATCCCTAGATATCCCAAAATGATGCATCTTTATTAAAGATGAACCAGAACAAAACCCCCAGATCCAAACAGCCGTAAACTTTAGAGGGTTTGAATCCAAATCTGGATCCAGATCTGAATTTTGTAAATGAGCACAATCTTTATAATGGGTCAAACCAAATACAAACAGTATTTGTATTGTTAGTAATCCAAAAAAATCCAGAGAGAACTCAGATTTTGTGAAGGCTAACATGAATTTTAAAATAGCTTAGGCAAAAGTAACTTATACTGTCTCCCAGCATTTCTGGGCATCACTACATTCCTAGCTTGGTTTTGTAGTTCACTTTGAAATTGGATGACTACTTTTGACTTGTGATAAATTCTGAAGTGTTTTTAGAAAGTAAAGCTGTCATTTTCTAAAGTGTCTTTTGTTTATAGTAACTCAGGTTTTAGATGCCCAAATTGATACATTTAAATTCATTAGGCCACATCTTCAGCTGCTGTATATCAATGTAGTTCCATTGACTTCAATTGAAATATGCCAGTTTACATCAACTGAGCATCTAGTCCAGGGGTAGGCAACCTATGGCATGGGTGCCGAAGGCGGCACGTGAGCTGATTTTCAGTGGCACTCACACTGCCTGGCTACTGGTCCAGAGGCTTTGCCTTTTAATTTAATTTTAAATGAAGCTTCTTAAACATTTTAAAAAGCTTATTTACTTTACATATAACAATAGTTTAGTTCTATATTAAAGACTTATAGAAAGAGACCTTCTAAAAACGTTAAAATGTATTACTGGCACGCGAAACCATAAATTAGAGTGAATAAATGAAGACTCGGCACACCACTTCTGAAAGGTTGCCGATCCCTGATCTAGTCCATTATATCTTATGATTTCAGCTATTTTGATTCACATTCCAACAGTGGCTTTGTTCTGAATCATGTTTTCTCTAGCTGCTGATCCCTAAAGACTCTGAGTATTTTGGAAATAGTGGTTTGTACTAACAGCCTGACAGATGTAAGTGTACCTGTCAGTAATTAATATTTTGATCCCTGCATTTGCATCCTGCTGAAAAATTACAGACATTGACTGTGATAGTCAACATATTTTAAGATCTTCCAAAAAAGAAATTGAATTCACATTTCCAAATGTGCTCAGCCAAGACACTGTGTGTATAAATAAACATCCCACTATAAAAGTGACTCACAATTTAAGATAATATTATTTCTGTAGGAGTGTGCACAAACAATAGTATCTTGTGTTTTTATAGATGGGATGCCAGAGTCAGATAAAATGTTGCTAAACAATTACTTGCCAAAGCAGTAACATCTTGATTGCTTGTAACTGACTCTATGAAGAAGTTTCATGTATCAGTGTAAGGCCATTTTGCAACTAAGCAAACTGTGATTTTAAATTCAGTATAGTTTTCTCCATACTTTATAGACAAGGGTGAAAGTAACTCAAGCTTCTTACCAGTACGGGGGCGGGGCTGGGGCCAGCTCTGGCCCCCTGGAAGGGGCGGGGCCTCGGGTGGAAGGGGCGGGTCTTGGGGAAGGGGTCAGAGCCAGCCCCAGCCCAGCCCCCGTACTTGTAGAGAGCCTCCCCCACACACCCCTCCTTAGCCCAACCCCAGCCCCCCGCCGGGGGCTCTGCAGCAGTTTAAAGGGCCCGGGGCAGTAGCAGCGACCCAGCCCTGGGCTCTTTAAATAGCCGCTGGATC